>SKCR01050748.1:0-600000 GCA_019454045.1 Zanthoxylum bungeanum
CAACTTTGATTTCACCTGAAATCCCTGAGCTGCATCCGAATCATGTTGTTGAAAAACCAATTCAATCCCCATCCATTTTGTCATTGGCTCACCATGTAGCAAGCTGCAACTATGAGAATCAAACCAATTGGGGATATAAGGTTAAACAACAGTTCAAATTTTACATCGAAGTTTTTTTTTTTTTAGCAACAAACATGTAAATGCATGTTGTAAATGTTAACTTTTCTTTTGGCTGTAAATGGGCAGATGGGCTTCAGGTATGGTTCATTAGTTGAGGACTACTACACAGGGTATCGGCTACATTGTGAGGGATGGAAGTCTATATGTTGTATGCCTGATCGGCCAGCATTTTTTGGTGATGTGCCAATCACACTCTTCGATTTTCTAAACCAATACAAGCGATGGTGCATTGGTGGCCTTCAGATGGTCTTTGGTAGATACAGTCCCCTAACCTTTGGAACTAAAAGCATTGGCTTAACGGGTTTAGCTTATGCCCATTATGCAATCTGGCCCATTTGGTGTATTCCTACTTTGGTTTATGCATTCATCCCCCAGCTAGCTCTCCAACAAGGACTCAGTATCTTCCCAAAAGTATGTTCCTGCTGCATGACCATTTTGGACTATCTTGTGTTTCTTTAATCATTAAACTAAATGGAAATTTTTTTCAGGTTTCAGAATCATGGTTTTTCTTATACTTGTTTATGTTCCTTGGGGCATATGGACAAGATCTTCTTGAATTTGTATTAGAAGGAGGAACATTTGGAAAATGGTGGAATGATCAGAGGATGTGGATGATAATGGGACCGTCTTGTTTCCTTTTTGGATCTTTTGAGTACTTACTCAAGTCATTAGGAATTTCTTCATTCGGATTCAATGTGACCAGCAAAGTAGTTGATGATGACCAAAGAAAAAGATATGACCAGGAGATGTTTGATTTTGGAGTGCCATCGCCAATGTTTCTGCCACTAGCAATGGCAGCAATCATCAACTTATTCTCATTTTTCCGGGGACTCTCACAGGTGATCGGCAGTGGCAGTAAGGAGGGACTAGTCTTGCAGATGTTGATAGCTGGTTTTATCATGGTGAATTGCTGGCCAATTTATGAAGCCATGGTCTTGAGAAGTGATAAAGGAAAGATGCCTGCCCAAGTTACTGTAACTGCAGCATTTCTTTCTTGGATTCTTTATACTGCAGCTTCTCATTTTCTAAGCAATGACATCAGGGGCTATACATTAGTCTAGAGATATAGAGATATATAATATAGTAGATTATACGTATAAAGAAGGACGTGTGTTAGCATCCAATTATGATCAGAAAACTGTTGCGTATAATACGCATTTATACTTTACTTGTATTATAAGGCAGAATTTGGGTTGAATCAATTATATGCTCGTACTCTGGATGTGGGCAACGACTGATTCTTGATCAGAATAACCCTCATTTCCAGTGCAATTAGACATCTTGGGCAATCTTCCAGAGCTGCTTACACACACATGCACTACTTGCACTTGATGAGCCTTCGATGTGTATACTGTATATTAAGCTGCTCCGTACGAATATTAGAAACACTTGAGCAACCACCATCTAGTTGTTGCTGTTCAGATGATGATGAATTCTGTTGATTCTGGTTGGATCTAGCGCCGCTATCTTGTGATGTCCTGGTAACACTAGCTGGTGTTGGATAATAGAGTTCGGTTTCAGGAACAATGGAGCATCTATAAAGTGGCATGTTGTGTTTGAATGAAAACAGTATAAGCATATGGAACTTGCCCTATAAAGAATCCTTCAAGTGCCTAAAATTATGTTCTTAAAAGTTCCCTGAGCTGTAACTTTTTCCTGAAGAATCTTGAATCCCAAATGCACAATGTTTCTACCCTACTTAAAAATTGTCATTTGAAAAAACTCATTGTAGAAAATAGTCTATAGAATAGACCTATAATAAACAATAAAATCTTAGAGAACCATACAAGGAATCAGACGAAGAAATTGCACTAGCTTCAAAAAAAAAGCCACTGGCCTTTTTTCCAGTATGCCAGTATGCCAACAACAGAGTTGCCATTCACTCATATTGTGCTACAAAATTGAGTGTTGTTAATCATGATAAGTATGCATTTCAGTTCAAGAAATATCAGCAAAATGCTTACAGTATGCAAGAAACTGCATATTTTCTGGGTAAGAACTGATCCACTTTTGTCGACCAAAAATATGAATGGAATTTAAATATGTTCTGAACAAAAAAGATTCATTACAATTAAGATTTCAAAACTTCATATAGAGCCTTCTCTTATACACAGGATACAAAACAATCTAACGCTTCTGCTTCTGCTTCTTAACTTTAAAACTGGATGATCAGATAACATCATCGTCTGTTTTCATTGTCACCTCAAGAGCTTCCATGGACTCTGGTCTAGTGAAGTAGGTAGAGAGGAGATAGATACCATCCAAGTAAGTGTTGGACTCCCCAGCTTTGTTTCTCTTCCTGATGCTGTAGGCCAATGGAATAACCGCTCTATTGAATACCTCCACATACATGCCACCCCCCGCAACAAGCAACTGCATGAAAGCCAACATCAACGCTCTACGAAAGGAATTGCAATAAAATAACACTTTTAGTATTATAAAATCTGATAATGCTGGCCATATTCGTTATATTTTACATAATAGATATAAATCGAGTGAAATTTCCCTGCTTAACTCTTTAACTCAGATGATTATAGAAAATGTTAAGAACAACAATTTAGTCCAAATATTTATTTATAGAATCAATGATTTAAACCCAACTTCTAAATATATATGAGACGTCATAGTCGGAAGAAATTTCCAACTACATTTGCTATAGTACCAAAGAAAAGTTCACAAACCTCTTCCAGTCTTTCTAACCAAAATATGTAAAACAGCATTCAATACAAGAGAAATGACATAACACAATTAATAATTTAGTCGCCAGAAAGTACTTGAATATGCTTAATCACTTGAGAGTTGAGGCTAGTTATATGCAATATCAACCATAACCTATAATCTCAAGTATTTTCATAAGAAAACATACAGATTTACGTTGCTTGAGTTTGCTCACGATGAATACGGAAAAATCTAATCAGATATTCAACTAGGATAAAAATGTCCTTAATAAATGCTTTACAACAAAAAATCCACATTACGCTCAATGAAACGGGCACATCTCCGAAAGCATCCACCAACTTGATCGAATTTATCAGGATTACATACCACAATCATTCAAGATGAAGATAGATACCCAACGCATCATAGTTTATAAAGATTTTATATTTTGCTTCTAAAATTACAATTTTTATTTTTGAATTGCAAAGACAACTGTAAATTCATGAAATATTATTATTACCTCCTCGTACTTCTAAGTAAGAGCGAGTCTTTCATCTTCGGACATGTCAGGTCTCAAAACCATCATGGTTTCGTACTGTCTTAAGCCAGGTGCGCACTGTGGCTCCTCTCTATCTTCAACAGCTGTAGCGGTTCCACCGACCCGGGTGGCACGGATGTCGGGTCATCATTGGAACCGAAACCACCGCCCTCGAAAAATGAACCCGAGAAGTCTAGGGTTTGTGCTTTGACGGTTAAAGAAGCTGAGCTTTTATTGTTGTGGAAAAGAAGAGATTTTGATTTTGTACTGAAAGTTATGAGGGTGCGAGTGAAGGAGATGAGCGGTGAAGAGGAGAATTGAGAGAGGTGTTGAGGAGGGTGAAATGGGGATTCTGAATGAGAAACGAACGTGGGGTCGGTGAGATAAATTGGGAAGTTCTAATATCATTACTCATTTACCTGAGTTTTATTAGCACAATGAAACACGAGGCAGAGATGGATACAAAACTCAATGGAATTTCTCAGCAATTCGATTGCTTAAAAGCCGAAATCAATAGAAAAGATTTCTTGGCTCAAAACCGTAAAGCATGGATTTTTGCACACATTCCTTGTATTTTGTACTGTGTTTCAACGATTAAGTGTTAGATACTTTGTTTTTCAGTTTTGTAGTTGTGGGTTTTGGTAATTTTGTATTTTGAATTGGTAAAAGTTTAAGACTTAGATTATGCTATGCCGTTAGATTACGGAATCTTAATTGATCTGTGTTTTTCTGCGTTAATCTTTTGGTTGTTTTGGGATTCTTTTGTTGCTGGTTGTTTGACCTCAATGTGTGATTTTAGAGATTATTGTAAAGTGTTACTTGCATGTTTGCTGTGTATGCAAATGCCCTATGATTAAGTTATTTAGTTGAGTGTTAGCAATTCAACTGGTGTTCATGGGCTTGATTGTGGGTGGGAATTTCATTTTTGGGAGCTTTAGACATGAGGTGAAGCTGGTTGATATGCTTGTTATTTGAATTACTTTCATCCACTTCTTTGGAAAATCCTTGCATCAAGCATGCTGTGGAGTTGGAACAATCGTTTATGGAAGGAGCTTATAACCGTGTCTTGAGTGCCAAACAGAATGTGCCTAATTAAACTCATGGTTGCAAAGACAGTGAGGTAAATGTGTGACTCCAGTGAATGTTTATATTTGGATTAATAAACCAAAGCTTATTTAGAGTTGAATGCATCTAGCAATGGGATCTAACTTGGGTTTAGTCCTTGACCTTTCTAGTGATGTTCGATATATCTTGTGATCTATCTATAAGGATATGCAATCCTAGAGGGTTCTGTTATCAATTTGCTGAAATCTTTGACCATTTATCAAGTGTCTTGTTGCATTTTGACTGCCTGACCAGAGGATCTAAGTCATTCTGAATTGCATTTTCAAGAGTATCAATATCTATTTGCTGAAGCCTCAATGTTTTCATCGATTCCTTCATGTGCTCATTTGGTTTGTCTCTATTCTGCCACAACTAGAGATGAGATAGCTGGATTTAGTGAGAAGTCTTATGATTATCTTTCAATTAAAGACGCCCACCAAATGTTGCTGTGCTGTTCACTTCTGACCGAGAAATTTTGGGATATTTCAAGGAGGTGAAGTCACTGTTGTACATAGCTTTTTTGACTGGCCAACGTGCGTGAACTGATTTTAAGATATGTATGATTTTTGTTGTTAGGAATGAGCAATCCGAACATTTTTAAGGAATGAGTTATGTTGTTAGGCTTCGTCCTAATTAGATTCGAGTCTTAGGATTTTCTAAGTTTGTAATTGAATCAAAATTACCGTATATATACATCCTTATGATGTTTAAATTGATGAAATCTTTCATTAACCTTCAAAAAAAGAAAAAAAAACAGATACTTAGTGTATGGGCCAAAATTACTCTGAGGGCAATTTCGACTCTTCTGCAACAGGACCGCTACTGAATGCACCCCTGAAACCTCCTATCCAAACCTCAAAGACATAATGCAGGCCCAGGTCCAATAAGCATTGACACCCGTAACCGAAGGGCCACCCGAAGGCCGGCCCACGTAACGCCAGAATTCATAACCACCCTTCATAAACCCATCCGTTCCAGCCTACAACGGGCAGAAAACGGCATTAACTCCTCATGAAGTCGACCCAACGGTCGGGCAGTCAAAAGGGGGCCATAAGGGCACACGTTATGAAAGCGAGTATAAAGGGGTAACGAGGTTCCAGGAGAAAGGGACACTTCAATCGAACCATCTTTAAGCTTAAGACTTGCTCAAGCTCACCACGTCTCAGACAGACTGCCCTCACGGCACATTACGGAGTTCGAGGTAACATCTGACCTTGCCCTCCTCACTCACTACTACTACTTCCTTAGACCCTTCACTGACTTGGGCGTCGGAGTGCCTACGTCATCCACCACAACGGTGGGTAGACCTTCTCCGCTCATCCTACTTCCTTTGTTTTGCAGGATCGCCAGTGCCCCCCTCGCGAAATCTCAATTGTAGGCCTCGGGCATAAACCATCGTCTACACTTAGTTATGCAAGAGAGTTGGAGCGGATTGTCTAAACAGTGTTGCTTTATTTGTTGATTTGACGGTGTAGAACTTAAAATTATTGTTGGTCTTTGTATTATTTACTTTTGTCAACTTGGATAGAACACTCGAACTCGTGTTTGAATTGGCACAAGCTCGGGCTGAAACTTAAACGTGACCCTTGTAAGTAAGATTCTTTTCTTGTTAAGAAAACCAAGCTGGGCTTGTCATATCACTTTCACAAATCTTAATCGGTTAACTAATTCAGAGAGTGATTGGAGGCACACTTAAGACTAATGAAGTCACGCTATTAAATTATCTAATGGCGGTCGTTGAAAGGTGATTGTCTGTCAATTTTATTATCATTAACAATCCAACCGTCTGATAATGAATACTCAACCACTACACATTCAGGATTTTGAAAATAATTCTTCCTGAACCTCAATTCCCAATTATCCTGTTAAGCTTCAATTGAACTCGGAACTGGAATTACAAGAATGTCATATGTTGATTTTGATTGTTCCTGTAGCTTGTGACACTTTCAATTTGAGACTTTACTGTCAAATCTATTTTAATGGCATGAAATGAAATTGTGAATGCCCAACTGGGACCACAGACTTAGCTAACTGTGAAAGCCATTTGTAATTAGTGAGGTAGGCTGAAAATTCAAAGAAGTACAGCTCACACTTGGAAACGGAGAATGGGCTATTGCCTATTAAATCACTCATATGATTGTTACAGATGATAATATTATAAACAACATGGAGTGAGTGGGTTGTGTCATTAGCAGCTACATTGAACTCATTCATGGGTTTTTTGCATGCTTTGTAACAACTCCATCTTTCATTATTAAAATCTCCTACCAATAGTAGTTAATTGCTAGCTGAACTTCTCCAGTATTTACAGTCCCTGGTGTAATTGTTTCTTTCTTTTAGTAATTGGGTCCCGTATTTGAAAAGAAACAAACCACCACATGGCTAACATGTGGCCCATTTTTATGAATCTAACATGCTCCCATTTGCAGAGCAATGTCTTCAATCTCTCATTAGCTTTATAAAAGCAACAAACGAACTGTTGTTACCCTACTTTTTTTTTTTTTTGGAAACATCATGCACTTAAACGGAACACGTAAAATCTCTGGCTGCATTAGGTTCTTACAAGAAATGCACCAGCCACACTTCTTGGGGACGTCGTTGTTACCCTACTTGCATAGGGAAAGTCAAAAACTTTTTATTACTATAATCAAAGTTTGTAATTTCTTGTGCTTTATTTTTTGTCCCCTTGCTTGCCTTTGTCTCCTTCCAACAATTACACATTTTATAGCCAGCCTTACATTGTTTCTATATCCTGCAATAAATACCCATTAGTTTAGCCAAAGAGATCACCGAGTTACTATATATAGACTATGGAGCATGAATACTTTTTCTTTTGTTTTTGTTTTTGTTCTATGTTTTAGTGTTTTGGTTTTAATATAAAGTTCTTTGTTTCGTGCAATTGTATCAACTCTCATCAGTCTCTTTGAATGGCTTCAAATTCTTCAATTTGTGCTCCTCAAAAAGCTTCCAATCATGATGAACTCTTTCTGCAGCAAAGCTTAATATTTTCAGAAACTCTAAAGGTCTCTTCATTCTCAACAATTTCTCATTATTATGATGATTATTTTTGTCTTCTTTTCATCTGGATTTTATTATTCATTTACTTGACACGTTGATTTTTTTTTAAAGGATTTGAAGAACTTGAGGAAACAATTGTACTCTGCAGCAGATCATTTTGAAGTATCTTACATGAAACAGAACCAGAAACAAATGTGAGTTGCAGAGTCAAAATCTTCAAAAGTTCATTTTGCTAGCACTTGAGGTAAATGAAAATTTCATTTTTATTTAAATGTTTAGAGTGGTGGAGACTTTGAAAGATTATGCCATCAAAGCTTTGATCAATACTGTGGACCACTTGGGTTCTGTTGCATTTAAAGTCAATAAGCTTTTGGATGAAAAGATTGGTGAAGTTTCTGAAAATGAGCTTCAATTCACTTCCCTGGAACAGGTTACTCCACATTCATTTTTCTGCTTATCGTAAAAGTGCTTTTTCTACATGGGAAAAACTTTGCAGTTGCTTTCAATGTCAAACAACTTTTTGTTTTTGTTTTGGCTGGCAACTTTAGAGAGTAAAATCATATAAAGAGTTCATCAACCAAGGAGGCCTTTCTCAACAATCATCAGTAATAATAACTCCCAAGTACCATAAGCGGTACATCTTTCCAGGCAAACATATCCTCTCTGCTTAATTTTTTTTTTCAATTACAAGTAAATTTTTTATTTTCTTCAATGAATCTTGAATTTATAAGCGCAGTTGGGGAAAATGTGTTGAGAAATTTATCTCGTTGTGCAGATGAAGAGACAACAGAGGGTTTTGTCCATCCCACATCAAGTTACCACAGTAGCAGCCTGAGTACTGAAGAGGAGTCTTATCATTTTAAAAGTGATTATTAATTCATCTCTTCACTGTTGAATATGAAAACATTTTGATGATATTTTTGATATGATTGTATCGTATTATTACTCAGCAGCTCAAGCAACAACTAGGGACAGCCCTTCATTATATGTCAGGTAATATGTTATTATCAATATACTGTTCATTTTTATTATTTGTTGAATCATGGGTCAGCTAGTCTCACCATGATCATGCTCTATGTTAAAAATTCTGATGCAGAGAAATATTTTCCACATTACAATCTCCACAACCTTCATTGAAACCAGGTCTGTGTTAATGGATTTGTTTAACTTCATACTATGATCATCTTTAAACTCTTGCTGCTGGAATGATTATGTATCTTTTGAAATCAGAGAGACCAGCAAACACTCCACTTCGTTTTTCTCTTAGGCGTTCAGGATCTCTTCTTAAGAGATCTCCATCTCCATCTCCTAGCTATTCTAGTGCCAATCACCGGGTAAGTACCTGGGAAAAAGTGCATGTTTTTTTTTTATTTACATTGTGCAGTGTAATTTGTTAAATCTGCGATTTTGCTTAACATTTTGCAGTATCCGTCGGAACCAAGGAGGTCAGTTTCTTTGTCCATGTATGCTGAAAAAAACAGGAGCAAAGAATTTAAGCAATATTCGAGCAAAAGCAAACGATTATTCAAGGCCTTGCTCAGCATGCGCAAGCCGAGACAGGATGGTGGCACGTTATACAAATTTTTAGATGATAACTGAAAGAAGAAAAAAAAAATAGAAATATGTTTAATTCTGTCAGATTTTGGTTTAGTATTCATATTCATATTAGATTTATTTAAGTTATATCGATGATATTTTGTATACCAGTGTGATGTGTTTCATTAGCTATTAATTAAGCTATGAAGTATGATGAATGGTTGAGAACAAGTGTCCAGCAGTTGGGCCGTGGAGCCTATGAAATGAATGGGTCTTCTTAAAGCAATTAAAAGATTTATGGGCCAAAGCCCAATTTATTAGCAAAAGCAGGGGCTGAAGTAACGAGATCAGTTCAGCTCCAACGGCCTATTAGACATGACATTATGCAGTAGCCAAGCTCAAAATCCCAGGTCGAAGCTTGGTAATTCATCCACTTCGCTTCCACTCCTAGCTTCTTTAGAACTGATTCTTCTATCATCACCAGGGCCATTAGACATTGCTGCACGATCCAATTGACGTCAGATTCTCTGTAAAAATTATATAATTTTAACTAAACGGTAAATAACTCTGCAAAAGCAGGAGTATATATTTTCTAAACTTACATTTTGAAGACATAAGATCGGGGCAATTCTCAATTTCTGTAGCTTCATTTGGTCCATCAATGTCCATGTTTTTCCACGATTCTTGATTATCGTCAGGAACATCTATACCTGCGTCTGAATCTTTAAATCCCTTAGGGGAAGAAAGTTGCCCCTTCTTGCTGTAATCACTAGACCCTGCATCATTGCTCTTCACAGCCGTAGGCTTTTGGAGAAATGACAATATCTGAATGGCTGCACATATGACTATTTAAGTTACCGATCAACAAAACTACAATGACTCAAACTTGTATAAGGTTGCTGCACTGGATGCACCATGTAAGAACAGACATACAATTGCGTAAAGGTGTGTTTGTGGAGACATCCTTGCTCAATTTGATCCCGTCTACAGCAGATAAGCTACAAGATGAATCGGCAATTTCCCTTGAGAAAGCCTTGCTATGAGGTTTTCCTGCACATTGAAGACAATGTTCTGGAAGGTTGATTTAAGAAATGTTATGCCTAACCACATGAAGGAACACAAGAATTTGACACATAAAAGCTCATGTTAGCTTACCTGACTTATCAGCTTTAAGACAATTCTGATGTCTATGCATTATCCTAGCATTTTGAAAATCACTGTGGTTATTTCCTTGAATATGCACTTCCATTTGGACTTCATCATGGTTTACTTGAGGTTTTCCAATGTCAACTAAATGAGCATCAAATGCTATTGATTCACCAGATCTTATTATTTCATCCCTTTTGAGGAACCTACTATTTAATAATTTCCTTCCATCATCATACAGCTTGACCTAAATAGAGACCCAAAAGGGTAACTGTTAGCATCAGCCATCTCTATAATGACTGAACACCAGAAATTTTTTACCAAACATAAGGTACCTTAATATATCACAAAATAAAGATTGGAGAGTGGGGATAAACTTATGGAGTGGGCACCATGCACAATTGTTCAAATAAATTCTTAGATCATTCAAGCAAGGTAATTGGCCTTCCGAAATAAAGAAATTATAGAGATCAACCTGTCTCTGTAGGGATCCAACAATTGCAAGTTTTAAGAAACCATCATGATACTTCTTGGCTTTTTGAGTTACATGTGTAGTGTACATGACCTGCCATTCTACATTGAGAATAGAACTGTTAACCAGGGAAAGAGGGTGAAGAGAATAAATGAAGAAAAATAGACGGAACAAATGCACTGTATCACAAGTTGATTCTTCTAATATTGAAATTTTATTCTCTTGGATTGTAAAGCAGGAAGTGTCAATTTGACATTGAATTAAAGAGCAGTGTCAATATGACATAATTGAGTAGGGCTAGAGCAAAAAAATAGTTCAAACATTTCACTATTGTTGATTCAGCAGCAGATTCATAAATTACCTGTTATATTAGACTCTTCTGGAACTGAACTGTTTTGGGATGCTCCATACCCAGGCCCTTCACTCTTATTGAACTCTAAAACAATATCAACAGTTACTTGGGCTATAGAGCGTCATCTTGAACCATGAATTGTAAGAATAAGAGATAGTTGAAAGATGAAACTACTTTTAAATATCCAAATGAAATTGGAGAAACAATATATCAACAATGACCATGAGGCATAAAATGGATTCAGAAGGAGAAATATGCATGCTAACCTTTCCCATCATACTTAGTTCTTTTAATGCAATTCTGCTGTCTTTGTATTTCTTCTGACTTCCCAGCAATGTTGCAAGTGTTTCTTTGAATCTCCAAGTCTGCTAAAGCCTCACGGGTGTCTTCACACTCACCAATTTCAATTAAATGACCATCAAATGCTATAGATTCACCAGATCTTAATACTTCATCTCTCCTAAGAAATCTGCTATCCAAGAGTTTCCTTTTTTCATCAAACAGTTTAATCTGAACAGAGAACCAAATAATTGAAGTTATGAAGGGCCTAACTCAATTTCATATTGCAGAACAGAAGCCCCATAACATGATGGAGTGACTTAAAACTTAAAAGAGTGTAATAGGACAAAAGTAATAGAATTTTGAAAATATACTGGATAAACTTTGAGATTAAAAAAAGGCAATGTGATTGGCCTTGAGTTGAAGAAAGACTTGAGAAATTTAGGAGTGCAACTTGCCTCCCCAGGGGTACAAGCTGCAAGGCATAAGAAACCATCATGATATTTCTTGGCCTTTTGAGTTAATTGAGTAGTGTACAGGACCTGCCATTCTGCATTGGTGAGAAAACATGTTCACCAAAATATAGAAAAAAAGGTATATTATCATGAGTGGAAGTTACAAAAATAGTGAATAATATAATATATGCGATGCAATATGGCAGCATTTGACGCATTATGCAATTTTCCATTTCATTAGATCCACAAAAAAATATGTCCATATATATGTAGTGCCACAAGCAATAAGCCAATAACCGACCTCTTGTTTCAGATTTTGTTGTCTCTGGATTACTCAACGGTGTTCCATACTTATGCAGCTCCCTCTTCTTGAACTCTGAAATGGAAACCACGGTCGCAAGAGTATGGAAACATTAGGCGTTAGGCATCAGCATGTAACATATGATGTTCCCTTAAAGATACGATTTGTTATCACATCGCTTATAATGCAAAATGAATGAATGTGAATCCTTGTCAGTTCAATTAATACACAGATAATACATCCATCCGTAATCACTCACATATGCTGCATTAATCAGATCAGGCTTGTAAATCAAACTAACCTCTAATAAATTTTTGCGACGGACTTATACTATTCAACTGTGCGTTTTTCTTCTTTATATCAATCTTTCCATCTCCTAAAATAGGAAAAGTAACCGATGTAACAAAATCAATACAAAAACATTACTAATAAATTCAGAGAACAAAATTTGGAAGTGATACCAGAAGAAATAGAATTGTTTCTCAATTTTCGCTCACTAATCTTCTTATCTCTGCCTTGAAAATTCAAATCTGGTATAGGCTTACAATCTCCTTCAGGATCCCCAACATCAACAAGATAAGCATTAAACGTCAGCGTTTCACCAGAGCCAACAACAACATCTTTCTTCAAGATTCTGCACTCCAATAGCTTATCACATTCATCATACAGCTCCACCTACGTTGATATTGACAAATTAATAGATAATAACCAAGAAATGTGCTAATTACCTAACAATTTAATTGAAATTGACCTAAATTCTTAATTACAGTAATTAAAACTAACCTTGTTGGTTGAGATGTCCAGATCTAAGTAACCGTCTTGATAAACTTTCCGCTTTTGCTTAATGTGCTTTGTATACGTCACGCTCCATCTCATTTTGTACCCTCCACTGCTCTTCAAATCTCACGAGATATCAAAATTTTGAATGTCTGGCGATTTCAGAAGTTAAATTCTCAACAATTTTCGCGGGCTGGAGTCGAAATAAGATTAGATCATGAAACGACGTCGTTTAACTTCCGTACTTTTTTGTATTTTTACAAGCAATGAATGGAAACGCTTACGTGGCAAATTCTGGTTGGCAAGCAGTTAAGTTGTGCTAAAAACGAAAAGTAAGATGGAAAACCCCACTTAAGCAGCACCAAAAGCAATGTTCTCCGATATTGTTCCGCAGAAGAAGTCGTTTAGCTTCAGGAAGTTTTATATAAACTTCATCGCTGTGACGTGTTCTTCAGGTAAAACTCCGTAATTCCTTTTATTGATAATTTTTTTTATTTTCTAGGTTTATTTGAGTTTTAATTGTTCGAATTTCAGCTCGATTGCCGTTTTGATTTTATTAGTTTGATATTATATAACAATCAAGTTATCGAAATCCTGGAATTGTTTGGATTTGGAGCCTTTAGTTTCTGAAATTATGAATTTTGTCACAGATTTCCTTAACTGTGCTGTTTATATAAGATAACACTAGATTTTTTTAAAAAAAACTTGTAGTTATTATCAATAATGAGGATTTTATATTTTCATTCTCAAGCTAAGCCTTTGAGTTACTTCTGTTGTTGTGACTTCTGACTGCATGGGTTAAGCAATTATATATTTTGAGCTACCATTTTGTGAGTTCATATTTTGAGGAAACTCGAGGCTTCCAAAGCGAAGCCGAAAATGTTAGGGAGAAATAATAATAACTTTTTAGCTTACCTCATTGATGCTAGACATGAGTTCGATTTTCAGATAAGATTATGACATTATACTCATAAAAGGTTTTTCATCAGAAGATGAAAAAAGATAGTATAGTCATAAATGTGTGATACATTTTTCTAGAAATTCATTTTTTGAATCACTGATGTACTTGGGACTTTTTCTTTTCGTACAGAAGAGAGGACAGACGTTTATGTATTTTGTTGTGTATCTAGGAAAAGGCACTGTAACTTGTGTTTGTTCATAATTTGCACAAGGAAATAATAATGTTGCTTTATCATAAATTAGGTTATTAAAGTTTGCTGCTTAAGATATATGGTAGAGGCATAACAGTTTACTCTCTTCTTGATAGGGGATTTTGTCACTTAATACACACATACTATTTGGTAAATGCTATTCTGCCTGCTGGCCCATCTGTAATAAACCTCTGATCTGAGCTCAAAGTATTCTTTGTAGGGTGATGCATTATTTCATTGTATAATAAATGTAAAACATTATTACTGGTTGACGTGCTTATCTGCAACCATTATAGCTTGTATAATTGTTTCTTCTTGATATCTTACTCAGTTTATATTGTACTTGTTCCTTTTTAAACTTTCAGGAGGCTTAAATCCACTATTGGGCTTAGCAAACGGTGCTATCTTTTCTTTTCAACCATAGCAAACTACATTATTAGGCACAGAAAGTCTCCTGTATCCCATAAACCATGGGAGATGGCAATGCCACCAGCAGCAGAGGTGTTACAGGCGGCGCAGGTAACTCCAACCACAGTGAGAAGCCAGAATGGCTGCAACAGTATAATCTAATTGGCAAGATTGGTGAAGGAACATATGGCCTTGTATTTCTGGCTAGAATCAAGGCTGCTGCAAATCGTGGAAAAGCGATTGCCATAAAAAAATTCAAGCAATCCAAAGATGGTGATGGCGTCTCCCCTACTGCTATCCGTGAAATCATGTTGCTTCGAGAGATTACACACGAGAATGTTGTGCAGCTTGTTAATGTGCACATTAATCATGCAGACATGTCACTATATCTGGCTTTTGATTATGCTGAATATGATCTCTATGAAATCATTAGACATCACAGAGACAAGGTAAACCATACCATCAATCCATACACTGTCAAATCAATTCTGTGGCAGCTGCTAAATGGTCTGAATTATCTACATAGTAATTGGATCATACATCGTGATCTCAAGCCATCCAATATCTTGGTTATGGGTGAGGGAGAAGAACAAGGGGTTGTTAAAATTGCCGACTTTGGTCTTGCAAGAATTTATCAAGCACCCCTCAAGTTCTTGTCTGAAAATGGGGTTGTGGTAACTATTTGGTATCGTGCACCTGAGTTGCTACTTGGGGCAAAGCACTATACAAGTGCTGTTGATATGTGGGCTGTTGGGTGTATTTTTGCTGAGCTTTTGACTTTGAAGCCACTATTTCAAGGGGCAGAAGCCAAATCCGCACAGAACCCATTCCAGATTGATCAGCTTGACAAGATATTCAAAATCTTAGGGCATCCAACACCAGAGAAGTGGCCAACTCTTGCAAATCTTCCACATTGGCAGTCAGATTCACAACACATTCAAGGACACAAGTATGAAACAAACGGACTTCATAGTGTTGTTCATCTCTCTCAAAAAAGTCCCGCATATGACCTTCTATCTAAGATGCTTGAATATGATCCTCGAAAGCGAATAACAGCTGCTCAGGCTTTGGAACATGAATATTTTCGGATTGAACCTCTACCTGGCCGCAATGCACTTGTACCTTCACAGCCTGGGGAGAAAGTGGTGAATTATCCAACTCGTCCTGTAGACTCAAATACAGATTTTGAAGGGACAACTACTCTTCAACCGCCACAACCAGCATCTGGACCTGTTCCTGGGAACATGGCAGGTGCTCATGCAATGTCAAATAGAAATATCCCTAGGCCAATGCCTGGTGTTGCCATGCAAAGGATGCAACCTCAGGGCATGATGGCATATAATTTCCCTGCTCAGGCAGGAGCAGCAGGTGGAATGAATCCCAACATGCCAATGCAGCGGGGTATGCCTGGCCAGGCACCTCAGCAGCAACAGTTGAGAAGGAAAGATCCAGGAATGGGACTGCCTGGATACCCTCCACAACCGAAGTCGAGACGCTTATGATTGATTAATTAAAAAGTCGATGTGTCAACTCTTAAAGATCAGATTTTATTGTTGAGGAAAATTTTTGAGTAAAAACCAAGAAAGATTAGGCGGTGCCGAGCATGAGACATGCTGCATGTTGAGTTCTCCTCAGACTCTGTTCCATCCGTGCCTGCAGAGGAGCTTAATTGCTTGGAGTCAATGGCCTACCAAGTGCCCAGTTAGAGGGGCATAGGTGATAGCTCTTGTTCTCTCTGCCTGTTGAGGAACATTACAAGGCCAATGAACTGTATTTTTTAGGGATCATGTTGATACGATACTAATTCTGTAGGAGTAGTTGTTGTCAGTGCAACAGTAGTAGTTGTTGTTTTGGTGCAACAATAGCTAGCTCAGCGCTGCAAAGATGTCTTATAGATTTATTTTATCAACTATGCTCGTGTTTGGTATCGTGGTTTGAAATGTGATAGAGATGATAAAGCCAACATAATTTTTAAGTGTTTGATTAACAATAAAAAAAATTCGATAATTAATTGTGATTTTTTTCAAAAATGAATTTTACAAAAAATAAGATTATTAGTTTTTACTCACTATTAAAATATTAAAAAATTACACCGTAATTACTTTATTAACCGAATTTTATAAAAATTAAGATTTTCAACTTTACTCACTATGAAAATATTTAAAAAACAAATTGCACCTCTAGAAACGTAAAACAAAATTACATATTATTATTTTTTCACCAATCTTTTTTAAGACAACATCTTTTTAGGGAGTCGGGATTTCTACGAATTATCCATTTATCGATTTCTTGTATTTTATTTGTCTCGTAGTGAGCCCATCCATCCAGTGGACAGCAAAGGTTGGGTGCTCATATCATAGCTCGGGTTAAATTCCTAATTTCATATAATTTTTTATGTTTTAAATTTGTAATTTCATATAATTTTTTATGTTTTTTATTATCAAAAAAATAAAAAATAGCCCTCTAATATATATTTTAGTCATCCTTAAAATTAAATCTTGACTACGCCAAATATATTAAGTTATGGAATATAATTGAACTTAAATTCTAGAGTAGAAAAACAATTTATGTTGATCTTGGATTTATATTTGTCATTTTTCACTCATTATTTTCTTTCGTGCAAGTTGTTTTTGTATTATATTTTATTGATTTGTTGCTTGCTTGAAAATAAATACAATTTTTTAATATAAACGATAGTAAAATACAAAACGACGACGTTTGCCGGGTCGATATTTCACTTTTAAACAGCTGTAAAAATCGAAGCAACCAAAATCAATGCCACTGGAAAAGTAACCATCAGTTCCAATCAACTGCAAGCAGGATATAATGGTAAGGGAAATCTCATCTGACGAATTAATGACTTATTTCTTGTTAGTCGTTGTTACTTTAGACGTTGTGATTGATATTGTGGTGGTGTTCTTTTTTCGTTTTTCTTAAACAGTCGGCACTATTTAATTTCCATTCGTTTTTGACGGTGGTGCTGCTCGTGATTTGCACGTGTACGTATGTGAAGATGCAGTTTCCAACCATCCTCGAGCAGAAAACCGGGTGGGTCCGTATTCGTTAGTTTATTTTCCAAGTGCTCTTTTGTCGATCAATTAGCTATAGCCTATGTAATTTTACTTTTATTCGTTTCTGAGTTCGTCTTTTAAGCTGTGTTTATACTGATCGGAAGTTCTTTGAATTTATTTATACTAGCATAATCCTCTAATTGGAATATTTTATTTAATGTTTAATTTGATTCTTCAATGTTCTGGATTAGCTCATAAGTAAAATTTGAATACAAATTGGTTTTGATCGGCCGAGACCGAGACTTTGTTGATCTCCAACATTGGTTAACATGATTTGGCTTAAGTTGGAGCCTGAACAGAATAAACAAGAGTTGGGTGCTATTTTAATAGAATAATAAAGTGAAATTTGTGGTTCAATTCACTTATTATGAGCTGTTGTGTTTATCTCTTTTGTAACATTCAATCTGAGTTGTATTCTCAAAGGATGTCTGCTTGTGCCAGGTTCCGAGGGTTCTTTTGGAAGGCAGCTAGAATAGGTAAGTTTGTTGAGTTTTTTTATTCTATAATTGTTATATTGCCTTGTGAGTAATTTAGAATGAACGAGCGTGATTGTTAGAGACGTTAATAAAGATGTTTTCACAGTGCTACTTGAAAATGAAGCCCTTCTATTCAAATCAAGAGAATATTCTGTGCAGACAATAAAAATTTTAATGTTTCCCTACACCCCTTTAACCGTCGTGCTTTGCAAGGCCAGCTTTGGGTAACGGCCTGTTTATGAAATAAGATGATGACAGTGGTGACTTTAATTGTTACTTTGAAACAGGTGAACGGTTGAGCCCTTGGGTTGCTGCCGGATGCTTTGCAATGGGTGTGTCTATAATTTTTTTCTAGTTGGATTTCCAATACACTCAAAAGTATATTCATCTTTATGTTTCATAAAGTTGGTCCTTGGATTCATTTTTCATTTTTCTTTTTACTGATTGGTTTGTATGACAAAAATCATCATGATTTCAATGATTCAGTCTAGTAGTTGATGTAATTGCCACAAGCGTCACATTTTGCTATTGATTGAATCATTGAATTTATAAACACTGATGAATTGAGCATACAATTAGTTTTATACAAGCACATAAGTTCTTGCAAATATGTTTTATAAAAGCCTAATTTTTGAAGACGGAGTTTGAGATAGCTGCAGCTATTGCAACTCCGGCAGAAGATGGATTTGACAAACTTTGTTTGCAGTAATCTGCCTGCTTGTTGCTTGCTTGCTTGCTTTGCATCTTGAATTATGTGAAAAGGGTGCAAAGATGTCCATTTGAAGGTTTTGATCCAGTAATGTTGTTGAACAAAATCCTCTGAAGAATGAAATTTGTCTTTGGGCTATAGCGTCTTAGTAAGAGGTATGAAGGTGTTTAATTCTTGTATTTGTCTTATTGTTTATATGTTCAAGAGTGTTAGTGAGAAAAATGAGAATAAATGATATTGTCATATGCTAAGCGAGGTCGGGAAAATAATTAAGTTGACATATATTTTATTGAATTTAATGAAATAATGATCAGTGCTTTGATTATATGTTCAAGAAAGGTTGGATTTCTATTTTGGGCTGAAATCAAGTTCTTTTGGATTTGAGCTTGAAACCTAATTTAAATAGAATAGGTGTTCAATCTTTACTGTGGCCCAAGCTTGCTGCAAGATATTATTGAAACCATAGGTACAGTGAAGCCTTGGCCTCATGTATCCTTTTTTCCCACAATAAGGTCATGCTATTTCCCTTAAACCTAACTGTTTTTTTAGGATAAATATCTATGTATTGACAACATGATTCTTATGACCAAATAAAAAAATGCAATTTATTATTTATTTTTTGCGTTTGCTCTTAATTTTCAAAGTTAGTGTCTTTTAATACTTGTTTTGGTTTTCTTATTATAATTATTGGAGCCAAGTGGTTCTGTGGCTCATCAAACCCAGGCCAGCCGCAGCTGTTTTTGTTTTTGTTTTTTTTTTTTTTAATGCTAAAACGTTTCAAGTTGACCCCAACCTCTTGGAAAAGTTGACTTCCATTTTTCTCTTGTTTTCTCTTCTGGGTAAAATATGAAATGGCAATACGTTGACAATAATGAATCTCATCTACACATCCTGTATGTGTACGGTGACAGTCATTGAAGTAATGAAGGGTCGCCTGTTGCTTCGATGGGTGTTTAGTTTTTCTGATCAACATGCGACTCGATCCGATCTGAAATCCGTTCAGGTTTTAAAAATATATATATATTCTGGTTAATCTGGCCCAATTGTTATGGGCCGGATTTGACAATAAAATCCAACCCAACCCGTAATAGATTTTTATATTTTTATAAAATATTTTACTATTATTTCAGTTATTTATTACTTTTATTATCATGAAACTTTATATGTATGACAAATTTCGAAACATAAAATAATTAGTATTTTATGTCTTAAAATAATTAATACATAAAAATATATATATTTATGCGACCCAACCTGGCTCTCGCGGGATTGCATTCTCAAATTTCGGGTTTGGGTTTATTCGATCGGGTTTGCATTTAGTTTTCTTGTGGCGTCAGGATGCAATATAATTTTCCATGTCACTTTCGCTTACCAAAGGAAACAAAAAAAATTATGTTCTGCAATTTGGTTGACTTTTACTATATGCTAGAAAATTTCTTTAATTTATAATGCATTGATAAAAGTTAATGTGAGCACTAACTAAAGTTGTGACTGAATATTTTTTTAGTGCCGACCTCCTTTTGATATTTACTGTGAATATATATATATATATATATTTGATTCAATGCTTCTCCATTTTCTTTCTGTATTCTATATTTTAATTATTCTGTGGACAAATTCTACAATGTAATCAAGCAAATCTATATATTATGGTATGATCCTATCATCCATTGTATTAGATGATGGTAAAATATTTTAGTGGCCCTCATATCATTTGATTCTGAAATTAAATACAAACTATTAGCTATATATAGTATCTGACAGTCATAAATGGCAGCTGCTACTAAAGATGAAGGTTTTGACATCAAGTTGAATCTAAAGACTAAACCCATCATTGATTTAATTTATTCTAATTCGAAAAATCTACTATCTTCTAGCATTACAAGGGCAGCAGGCATGATTGGATTTTGAACAAAGTGAAAATTATCAGCCATGATGTTGTTGGTTCTCGGCGGATCCCCAAAGAAGACGAATTGTGTACATATTCTATGCCAAATTTACCTTTTTATGATGCTACTTTTACAGTTCATGTTAACCTGGGGATTTCGTTTGTTCAACTTGAACAAAAAGCAGCAGGAATATTTTCCCCACCATCGCCAGCAAACAGATTCTTTATCTTAGCATATTTTAGAAAGTTCGAAATTAGCTTATAAGTTCAAAATTAGACTGAGAGTAAAAATTACTTTATAAGCTCATTAAAATTACAGGGCCCGTCCTGAGTTTTTGAGTGTCCGGTGTGAAAGCTCAAAATGTGCCATTTTTTATTACGAAAACATATGTTTAAAAAATATATATATATTTAACGAGGGCTGGAACCCAGTCGAAGATGGGGGCTAGGCCCTCACTCCCAAATTATATTACTTGAGAAAATATACAAAGGGAGGGACATATTACCTAAATCCCGACAATAAAAAATACAATCATATATAATCATTCCTAGCAAAGCTCCTTGAAATTTCGACCTTTAAGAAATTGTCTTCTAACATTTTTTTGAAGCAAAATCATCAATTATATTATCATAATCCAAGTTTTCAATCTCATCATTTTCAATGCATAAGATTGCTAATTCATTTAACCTATCTTGAGTCATAGTGGTCCGCAAGTAAGATTTTAATAATTTCAATTTTGAAAAACTTTTTTCTGCAGATGCCACGGTCACAGGTACAGTCAACATTACACGATAAGCAATCATGACATTAGGACACATGTCAGATTCTTTTACAAAGTTTGTTTTTTTTTCCATAGATGTCCAAGGGTTATTAGAGAGAATGCTTATTCAGGTAACATCATTTGCAACACGTGTAATTCAGAACATAAGTCTGCTCCATCTATATCAATGGTATTTCCATGTTTCAAATGTGCTTCAAGATTCATACAATTTTCTTTTAGCTGTTAATCATCCAATGAAATTAACTTCGGTACATCAAATAAGAAGCCAAAAATATATTCAAAAGCCTTTAACTGTTCAAATCTGTTTTTCAGTTGAGAAATAGTAATATCCACTATAACAAGAAAATAATATGTTCTAAATGATTCTTCAACAGACTGTTGTTCTCTCTCATTACCATCAACTTTATCATGATGTTTTTTTCTAGGTTTATGACGTTTAGTTTAAAAAACGGGTTCAATTTTCGAATCAAGTGCAATTTCTTTAGCATCACGCATGGCAGAAGCAAAACCAGTTTCTCTGTAGTTTTCAAAAAAGATAACAAGTGCTTACAGTGTCTTTACAGCAACATCAAGACGCATGTCTTCAGATTGTAATTTTTTGCTCACCATGTTAATCTTCAACAAAATGTCATACCAAATAACCAAACTTAATACAAAATCAAAACTGAAAAGTTCTCCTGATGCTAAACATTCTGCATTCATACTCAATTGGGGATTCTCAATAATTTCCACCAATGTAAACAAAGCATTTCTAACCTGGGCTACTTGAGATTTAATTGTTTTAACACTTTCAATGTGACTTTCCCATCGAGTAGTTGACAATGACTTCAAAGTTAACCCATCAATATGTTCAAGAAAAATATTCCAACGCTTTGTAGAGTTGGAAAACACTGTATATATGCATTGGCATGCTCCAAAAAAAGATTTTGCTTTAACACATGAACTTGCCATATCACAAACTACTAAATTAAGACAATGAGAACCACATGGCATGTAAAAGGCTATGGGATTTATCTCTAGTAATCTTTTCTGAACACCTTGGTGTTTCCCTTTCATGTTAGATCCATTATCATAACCTTGTCCCCTCACATTATCAATATCAAGATCAAGAGACTCTAGGACATCTTGCAACTCATTAAAAAATCATTGTCCTGATGTATTTTCCACACTTTAAAACTCCATGAAATACTCCCTTATATGTATTGACCTACTTGACAAGTCAACACATCTCAAAATTAAAGTCATATGTTCCACATGACTTGCATGAGGAATACAATCAAGAATGACAGAAAAAAAATTTGGCTTCTTTTACTTTTTTAATGATTGCGGTTTTGACTTTTGAAGCTAAAGTAGCTATCAACTCATTTTGAATTTTATGGCTCAAATAGTGGTGATGAATCTCTTTATTCTCAATGAGTCAAAAATGCTCTTGCATTATTGGATCAAACTCCGCAATCATTTCAAGTAAACCTAAGAAGTTGTCATTGGAGTCTTCATAAGGTCTTTCATTTGTTCCACGAAATGCTATATTACGTATGGCTAAACATTTCACAACAACAATAATTCTAAGCATAACTTGTTTCCAATGATGTCTCTTTCTTGATTCGCATTTGAAATTCTTTGTCAATTGTCTGATTTTTTGTCAATCTACTTTTCAACTCAACCCAAGTTCTTGAATTAGTGAGATGCTCTATACTCTTTTCATGTTGATCAAGCTTCACACCAAGATGTCTCCAATCACTAATTCCATCTTTTGCTAACTCACTTTTTGAGGCAATTGTTTTAAACAATTTACAACAAAAGCAAAAGATTTTATCCAACTCTTTTGAGTACACGAGCCATTTCCTATCATAAATTTCACCATTGGTAATTTTCGATCATAGTAGTGTGAGTAAAATTTTCTAGAGAGTTTGTCCTTAGGATAAGTGAGATTAGTTTCTCGAATTGGTCCATTTTCTACAAGTAAGGCTCTCATTTCTGCATTAAGACCATCCCAAATTCTCGGATCATAAATGTTTAAATGGAATGTAGGTTCGGGAGATTCAATATTTTCCTCTACACCAATATAATCATCATCAACATTTAAATCTATATCACCACCATTTTTATGATCTTGAGACTCATCACCAACATTTTCTTCTAAATCACCACCATCATAACCACCAATTTCATGATCATGAGACTCCCCAACAACATTTTGTGACTCTTCACCAACATCATTTTCTCTCAAATTTTCAACCGACTCATTCTTTGTAGAGAAAAAATTATTAAGAGATCCTCTTAAACTTTCAGCAATTTCATTATCCTTTGCTTTTTTTTTTTCCTTTTCATATTACCAGAGAGTTGTTTCCTAAAAGACATGTCTTTGATAATTTGTTTGCAAAAATTACCTACACATGATATAACAAAAATTTCCGATCAAAATTATCATTCCAACATATATTATATATTATAAAAACACTAACACATAGTCTACCATATACAAATTGATAAAATTGAACCTAAATATTGGGTTTGAAATGAAATCAAATAATTCAATTAATCAAGAATTCAATTCATCCACAACAACAATTCTATACATCAATTATCATATAATTATATTTCTGTTGATGGTGTTTTTTAGGCACTATGATATTTAAGCAGCACGACAGGGGTAAAAGGGTAAATTCTCTCCTTGGTCAAAATCATTAAAAAGGACCATCATGACCGACCACATAAGTGAGGGTCGAGCACTTAATGGTAGGTGACCGACCACTTCGGTTCGGATGACCGGGCATTATCAGATCGGCGGAAGCACTTAATGGTAGGTGACCGACCACTTCGGTTTGGATGACCGGGCATTATCAGATCGGCGGAAGCATTCTCAGTTCAAAGGACCATCATGACCGACCTCATGAAGACCGACCAGATAGCGAGATATGCTCCAGAAGATGACACCCTATTCTTGCGGATAAGACGACAAGTTATCCTATTTTCATGGGGAAAACTGGTGAGACAGAGTCCTAGTAGGATAAAGAAAGTAAAAGTAGTTTTGATTAGGAATCCTTATGGGAAAAGAGAATAGTTTTGACTAGGAATCCTTATCGGAAAAGGGAATAGTTTCAACTAGGAAATTCTTATAGGAGAAGGAATCTGAAATCTACATTATTATAAATAGAAGGGTAGAGTGTGCATAAAGGGAGGACAATGGGAGAGCATTAAGAATCAGAATCAGAATCATTACGATCAGATTTGTAAAAAAATAAGACGCAGAGCTGAGAAGCGTGTTTGAGCAATAAAAGTATCATCCTTTTTGTGCCCGTGGACGTAGGTCGGACCAAGATCCGCCGAACCACGTTAATCTCCTTGTCGATTTGCGTATTTATCTGTCTTTTGCTAAGTTTGCTTTTGGTCCCCATAACCAAACAAATTCACTATTGATGGATGATTGTCTCGGGAGAAATATTCTCATATTGCCCCTGAGACCGAAATCAACCGTCAACAATTTCTATGTCACTTGCAAAGTTTTATATTAAATTATGAATTGATAATTCAAATTTTAAAAATTAGTTACCTCAAAACTCAAAAGAGTTAGTGGTGAATGAATGCACTTGTAGTCAAATTCCAATACTCAATAACCCAAATAAATGGTGTTGTGTTGTCACGTTGAGAATAAGGAAGAAAATGACCTCTTCCTGCTGTGTTGTTTCTTGTCTAGCAATGGCTGATGCGCTGTTTCTTCCTGCTGTGCTGTTTCTTCCTGGGTGGGGATTGGGGAACAAAGGGGATGGGGAATTGGGAAAAGGTTGGATGTTAGTGGGGACTGGGGAACAAAGGGACGGGGTGAGTGGGAAAAATGTTGGCATTTAGGGTTTATGAGACCGTGAGAGTGGTCCATGTTAATAAGACTTTTTTTTACAAGGTTGCTGGAACCGAAGAGGGTATGAATTTGTGCATAAAACCTGGGCCCCTGAGCCTTTTTAATTTGTTGTCAATCTTGGGCCGATTTCTCCTCCGGAATTTGGGATCCAATATATATATATATATATATCTATTTATTTGGGTTTTATTATTTTGGTGCCCCTTAATTTTTGGGCATTGGACAGTAGTCCTTGTGACACTGGGCTAGGGCCGGCACTGCTAAATTCTATATAATTTTTTTTTTGTATTACACTGCCATTTAAACTAGTGCTATTACTAGGATAAATTAACCTTGTTTTTTTTTTTTTTTAAATCGTTGGAAATCATACCGCTAAATCATCTGATCCGAGTTTAAGTAGAGTAGGTAAAAACCTCAACTATTCTAGGTTTTTATAAGAATTGCATTTCTTAGACTCAAACAAAAAACCTGACAATCAAATTCTAAATCATTTGTCACTAAATCATATCTATGAAAAGAATTAACCCCTGATTTTGCTATCTGTTATTTACATTTTGTTGAGTGGATGCATATTCAGCCCCAACAAAAGATTACAATAAGATTATGAACAAACACAAACAACTAGGAGACAAGTGGGGACAATATTGGCCACTTGAGTAGTTGTAATTATGTTGTCATTTAGCATATTTGAAAGCAAGAAAAGCACAAAAAACCACATGTTACTTCCTGTCACCTTCCACCTTCCCTTGGGCATTTTTTTTTTCTACCAAGGGAAGTAAATATCTAGAGACGAATGTTATCATTTATAGCCACCTTAGAAAATGACTCGAAGTTGAACCAACGTAGGAAAAACACACACACTTGATAAAAATATAAGTATTATTATGTAAATGCTCGCTTTTGGATTTCCTTTTGTCTAACAACATGTTATTTTCTTCGGCTTTAGTTCTTTTAATGGACGTTTCTGGCGACCAGCGACGGCTATTTCTGGGTGCCTAACGCGAGTGATGATTGGTTCTGGAAACTTCCACGTAGCTATACTCTCATTGAACTTTCTATGCAATAAAATCTTCGCAAGATTCTTTTACATTTCAATTTGGATTTAATTTCTGTGATTGAAATAGCTCATTTTTTAGGGGGTCTGTTCCCCGTCTAATTTAAACATTTTGTTTGGTATATTATTTGGTATAACGTTCTCCACTCTCAATTAGAATTTTAAGCTAGCATTGGTAGAGTGTTGAACGAGCATTAACGCTAACGTTTCGACGTCCTATCAAATATTTATTTTAACATTGGTTCACAAAATCGTGATCTCACAAGATTAGTTTATTTTTTTTTACAGTAACTTATATTCTAGCGCTTATTCTCTAATTTATAAACTAACTTATAACATAGTGTTTTTTTTTTTTTATGAATAATCTAAGTTTTTAATGCTGACATCTTAAATTTAAAAAAAAAAAAAAATTTTTAGAATTTCTAACTTAGTTTTTAATGCAGCAAAGATGACAGCGTTGTAGTTTATTCTTTCTCATCTGTTTGATTTGTGAATGCAATTTCAGTGAGCAAATTTATTAAATGATAAATTCCAAACTTTAGGAGACATTAAATGAAATCCTCTATGAGAATTTGCTAGTTTTGCTGATAATGCAAGGCTGGCAAAATCCAAGTTCACAACAAACCTATCTAGAGGCTAAATTGACAATATTAGTCTGTCATTATCGCTAATGGCCCCCATTACATACTCTAAATCCTTCCCATTGATACTATCTTAATTAAAAACTCTTAATTCTCTGTCTTAAAATACATTTCTACTATTTTCAACATCAACATCTAGATATCTACACTTATTTTAACCTTTTAATTCAATGTTTTGGGCACCCCCGATTTGACCACTCATCAAATACATTGCTTGAAAGTGTAATCTAGTTAGGGACAGTTTGGTCATTTTAATGGGGAGTGGCCCCTGTAACAAATCCATGAGTTCTTAAATGAGAAGATATTTTAAACAAAGATTAAGCACCAAGACAATAAAAAGTTTAGTCTAAGACTTTTAGCTAATCATCACATTAAAGCAAACACCTTATTTAATTATGCGTGATTAAGAAATTGATGTCTCCACTAGTAGGTAAGTTTTTTCCATACAGATTGGTTACAAGCAATGATGTAATAGGTTAGTGGATTCAGAAAATTTTAAATAAAATTTTGTCGATTCTATTAAACTATGTCTCGTTTAACATTGGCCATTCTTGTTAATAGCATTTGTAATTTTTATTTTGCTCTTAAAAAATGTTTTAATTAATTTGTTGTGGGTTTGTGTCCCCATTTGATGACAACATTTTTCCTTAAAAAATTTGTCCACGCAACGTTTGCCATTAATGAACATTTAAAGGAACGTTTTCATTTTAATGCAAAAAACTTTTGGGAAAATTATCATTATATTACAATTAAATCGTTGCCTGAGTTGGATGTAAAGTGATAACTCAAGATGACATAATTTAAAAATAGATTGCCCAATGAACGAGGTAGATGAAAGCAAATATAAGTAAAATGTTAAAACAATGCGTTGAATGAGAGTAATTCTGTGGTGAAATAAATTATATGTATAATTTAATATTTATTTTTAATTATTTTTTAATATTTTAATATTATGATATGATAATATATTATTATATAATGATATAATATATCCGTTATATTTTAGATTTTTCTGTCAAATAGAAAGTTTCCTTCTAATATTGAATTTTGAAAAGGGAAAAAAACATTAAACCCCTGAAGTTTAGCCTAATTTATAAATAGACTAATAATTGACAAAGAATGAACATGCATACCTTTTCATAAACAACAACTGTTATTGTTGTTATAAATATAATTTCAAATTAATAGAAAGTAAGAAAAAGTGCAATTTCATAAAATTAAAGAGGAACTCAATGAGTTCAACTCATAGTAATATGACAATGACTTTGGGAGATAACACCTGTGGTAAAATTATTGTCATTAAACAGTAATATAACATGCAAATCAAACAGATCAAATTACCAAAAGAATATCTAGATGTAAAACCCTAAAACCAGAAAACTTGAAGACAAAACCTGGAAATTTGAGATCACAGAAACAATCCAAGTCGAGAAGATCTCTGTCCTTAAGAACTTATTGGCCCCGTCACAGGTGCTCTACGGATTCGAATTGCCAACGTTCTCCCAGGATAACTTGGATTCTACTTGTTCAAGGAGCACTCCTTAACAAGTGTTTGAACTAGGATACAAAATGGTGGATCTCTCTCTCAAAACAAAGAAAACAACAATGCCTCTTTTTTGTTCTTTGGTATTGATTGTATATTTATGTATATCTCTGTATTTGGAATGAAAGCCTTCTTTTATAAGGCATGGAGGGGTGCCAATAGGGCACCCCTTGGGGTGGGTTGCAACCCTACAAGGATTGCAACCTCCCATACACCCTTTGGGAATTCCAATGGTATACATATACATATACATATCTTATTTAATGAATTTGAGGAATTTACAACAATCCCCCACAATTATTCAAATATTCATTCAGGCATGTGAGAGAGATACCGTGAGCTAAAGCTGCATCGAAATAGGTAGCTTTCGCCTTGAACCTTTCCTAGTGAATGACAATCGGATTTACTCGGCAAATCAGTGACCCATAGTCTTGAACTGTTCTGCCATTGGTGTAAACCAAGACAATTGCCAACACACAGCTTTAATTCGACCATTTTCCCGTTCTACGGTTGTGTTCATTTCGGCCCTGAACAACGGTCTCGGATTCATCAAGCACTTTAGGGTAACCCGCATTTAAAGGTTCCCATGGAAGCGGCCTCACTTCTTACTTGAAATAGGTGATCTACTATGAAGAGGTAATCTGTCTTTACCCCCATTAGGACTCATCTCCTAATATAGTGATCATTAAAAGCCTTAGCTTATCCTAACCAATGACAGACAGCACTCAGCGTCATTATTGGAATGGGAAAGAGTACGAAACTCTTCAGTGCTCGTTTTGAATTGCACAAAGTTTCTGTTGTCCCTTTTGAACCTAGATCTTGGGATCTCCAGTCAACTAGGTTGGGTTTCCACAGTGACAATTCTTAGATTATAGGCTTCAAGCCCATTCCCCTCGATGACTTCTCAACTTGCTCTCGAGGTAAACCTTTAGTTAGTGGATCCGCTAGGTTTCCTTCGACTCAACATAATCGATCGATATTATGCTACTTGAGAGCAGTTGACCTATGGTATTATGTATCCGACGTATGTGTCGAGACTTACCATTATACATTGTATTTTGGGCTCTCCCAATAGCCGATTGGCTGTCACAATGTATGCTAATCGCTGGCACCGGTTTGGGCCAACTAGGAATATCCTCCAGGAAGTTTCTAAGCCATTCTGCTTCTTCCGCTGTTTTGTCTAACGCTATGAACTCTGATTCCATAGTAGACCGGGCAATACATGTTTGCCTCGAGGATTTCCATGACATGGCTGCATTACCAAGTGTGAAAACAAATCCAACCGTAGATTTGGAATCCACTATATCAGATATCCAGCATCGATGTATCCCTCTAGAACAGCATGATATCTCTCGTAATGTAGCCCATATTTTGAAGTTTCTTATACCTCAAAACACTTACTATGACTTTCCAGTGGTTATGTCCTGGATTGCTAGTATATCTGCTAAGCCTATTCACAGCTTGAGCGATATCAGTTCGTGTGCAATTCGTGAGATACATCAGACTTCCGATGATCCTTGAATACTCTAATTGCGATATGCTTAAGCCAGTATTCTTTGATAGAGAAAGAGTTAGGTTAGCTACTCTCAAATCTTTCATATCAAATTTGATGGTTAACACTTTCTTGGTAAACTGAATCAACTCATGATTATTACCAATTATCAGCATATCGTCTACATAGAGACATACAATGACATATCATTTTTGAGTTGATTTGGTGTATATACACTTATCACACTCATCGATTTTAAACCCACTTGACAACATCTCTTTGTCAATGTTCTCATGTCATTGTCTAGGTGATTGTTTTAATCCGTACAAGAATTTTACAAGTTTGCACACCTTCTGTTCTTATCCAGGAACATTAAACCCTTCTGGTTGTTCCATGTAAGTCTCTTCATCCAATTCACCATTCAAGAATGACGTCTTTACATCATTTTGATGTATTTCAAGACCAAATATAGTTGCTATAGCTATAGGCATTCTACTGATGTGATACGAATCACTGGTGGATAGGTGTCAAAGTAAACAAGGCCTTCTTTATGTCTATAATCTTTTATGACAAACCTCGCCTTGTACTTATCTATTGATCCATCCATTTTCATCTTTCCATTTGTAGCCCAGTGGCTTACAACCTGGTGGAAGATCAACAAACTCCCAAGTATGGTTCTGTAGGATTGAATCAATCTCATTGTTTATCGCCTCTTTCCAAAGAGGTGCCTCCAGAGAAGACATTGCTTCTTTATAGCTTTGAGGCTCATTTTCTAACAAATATGTCAGAAAATCAATTATGGCGGCAACTTGAAACATCTCACAAAGTTTCATTCCCTCATCCAGTATTTCATGAATGATCAATTGCAGTTCACCCAACTGAGACATCACCGTCCTTGAATCTACCATCTTGTAGTCTAGGAACCTACCCACGACAAATTTCTTTTGTCCGACATCTTCGGTTTTGTACTTCTTCTCGAGAGATTCCCAGAGAACCTTCGCAGAAGTCATGCCTTGGTACATATTGTACAAGGTATTGTCAAGACCACCCAAAAGGTAGTTCTTGCATAAGAAGTCTTCAGACATCCAAGTCTGTTCTCGCTCTACCTTGGCCAATTCAGATTCACCCTCCACAGGACCCGGAGGATCTTTGAGGAATTTAGCCAACTGGAGAGTTGTCAGGTAGAACAACATTTTGCTCTGCCATTGTTTGAAATTTGCCCCACCAAATTTCTCCGGTTTTCTCCGTGAGAGACCGGTACCGTGATGTTTCCGCTAGCCATATGTAACTGGAAAATCAACAGGGTCAATTAGTCTACGAAAGACAAATTGCACAACGATCAACGAATGACCTTGTTCAAAGTGATATACGATAAATGTAGATATATATATGTCAATCAAGATTGGATGGAATTACTTGTGTATTATTACACTTTAAATTCTCAACCAATTATGCAACAACCAATCAATTTCAACTTTATCACTATGTGTATGCTTGTGATAATTGAACAACTTAATAATAACTTAAATCTATACTATCAAGATTAATGTGTTTACAATATATGACTAACCAAGTTAATATTAATTAAAGTTTGCAGTTTATGATACTTACATGACAAAATCGTTAGTGTCACGTTCGTATCTACGTTCGAACGAGACTGTCCAGTGTGTGTGCGTTCGTGTTGCGTTTGATAACGCGTTCGAACGAAGTGTTTCCAGAGAGTCCACGTTCGAGTAGCGTTTGATAACGCGTTCGAACGGTATGATTCCAGAGAGTTCACGTTCGTATAGCGTTCGTGAACGCGTTCGAACGGAATGATTCCAGAGAGTTCACGTTTGAGTTGCGTTTAGGATGCGTTTGAACGTTCTAAGGCATAAGGCTTGCGTTCGAGTTGCGTGTGAATACGCGTTCGAACGTTCTTACCAAAATTCAAATTTTTAGCCTTCGCGTGCGTCGGGCGTTCGAACGCCCTACGGGTTTTTCATGCACAGTTTGTATTTTCCAGAAAATATTCAAACACTAACATGCAAATTACTATCTAATAACACGATACAATAAGTTCTTAAGATTGTGGTAAAATTATTGTCATTAAACTGTAATATAACATGCAAATCAAACAGATCAAACTACCAAAAGAAGATCTAGATGCAAAACCCTAAAACCAGAAAACTTGAAGACAAAACCTGGAAATTTGAGATCACAGAAACAATCCAAGTCGAGAAGATCTCTGTCCTTAAGAACTTATTGGCCCCGTTACAGGTGCTCTACGGATTCGAATTGCCAACGTTCTCCCAGGATAACTTGGAATCTACTTGTTCAAGGAGCAATCCTTAACAAGTGTTTGAACTAGGATACAAAATGGTGGATCTCTCTCTCAAAACAAAGAAAACAACAATGCCTCTTTTTTGTTCTTTGGTATTGATTGTATATTTATGTAATCTCTGTATTTGGAATAAAAGCCTTCTTTTATAAGGCATGGAGGGGTGCCAATAGGGCACCCCTGGGGTGGGTTGCAACCCTCCAAGGATTGCAACCTCCCATACACCCCTTGGGAATTCCAATGGTATACATATACATATACATATACATATCTTATTTAATGAATTTGAGGAATTTACAACAAGACCTTCATTTTACACCAACCATCTTAACAAACCACATAAAATCAACTAAAAAATAAGTAGATTTTTATGTTCGATATCTTAGTAGGAAATAAACTTACTTAAAAAAATAATAGAATATACATAGATTGGAGCTCATGTAAAAAAAAAAAAAACCGTTTTATATCTGAACTGAACTTCAAATTTATTATTTCAAATGTATATTATTTATATCGACAGTAAACTTTCAACATCTAATATATCACACACAATTACAAAATATATATATATATAAATCCGTGTCAAGAGAATGGATAAAAAATTTCTGTTTTGGAGAAACTCATGAGTGGATTAATATTGTATAAAATTTTCACAACTATGTGTAACACTTGCTGTCACTGTTACAGGACCTATTTTACACATATTAACAAACTATATTACAAACAAAAATATTATAAAAATATTTGACTAGAATGTTATTATCCAAAATATTTAGCATCATCGATTTCCAAGAGAATCTGCAAGTGAAAACCAAATTAATTTAAATAAAACAAAAATTTATAGTAAAACAAAGAAGAAGACAAAAGAGTACTTATAATAGTAGGCGGCGGCAGCAGCAGCAGATAATTTCTCAAAATATTTTTTAATCTGCATCGCAACTTGTACTGCTGTTGGATTCCATGAAAAAAATTATGGATAATCAATCACTCTGCAAATTACCCACCTACTCTCTCTCTCTCATGTGCTTCACATATTCATTTTCTTTTTGTTTTATTCTTTGTGTTGTTATAACCACCGCAACCGGAGAGGATGCCTGAACCGGACGAAGAGAACAAGACCGGATACGTGCCGAGGTCAAAGGAGGTGACGATCATAGCTTCCTCGATCATGGACTTGGACGTTGATCTTGATCTTGATAATTCTTGGCTGTTGGATCAGATGGGTTTTGCCTCAAACCCCATGTCGCCTTTTCTCATATCTTCTTCCTCTGAACAGCCTTGCTCTCCTCTATGGGCTTTCTCTGACGCTGACAACGACGATAAAGTTTCCGGCCATGTTAATTATCCGCTATTTCTTAAATGTCAGTCTCGTTTCCTTTTCTATTTGTTTTCTTCCTTTTGCTTGTTTATGTTCACGTGCTTGGATTTGCTTTTACCAAATATTTGTGCTTGTAGTTTTATATATATGTATTGTTTCGGTTTATGTTTGGTAGTTTTAGTTTAGTTTGAGCTTTGCTTTGGTTTCTGTGTTTCAGACTTTGATCTGTTTCTGTTGAATTTGCTTGGTATGATTCCAAAACTTAGTAATTAACAAAATCAGAAATTTGTTAAAAATGATATTGAGAGCTTCTTCTTTAATCAGGGGAAAAAAATGAAGTTTTTTTGGTTTTATTTAGCATTATGGAGCAATAAAATTACACGACATTTATGTTTCATTTGTTTAGGTTATGTATGTGAATTATGGCATAGCAATTAGTTGCGTTTAGTAGAGTTGGTCCATACTGAAGTCTGAACTGGGTGTTGTTACTTATTTAGTGTAGCAAAGATTGGATTCTCTTGTTGTAGTGGTTTTCTGTGTTCTTTTTCTCTTTTGTATTTTGACTATGGTGTGTTTGATTTGAAGGTCAACAGTCTTGTAATTGATTGATGAATGATAACTATTTAAGATGTAAGTTGACACATAACACATGAAGTTTTGGATTTTTATTGTTTGATTTGGGTTTAAATGTTGGTAAATACAGGTAATACGAATTCAGAAACTGAGAATCCCAGAGATAATAATGAAAACAGAAGGTTTCCTTCTCCACTTTCTGCTGTGATGCCCTTGGAGAATCCTGATGGCTATTGTATGATTAAGGAGAGGATGACTCGGGCACTGCGGTATTTTAAAGACTCGACAGAGCAACATGTTTTGGCTCAAGTTTGGGTGCCTGTCAAAATTGGGGGTCGGCATGTACTAACAACTTCAGGGCAACCCTTTGTTCTTGATGCACATAGTAATGGACTGCATCAGTATAGGATGGTCTCTCTGATGTATATGTTTTCTGTGGATGGCGAGAATGATGGAGAACTCGGGCTTCCTGGGCGTGTTTTCTGGCAAAAGTTGCCAGAATGGACTCCAAACGTGCAGTATTACTCCAGCAAAGAGTACTCACGGCTTGATCACGCTCTTCACCATAATGTCCGGGGAACCATGGCTTTGCCAGTCTTTGAACCTTCTGGGCAGTCTTGTGTTGGTGTTATTGAGCTCATAATGACGTCACAGAAGATTAACTATGCACCAGAGGTTGATAAAGTCTGCAAAGCTCTTGAGGTTGGGTTTTGTTTCCCCTTGCATCCTATATACTGTCTGACTTGAGTTCTTATCTGATGAGCTCTAAATGATGGGGTGTCTTCTCTTTGGAAAATGTTGTTGCTTTGCTTATACACACACACACTTTTCAGTCATGTTACACGATCCTTTTCTGAATATTAAGAAATTTAAACTCTCCAAGATTTTTCAGTCACATTATTTCAGTTTTCTGCAGGCAGTAAATCTTAAAAGTTCAGAAATTTTGGATCATCCTAGCACACAGGTGAGTTATTATTCAAATGCATGTTAAATCAGGTGCTTGGTTGGACAATTAGGAGATAAAACTGTTGTTCTTCTTTCATTTCTTCCCCCTCTGTTCTCACAGATGTATCTACTTGGCAATGCTTTTAAACCAGATTTGCAACCAGGGTCGCCAAAATGCGCTGGCTGAAATTTTGGAGATATTGTCAGTCGTGTGCGAGACACACAAGTTACCTTTGGCTCAGACCTGGGTTCCTTGCAGGCATCGCAGTGTTCTGGCCTATGGCGGTGGTCTGAAGAAGAGCTGTAGTAGCATTGATGGTAGTTGCATGGGACAAGTCTGCATGTCCACAACTGATGTGGCTTTCTATGTAGTTGATGGTCACATGTGGGGTTTCCGAGAGGCTTGTCTTGAGCATCACTTACAGAGGGGTCAGGGGGTTTCTGGCAGGGCATTTTTCTCCCTCAGCTCTTGCTTCTGCAAAGATATTACTCAGTTCTGCAAAACTGAGTACCCCTTAGTACACTATGCGCGTATGTTTGGGTTAACCAGTTGTTTTGCAATCTGCTTGCGCAGCACTTATACTGGGGACGATGATTACATTCTAGAATTTTTTTTGCCCCCAGTCATCACTGACAATTCTGAGCAGAGGAATTTGTTAGGCTCCATATTGGCAACAATGAAGCAGCATTTCCAGAGTCTTAAGGTTGCCTCTGGGATTGATCTTGAAGATGATGAAGGATCTATTGAAATCATTGAGGCTACTGAAGACAAGAAACTTAATCTAAGAATTGAATCAATCGGAATACCCCAATCTGTGAGATCACCACCTGGCCCTTCTGCATTACTGAATGGGGGAGAGTTGGGGCGGCTGGACTTACCGGAGAAGCGTTTAATGGTGGATTTTGATTCTATGAATGATGGAGGCAATGTTGTAAATATGGCTGGGAATGACAACCCTGTGCCTTTTCCAGAGAACAAAAACACCAGAAAGCCATCTGAGAGAAAACGTGGAAAGACTGAGAAATCAATCAGTCTAGAAGTTCTCCAACAATATTTTTCCGGGAGTCTTAAAGATGCTGCAAAGAGCCTTGGTGGTATGCTTATACATTTTAAAGAGTTTTTTTCTTCCTTTTTTGACCTGCGTGTTTTTTGATATTCTGAATTTACATGAGTATTGGATTTATTCTTTTGCTCCAGTAGTGATCATAATAGATAGTTCTGAGAAAGATTCTTGCTTTTCAGTTTGTCCCACAACAATGAAGCGTATCTGCAGGCAGCATGGGATTTCTAGGTGGCCATCTCGCAAGATCAACAAGGTTAACCGCTCTCTTACTAAGCTAAAGCGTGTGATTGAATCTGTCCAAGGTGCAGATGGCACATTTGGCTTAACTTCTCTTGCTACTAGTCCACTCCCAGTAGCTGTTAATTCCATTTCTTGGCCTTCGGGTTTGAATGGCTCCAACCAACAGCACTCACCAAGCTCGAAACCTGAACCTCATGGTGAAAAAATTGAATCTCCCACCTGTAGAACACTAGGAAGTGATGGTCGCGCGGGGTGGGAAGATCAGTTTTCAGGAGGAAGGATGTCACATGATAAGGAACACATTCATAAGCAAAATTCACTTTCACCAGAGATGGGTAAAGGCTCGCACAGTTCCAATACAGGGAGTGGATCAAGGGAAGAGAGTGCCAGGTCCCCTACTTCTCATGGTTCCTGCCAAGGTAGCCCTGCAAATGAAAGTTCACCCGTAAAGGATCCACTTTTTTCTTCTATCCATGAGCCATGCTTTAATGTAGGGGGCTCGCCTGAATTGGTATTTCAACCCACAGGGGAACTGAACCTAAGTGCTGCATTCTCAATACCTGAGGCTCTAGTGACAACAGAACCTCAGGAACCATTTGGAGGAATGTTAGTTGAGGATGCTGGAAGTTCAAAAGATTTGAGAAACCTGTGTCCTGCAGCAGCAGATGCTATTGTGGATGAGCGATTACCTGAGAATAGTTGTACAAACCCGCCGTGTGTTGAGTTGTCTCCTAACCAACATCTGGCTAATCTTACTCAAACAATGCTACTTGTACACTCTAGGCAGGAAATGAAGAGTGTGACCATAAAGGCAACTTACAGAGAAGATATAATAAGGTTTCGCATATGTTCAAGTTCTGGTATTCTTGAGTTGAAAGAGGAAGTAGCCAAGAGGCTGAAACTGGATTTGGGTACTTTCGATATTAAGTATCTGGATGATGATCAAGAGTGGGTTTTGATCGCGTGTGATGCCGACCTGCAAGAATGTCTGGATATTTCAAGATCATCAGGAAGCAACATAATCAGATTGTCAATTCACGACGTGATGCCCAATCTCGGAAGCTCCTGCGAGAGTACTGGGGAATTATGATTAGATTGTAAATATGGTAAGTTTTAGAACATCAGTTTTATAGTCCTAGAATACTTGGGAGGGTGAAGTTGTAGATTTTGGTTCTAGAGAGGCTGCTCAGCAGTAGTAACAAAGTTTCTGGTATAAGTTATATAAAATTGCACTAGCCTTAATTGTTAATAATGCATGTTTGATATTTCAACAAGTCGTTCTAGAAGTCAGAAACTGCATTTAGCATTTTCATTGGCTCGATGGTTTTAGTCTTGAGTTAGTTTTTCTTTCACACTTTGAAGAGATCAGCCAATTAGTTTCCAGTGCAGAAGCTTCATTGGCCTCATTTGTTTGCTAGCATCAGTTGAGAAATCATAGAAAGCTGAGAGGGCAACTAAATGGTTTATGAGATCTCACACAAATGAACAAAGAGTTGGAAAGGCAAAAATGTTCTTGAAAATTAAAATGAAGCATAGCGTTGGCTGACTTGCTTCCACGATTGGTAAAAAGTATTTTACATGATGTGTTCATAAATCAAATTTATAATAGCTGGGACCACCATCATGAGATTGGACCTGATCCTAGTGGGGACCAGTGATCGGACGGTGGAGTGAGTTGGGGTACGTCAAGCTCCACGGATATTAGTTCTGAAATGTGGTGGCTATCTTATTATTAGGATCTACAGACACCACAACACCCGACAAATCCACCTCGCCCTTGTCTTGTCTTGCTGCCATCTGTCTCTTTGTGGATTTGTAATAGTAGGCGTATAGTATCAACTGGGCCAGCCCAAATAACGTGCCCAGCCCATTTGGAATCTGATACCACAAAAATATAAACATAAAAATAAAAGTATAATTGAGGCGTTACAATGAAAATATAATGTAAACTACTCATTTAACCGATATTTCTCAACGGAAAAACTGCGGAAAATCCTCAGAAATATTCCAAAATTAATGATCAATTTTTTTTAGAAAAGTATATTAAAAGCCTAAGATGGCAAGCCAACCGCAGCTCTTGACCGCGACAAACACACTCTTAATTCGGTGCACTATTTTCTAGAATGCATTTTTTCCCCTTTATTATTAAAAAAAAAATAGTAAGTAGATTATTTTTATAAATTTAACTTAATATTTGGTTATTTCTATAAATTTTTGGAAGAGGGGACCAACAAACCGGATTTAGGTTTGCAATTCAAACATGATTTTTTTATTTTAATTTTTCTGAAGTAAAATCAAAGACAAATAATATTAGATTGCATATATGTAAAAAGAATTAATAACAGAGATAGAGAGAAATACAGCAATGAATTGGTCGAAAGGGAGGAAGGCATAAGTAGTCCAGGCAACTCCATTAGCCAATGACATCAACGAAAGAAAAAACGGCATATACTCCACACTCTTAGTCGTAATCACAAGTTTCTGCACCATTAAAACAACGAACCTTGAAAAGTCGAGCAATATTTTCATGGCTTATTATGAAATTGAATACTCACCATGACCGATAAGGGAGAAGCATACATCATGATGTTAAACAAAATGCAAATGATACCGACAGCAATGGACCGTTGCCTTGTCGAGTGAAGTAGGGTTAGCACCAGAAGCGTAACAACGGCTATGAATATGAGCTCAACAAGCACCACCATTAAAACTTTGAGTCTCTTCTTTTTGTCAGAATAGATGACGTAGAGAATTATGTAAACCAACTCAATGGCTGTGCCCGACCCATTTATGGTTATGACCAAGATGCTGTGTGGGTGCACCATCGGCAGCCCGTACAGGACCCAGACCATGCAGTTGATTAGGGTTGCTAGATACGGAGCTGGTGAGTATTGCTCCACTGACCCTTTCTTCACGATCTGAACAAAAGTTGATCTGCACAAATTTTGAATTGTCGTTATATATTTATTATAAAATAATATTTTCTATCTCAAATTTGTAAGTTCAAACTCCGAAGAGTACATTTTTACTAGACAAAACAAATCTGCTACCAAGGTGGCAAGATTTAACCTTAATTTTTTTTCAACTTTTGCCGATGGGCATCCGCAATCTACTTGTTAGTGGGAAAACCATGGCACTGCTTTCAAGAAGCTATATGAAAAGGCAATAATACCCTTTGCTGTATTACAAACATGGTAGATAATGTGGGATTTGATTGTCTTTCCATTGTGGATGGACTACAGGATGGAAATTGATGTGTGTAAAAAAAAAATGACAAAAGAATCTCCAAAATTAAGTAATATTAGATGTTACTTTTTTTATATAAAAAATTAATCAGTTTTGATAATTATTTTGTCTCCATTTTATAACAATATCATTCCTATCATCAACAACAAAAGATTATACACCAAGTTAAGCTCACACTCTATTCTAAAAAAAGAAGAAGAAGAAGAAGCTTACACTGGTGATAAGAACAAGAAGAGAGCGACGATATTTCCTGGAAAAAAAGAAAAACAAAAGAACCCACATCACTTTAATTTAATCAGTTGAAAAATAAAAACAAGCAATTAAGAGAAGTATAACTAATTAATTATTAAAAAAAAAAATTGCTTAGAATGTTACATGCAAAAAAGATTTTATTTTAAGAACACAACACAAAAACATTCACAAACACCAAAATAAAGATTTTGAATTTCTTTGTAGAATCCAGCAACATAAATATATTAGCATATACCTATGATACCCACTACATTTCGAACTGTAGTCACTACTGCAGAAACCATTGTTGTACGCTAAAGAACAAGAAGAGGAAAATAGGAGGGAGATTTTAAGCAAAACGATGAAGGTAATTAGAACCTGAAGAGAGAAATACAAGAGATGGTTATATTTATAAAGAAATGGATCTATGAGATATGGTAATAAAGTTAATTAAAGAAGAGGTTCGGTGTTGGTATGACTCGTTCTCATATCAATTTCTTTTCTTTATTTTTTGGCAAGTATATCATCACCTGCTCCTGCTGGCCATGCTGCAGCTGCATGACATGTAATGTAAAGTGTCATGAATATTATAACTACACATGGAAAAGAGTGCCTTTATTACGAGAGAGTAAAAAAGAAAAAAAAAACTACAAGTCTTATTCTTTTGTGGCACTGCCTTCAAGATTTTACTCAAAATACAGGTTTCAGTCAGTCCCTTATTTGCTCTATTGGCGTTTCATAGATCGTGCTGGGGCTGGTGGCCAATTGCCATCACTTCATTTGAAATTTTTTTCCAAACTTATCCAAAACCCACGTAGGTTTTTAACTTTGTTTGTCAGAGCAGTTACCTTGATGACTTTGTTAATATAACCGAAAGAACGACACTTATTTAGTTTAGACTTACTTAGAATAGGGTTTTTATTATTTGGGTTGACTGTTTTATAATATTTATGGAGTAATGTTCATAAATCATATGTTTAATAATTTAAATTAGTCTCTAAAATGAAGTATACAAAGGTACATGTTGTGTTTGATTATAGGGTAAAAAATCCATTTTACTAATTTTTGCTGAATTTCCTTTCATCAGCCGTGAATATGATGATCGTGCATAGGTGAGTCATGGCTAAAATGTGACTTTATAACATGCATCTAATGTTGCATATAAATTTGATTGTATTAATTGCTATCTTCTGAAGGAGATTTTTGTAGTTTTAATTTCTTAATCTCAGGTTTTTATCGTGCTAATCAATTGGCTTCACATGTGCCTTAAACATATATAGAGTATAATTTATCGCATATAAAACAGAAATTATCGACAAAACAGTTCCATTAATAATCGGATTAACATGCATCAAGTTTTCGGATAGAGAGAGACAGCTAGAGAAATCGTCAACGAAGCACGAGATCAAATTATCAAAAATGGCCACTAAAAGTCCTGATGGGCATCGGGTTCTTTTTGGTTGCTTTTGAAGTTGTATGTTGTCGTAAAAAGGAAGGGTTATGTGTATGTACCAGAAAAAAAATTGGCTATATTTTGGTATGAATGATACTGAGAGTCAGAGAATATATTACGTGCAGCACCATGCTCAATCATTCTTTCTTTAAGCATGTTCAGAGTTAGCTCCATGGATAAAAAGGAGAAAAATGGGACCCCTTTGGATATATGAGAATGGAGATATCAATTTCAGATTATGTTATAAAGAGTAAAAAACTGACTTTGGAACTGTTGAATGATTCTATTAACTGAGCTTAATTACTGTTCAAATTGTATATATTAGCAAATATCAACCCTTTTCAGAGCAAGAGACCAGGCTAACTAAATTCCATGAAGGAAGCTCGACCTTTAGTAACAAAACTCTTGATGAAATCAAAAGTCAAAAGCTAATTCTTCTTCCTAATCTTTGTTGATATCTCATCGAGCAAAAAAGGGATTCCCCCTTATTGAACTGTATGTTACACTTGTCCCAGAGGAATGGATGTTTCCCTAAAAATCATCAAAATATCATTGTAAGAAGATTCTATAAACGTTATAAATGATGTAAGCTTTCTTAATTATCCCTAATTTCTCAAGAGAATCAATTTTCAAGATTCAAAATTATGACCATCAGATAGCAGATATAAGATGATTCCATATTTTGAAAATTCTTTCTTGTTAAAAGCTTATCAAAATCGTAATGATTTTGCATCTTTCAAAGTTCCAAAACAACAATTTTAGAAGAGAATTATCCAAAACTAATAGCAGCAGGTATGAGTCTCCATCGATAAACACGCGAAAGCCAATATCAATGGTGCTACTTAATGGATACATAAACATGTTATTTAATATTCCATGGCCTCTTAATTTTCTAAGCCATTAATGAATCAAATTCCGAAAAGGACTCACATTTTGATGAAACGAAGATAGTGCTCAACAACTCAAGAAATGAAGATGAATACTTGCATCAAAATGGAAATAAGAAGCAAGAATATGATCACCTTTAGGTCACTGGATGTATAAATTAAGTAATATTGACTCCACTATACATCGAATCATAGTAACAACATTTTTGCGAAAAATAAAAAAATAAAACTACGTATATATTAAATATTCTCTAAAATCTATAATGTAGAAAGTCTTATGCACTGAGTCATCCTTTTGATACAACTATACAATGTATTGCAGCAAATTAAAGTTCACAAGTTTTCAAATCAATATTTCATTTCTTATAATCATATTGTTCCTTCTTATTTTTTCTAGAACTTTGGAATATTTATGGGTAAATAATATCAATCAATAAAGTTCAATTCCTTGGAGCCTAGCAATTCGACACCTATTTTTATTCTTTTTTTTTTTTTTGGGGTATATTAAGGTTCGTTCATAAACTTACATCATAAATAGTGATATAAAAATTATTTAAAAAAAAATAATTATTCTTGTTGAGTGGTTTGCTTACACAACCAATAATAATTTATGATCATTAATTAATTGATTCTCCACTAATTTTTACATAAAATTCTTTTGTAAACGAGGAAATAATGAAAATCACAATATTCGATTGTAATGGAGCATTTTATTCAGGCCAGTAATGAAGGTAATTAAGGTTTGCAAAAATGTGCCCTGGCTAAATGTAAAAAGGATCACTTGCAACCTATTAGAGAAACATAGATCGATTGTAGAAATTCCCATGAGTTCAGGATTCTTGGAGATTCCCCTTAATCGGGACGCGTTCGGAGTCTCAAAACATAAGAAATCTGAATTAGGTCGGGGTTCGAGACTCCGATTCAAAACTTAACACTTGAGTTGAGTTCGGGAAATTAAAATTTTAAACTATATATATGTGTGTAATACAAACAAATGTATAACACAAACAAAAGGTTCATTGATTTATTCTAAAATTTTCACATAAAAATTGAATATTAAATAATAAAATAAGTGGAGATCGGATCCCCACTTATTCTCTATCATCATTCAGGGATAATGAGAAATATCATCATTCGGGGAATTTCGGTGTAACACCCCAATTATTTTATTTTCTTCATGTTTTAATTTAATAATTGGGTGTGTTGGAAATTTAGCCTTTCCCGGGTGATAGTCGATAGTACAACCCCAATCTTTCAACAACTCGATCCATCGTCTCTGTCTCATTTTTAACTCTTCTGCGTGAGTAGATACTTGAGACTCTTGTGATCCGTGAAGATTTGACATTTTTCTCCATACAAGTAATGTCTCCAAATCCTCAATGCGAACACCATTGTAGCTAACTCCAAGTCATGGGTAGGATAATTCAATTCATAAGGCCTAAGCTGTCGAGAAGCATAATATATCACCTTCCCATGCTGCATCAACACACAACCCAAACCTTTTCTCGAGGTATCATTGTACACCACATATCCACACTACCTGACGGAAAGGTAAGAACTCGAACAGTTGTCAAACACTCTTTAAGCTTATCAAAGCTTTGTTGATACTCCTCAGTCCACTCAAATTTTGCATTCTTCTTCAAAATCTTCGTCAACGGTGCTGCAATGATGGAGAATCCTTGAACAAACCGTCGGTAATAGCCAGCTAATCTCAATAAACTCCGTATCTCAACTGCATTGGTGGGAGGTTCTCAATTAACCAATGCTTCCATCTTATTGGGATCTACAAAAACACCATTTATGATAAATGAAATTTATGATTTCAAACAAATATTTTATACATTAATTTACAAATTTATATATATATTTATATAATGAAAGACTTATTCGATCCCTATTTATTTTTCTGATCCCATTCAGAGAAATTCGGATTCGGAACAGGTTTGGGGATTTCGAGATTGAGGATTATGACCCCGTCCGGCTGGCATCCCTAGCAATAATGTCAGATTAATATTTCAAATTTGACATTGAGCAGAACTTGAATGACTCACACAATAACGTAACAAGTGAGTAGTGACACAGCAGCATGACATAGAGAGCTAAAAGTACATATATATTAATCAAATATGATTGAAGAGAACTTTGTGTGAGATTGAGATTGAGATTGAGATTGAGATGGGGTCAATTTAATTCCTCTACAAGTCCATGACCATATATGAACACGTGATGACATCTCATGAGCACAGAACAGACTATTTATGTTCTGCTGCTGCTGAATATTATTACGTAATTAATTTGTTAAGAGGCTTCCGCTTTGGGATTGGCCGCTGGTTTTCCATACTCCTGTACAATGACAACCTTTCTGACGTCAATGGTGCCGGCCCTTTCAAATTAAAGGTTAATTTTGTTAGATCATGAAGATGCATCATGCATGCATTTTATTATCATCACATTTCATAACTTCACATGCAAAGTTACTTCACTTGTTGGGTTTGCTGGCCTTTTACTCTCAAATCATATAGCATCCTACTTGATGCCTTGGCAGAATAATAATGCGAATTCAAATACCCCTCTTTTCTCCTCGTAACTTATTACCCTCCAAAATTATACAGAGAGTATATCAATAGTTGAGTTTGTGTTGAACAAGTGATCAACTATAAAGATTTATCTAATATAAAGCTCATATGAGTCCTATTTATTTCTTAACTATTGATCTCAAATCATAACTGGATCTTAATTCTATGTATAGGATGCATGGTTTAAACTCTAAATATCCACATATTGACTGATGGGTTTTGCCTACAATCTCAACCATTAATTTCTATGGTATCATTTTAGCCCCTACAACTTTACTTTTATTAGATGAGGTGTGCTAGTATATGAATGGAGTTACATGTAATTTTTCAAAACCAATAAGAATATGATATGTTATCAACTGAATTACTACCGTTTCAATCGATTTGGAAGATTTCCAAACCGAATTTATTTTTTTTAGTAATGAAATTAGAGTTTGTAAATGGGTTAGACTTGAAAAACCCCATCATCGAATTCAAATTTTGTTTATTAATATTTTTAAGATATTGAAAAAATCCCGTTTCAGAAATTTTGAATTGATTTTCTTATTCTGTTTTTTCAATTCCAATTTAAATAATAAAGAAAATTACTTAAAATATAGAAGGACTTTTCAAAACTCAACCCACTTGTCAAACTCTAAATAAAATTCGGTTTGAATTAGTGCATACCGATTCTGTTAATTTTTTGCCCGCCAGTAATTGAATGTGCCAAAGAATTTGAGCTCTTGTGTGTCATACGATGTATTAAACAAAAGGTAAAGTAGTAAACAATCAATCAAATTGAAAAAGAAGTAGAATTGAGTGGGAGCTTTTATTCCATTTCAAAAAGACAAGGATCACAAGCATATATTTACCGGTTGAAGCAGAATACGTTCTGCCACTAAGGTTAATAGTCTAGTGGTCTTATACATTTAGGGTAAATTTGAGGTTGTGATGGGTGCATGAAATTAAATTGAAAAAAGAAAGAAGAAAGAAGTCGATTGGAAAAAAGATGTTCAAAATAAGATGCCAAACATTTGAAGAAAATACCTGTAAAGTTAGGTCCCATAAAAGCTCAAAAAGTGGTAAAAAGAAATGAGGCATTACTACTACACATTTCACAACAGACTATCAGAGATCATCGTATTATGTATAGGATATACACAGCGATTAAAGGAATATAGATTTGCATTGATGATCTATATTCCTTCACTAGCAATATGCAAAAGCTAGTCCAACTTTTGCAAAATCTGATGCGGAAGATGGGCGTATGTTACCTCTAAAATCTAACTTGGCACGAAAAATACTGGAATTAGACAATTGCTTCACAATACGAGTAAAACGAACCCAGTTGTGGTATTCAAACATGTGTTTATCCATCCTCACAAAGTTGAATGAGAACGAAGGGTTTTCAAGACCCTCTGAATAGAACTTTGACATCTTTAGTACCTGTTGAAATGCTGCATCATCTAGACTGGTTGCAGAAATTTCACCTTCAACTGGTATATTACATATCCGTGCCGCCAATAGGAGCTGTCTAAGAAAGCCCTCTGGGCTACTTAATGGATTCATCTGTTTCTCATCCACATCTCGCATTTCAAAACATGAGCAGCATATAGTAAAACCATACCTACCAAACAGGCGAGCAATCGGTATGAAGCCATCTCTGGTTGAGGTATTGTAATAGCCAGCCGTTAGCTCAGAAGGATGAGATGGTGTGACATAATGCCAGTGGATTCCACCTACTTTTGCAGAGGTATGTACTCTAGTACCCCGAAAAATGGTCTCAGCTTCCCTACATATTCTTTCCCCATGAAGAAGCAACATACCTGAGTACCATTCAAGGAAAAAATTACCATATGCTGTATTCCATGAACCTTTATCACTTCTGAAAAAATCAGTATCTTCAGGATCTTGAATCAAATTGCTAGCACCAATAGGACCTCCATCTCCCCATTCACGCATCCCAATCTCTCGAGCACAAGCATTCAAAGAAGCAAGCATATACTGCCTCAATCAAGGAAAAAGAAAGCAAATCAAAACAGAAGTTAAATATATTAGACAAGTCATCCAAATTAAAAACAAACAAATAAAAAAAACAAACACACATCAACTTAAAGAGTAAAATATTCATTGGATGCAGGTAAGTAAGTTTGTAAACAATGCTGAATCCTTCTGCCCACCTTATCATAGCACTGAAACTCTCCAAGTTCACGTGAGCGCCAATACCATGTTAGCTTCTGGGAAGGGAGCGAAGGATACCTTAGCTCACCAGCAGGACCCATACCAACTTGGATTCCCTATAATAACAAAAACCTGATTTATACAATGATCAGCAGATGGGCACCAATGACCAAGACAATAGTAAACTAAGTCACCGTTATAATAGCTCCAAGTAAAGGTCTAAAAGTGTCTCTGAAGTTCCTCATGAAATCTGTATATGCTTGGATTGGCGATCGCCCCTTCAGGACAGGCAGAATATCACATCCCAGGGAAATATATTCCATGTTTCTTCTTCCAAATCTGTCTGAATATGCTAAATCTGGATCTTTATCAATCTCTTCAAGCACCCACTGGGGAAGAGGAATCCTTCAACACACAAAAGAAGAAGCTTCAGCACCACTAACACCCAGCAAAAAGGTGTCAGGCAATTCCAGGATAATTACAACAAGTGCAGAAACATGAGCTAAAAATTCATTATTGTGGCACCTATAACTACCATGTAGTCAACTAGATAACCTAGAACCAAGCTTTATGTAATTCTTGTCATATTAAAAAGTCCACGAAGAAAATGACAAGATAAAGTCCTATAGCACTTGCATAGGGCCTTGATATCTTTGAACATGTAGCTTAAGACGATCCACTGAAATAACCCAAACAGGACCTAAGAAAACCAAATTTATGTGGTAAAATGGAGCTATTGACATTATACCCCGCAACAAAATCCATCCTCGTTGCATCAATAACAAGCAACACTTCAAAAACCAAATCCATGAGTGCCCTATTAGTCCTTAAATATGTTATTTCACTATAAGGGCACACAATACCAGTAACACGATTAAGTGGTGTACCACAAATAAATGACCCTCACTAGGTGAATTGATCTGTGCCAAAACAAAAATTTCCTGTCAGTTGAATCGTTTATACTATAAATCTTATCCTGCATGTCAAGAGAACTTGAATCACCCAATGGCCCATAATCAACTAAAATTATATACAGCTTTCCTGAATGTATATTCTTACGCAGTTACGCAAGATCCACTCACAAATTCTCTGTCTTCAATAAGGAAGCAATACAACAATTATTGTTTGAAAATGCTTACTTCCCAAGAATATATTATTGGGTAAAGAAACCCCAATAAGTAGCCTTTTGCTTTCAGAGCCCTTCCATTCTGTATAAACATCTTATATATCATTCTATCAATTCTTTTTACTAAAAGAAGTGAAGCTTAGCCCCTAAGCATCCATACCAAAGTCCCAATCACCTATGCATTTAAAAAGAAAGAAAGACAGACTAATAAACATGCAAAAATATAAACTTTGCATGCCGTTAATCAAACCTAATTATCAATTTCATTATTAACGAAAATCACGAAAAACAAAAGAACGATCACATTATTAATTAAAAATACCATTTAGGATCGCCAGGGCCAGAGCCACACTGATGAAACGCCAAAAGGGCTCTAACTTTCAAACCGCAATTGCTAGCCAACGCAATTAAGTCAAAATAACCTCTCCAATCATAAACGCCCGGTCGATCCCTCTCCACGATACCCCACCATACCTCCACCACGACGCCCTCCACGCCGGCTGCCGCAAGAGCCTTGAACGACTGCACCATCGCCCTCCGTGGCTTCACTTTTCCTCCTGTCATTGTAGAATCCTCCGGAAGCTGCACGAAGACTGGGGACCCTTTCCGAAGGCTCTGCGGCGAGGCTCCGTCGTGGAGTTCGTACCTGTTGTTGTTGTTGTTATCGGCGGGAGATAACGAGTTGGATGAATTGAGACGGCAGGAGATGCTGAGTCCTCGCGTTTGGGTTTGGAGTTTGTGTGAGTGAGTTAAGCGGAACCGAGACAACCGAGTTGGCTCGGTCCGAGTGCAGCAGAAGGATGGGGCCAACGTTGCAATTGCCATTGTTTAATTTAGGGTTAGATTTTTGAATTAAAATGTTTATGCAGAAATTTAGAAGAGACCGAGAGAGGAAGAAAGAAAAAATAAAAAACAGAAAAAGGAACGTGCGAGTTCGTTAACGTCACGAGTGTGGAGCAACTGCAATCTCATTTTTGTTGTGGGAAAATGGATTACAGGACAGCATTTTATTCGTAGCCAACGTGGCCTCATTTAATTGGACATTTGGGAACGTGGTATCTGATTGGTTGAATGATGCGAGCATTAAAATGAACGATCATAATCTCACACCCAAACTGGGGATGTCTATTTTTTTCCACAAGGTCTTTATGTAGGGCTGGGCTCTCTTTGGCTTAAGATTTTTTTTTTTTTGAAATTGTTAGGAAATTCAACCGCTAAATCACTTATTTTGGGCTTAAACGGAACATGTAAAACTTTCGACTGCCTCAGACTCTTACAAAAAAACGCATCCCTGGATTCGAACTCAGGACTTCAATGTGAGATCATGAACCCTACACCATCAAACCACGCCCTTAGGATTGGTTTAAGATTTCACCTATACTAAGGTGATAAAATTATAATTTGATTAAAATATAATTTTTAAGTATTAATTAATGATAAAAAATTATAAAAATTAATCGTAATTTCTTCCAAAAAAATAAATTTTATAAAAATTAAAGTTTTTAATTTTATTTTCTCGCCATCAAAATATTAAAAATAAACATTATAATTATTTTTAGCATAAATCAAAATTATATAACATCAGTTATAAACTATCATTTATTCGTCACACTTACACCAAACGGAGCCTATTTCATTCACAAAATGGCTATCGCATCAATCAAAAAACTAAGTTTAAAAAAAAAAAAATTACATTGCAAGTATGATTGAAAAAGAAGGAAGGCCAATATCAGCTTCATAGATCCAAATACATGACCTGTAACAGTCTTAAAGCACCAGCCACAAACAAAATTGAATTTTCATCCATCAACAATCCATGAGAAGAAATTTTCAAAGGCAATCAAGCTAATGGCCTACTATAGATATATAGAAAATAATTAATTGAACATTTAATTTACACAAGCAGCTAAATGAAAGGCATTTCTTGGACAATTCATAACTGAGATTTAGGCCATGAAAAAGAAGGCATAGACTACTATATGAACCAAGAGAACATATTTGCAAACAAAAAGTACCTGAAAAAAGAACATGAGACTGAATGAAGAGCTATACTAACTAAATATGACAAATGCATGATTTGAGAGCCCTAATATTATGTGGTTGTCGCCAATTCACATAATTTGCTCGAGTACATATGGAAAGATACTGAACTCTGTGACAATTGACACGTAATAATGCAATATTTTAACTGACCATGTTTTGGTGAAGGAAAGGCCCAAAAAAAAAAAAAAAAAAAAAAACCAAAAGGGGAAACGTGTGGTATTGTTACCACATCTACTAAGGTGCCCCGATTTCTAAACCCAAACTTACAGCCCCATAAGATACTGGCAGTTGTGAACAGGTTCTCTATCAAATCTCAATCCTCCCTCACTACAAAACTTGTTCCATTCCTTCCATTTGTAAAACTGAGTCTATTTCTGCCAAGTTAGCAGAAAGATAAACTGAGTGATCACTGCCAGAATGAAATGAAAAAATTGAAAAGAAAAGACCCCATCCATCTGATGAGAAACTTGCAGCAAAACAACCCAAACATTTATGCCCAGATATGGTAATGACCTGACTCGGGGTATGCAAATTGGCGACCCAACTAGACACACCCAAATGCATGCAAGTATTAGAATATATGAGGTAGCAATGGCTTCAAAAAGAAATAGCTTTACTGATGGCCAACTTGGCCCACTCAGCAGATTCCTTAATCATATGATCATCTGACGACAAACATTCATTTAGAAAGTCTTTGCTCGACAAGGACTGCTGAATCAAGGGACCTGCATTACTACCCAGGGTATCTGCTAGATCTCCAAGAACCCCGATTGCTGTCTTAGACACCACATCATCCCTAAAAGATTTAAAGATAACAAAGAAACAGTCAGATACCATCATAATTAATTAAAAAAAATCAGATAATAAACAAAGGGTCTTGGTTCCAGTAGAGCTTACATGTCTTTCTCCATGTACAAACTATCTAAGAACTAAAGAATATGAGGTGCATAGGGCATCAACAACTGGGTTTTCAGAGAACCCTTAAAACCTTGAAAGATTCCAGAGTATGCCTCCAATATTCCGTTCCTCAAAGAATTGGTATACTCTGTCATGTCATCATCAACACCAGATCTATGGACTGATAGCTCTGCTGCACTCTGAAGCATGGGCATAGCATACATCAAGTACTTCTCAAAGTTCTCCCCAATCGCCAAAGCAATATCGCCAAAGCATGAAAATATAGGAGGCTTCACAGATCTATGCAATTGATTGCCGGACAAATCCTTGAGAAGTTGGGTCAATATCCCATCACAGTAAGGCAATATCTTGTCCTCCAAAGCCCTGCATATGTCCCCCACAACACCTACAGTGATGGCACAAACCTGGGAATCCTCAAAATTTTGAAGACCCACTTCCAAATACTTGTAAAACTCTGGAATGTATTTCAGAAAATCTGGACCTGCTGCATAAGCAAGAGCTCCAATGGCAAGCATAGCCTCCTCATGGGCTGTGGCACTTCGAATAGCAAACACTCTTAAGAAGAGACCCATCATCTGGTCCATATACTGCATGAAAACATATTTTGTTTGCTCATATGATCCTAGCTTCTGTATAATGACCTGCAAGCAACCACAAAGGAGGCCTTGTATTTCATTCTGCTTCTCCCTCTCATCAGATGAGAGCTTTTGTGCCTCAAGAGTTTGGTGTAGCTCCATCATATAAGTGGCACTAGTTGCATGACCATAGGAGCTGTCTCATCTGAAGAACACCTTACAACTTCATTCAGAGTTTCATAAGCTGCAGTTCGAAGGCGTGATTCTCCAGCATCTTCTCGATGAGTCGCAGTGAGAAGGGCCTGAACAATTTCCTGGAAAAAGGGAGTTAGAGGGGACGATGGTGATACTGCATCCTCAAAACCTTGGGCCAGGAAATAAAGAGCACCACAGGCTTTCTCGGCAACATTCGGAACATCTTTCACACTCTGAAGCAGAACGTTAATGATTTGTTGGCAATTCCCTTGGTTAATTATGGGCATCTCCAAAGTTGACCCACACAGAAATTCGAACATTCTTCCGAGAGTCCATGCAGTAGTGTCCTTCACATGGTTATTTGGATCTTGCACCAGGGCAGTAAGCATGAAACTCAGAGCAATGTTAACAAGAGGGACAAGTTTATCAAGAGACGGGCCTTCGAGAATGGAACCGAAGGCATAAGTGGCTGCCTCCCTTTGCCTCCATCCTTCTTGCATTATATTCTCTTCAACAAAAGGCATAACAAGCGGCACAATATCATCTCCAACAGTCCTAGCAACCAAACCCAAGCATGTGCCTCCAGCCATTGCAATATTCCATGCCCCTTCGTCCAGATCCTGATCCTCTTCCTGCTTAAGTAGCGTCTCCAGTAACAAGGGAACAAGAAGAGGGAGTGCATGCTTAATAAAGTAAGAGCAAGGAATATAAGAATCCCCACTGAAATCACCTCCATATTCTTCTAATATATCTATTTCCTCATCACAAATAGAACTCCATAATTCAATAGCCTAGAGAGTTACAGGTTCCTCATCTTCCATCACAGCTTTTGAGGTGATGTTAAATATATCTTGAATGTAAGGGGCCAATTTATCGTAGTAGGTCGAAGATATCGCAACTAAACACTCAAAAGCGGCCTGTCAAATCTTCACTTCTGGAGAAAGAGTGCCCTCACAGACAACTCTCATTATGTAGTCACGTTCCATATCGTTAGAGAAATTTCCCTGAGCAAAACTCAGAGCATTATACAATGCTCGTGTAGCAGCAAGTCTGACATCATTGTTACTCTCAGAAGCATTCACACCCTGGACTAAAGCTGTAAGTATCTTATTTACATGATCCTGTTCTACCACATCTGAGGAAACTTCTTCACAAATATATCCAAGAGTTTCAGGAGTGGCTTGTTTGGTATGAGTTGGGAGCTGATGAATATCTGACAAAAGAGCTCCAATTAGTTCAGGCCACTGCTTATGCGGCAACTCAATACCTGCTATCTTTGCAACAACTTAAGACGCAGTTGACCGAGCATCATGCACAGGAGAGGAGAGGGTCTTTAGCATGAATGATTTTATCCGGGCCTTCACAGTTGAATCCAATGACAACCATCTTTGTAGAAGCTCAAATTTCCGATGCTGTTCTTTGGCATCCAATGCATTCTTTAGGATCAACCCTGCTAATTTACGACTCTCAACAGGCTTCTCATCGTTAGCCAATTCTCCAGCAAGAGAAAGCAAAAAGCCTGGGAGATTTTGCTCCTGATAATGTTTTAGACTTTCTTCTGCTTGATTGCGCACAGTGCCATCTACTGCTTGCGCATTTAAGAGAATTTGAGTGACTTCCGCAGCCATTTGAATCTAAAGTTGACTTAGATAAATTAGCATGAGGAAATGTATTGCAATATCATTCATGACTGTAGAATTGGGTTACAAATGATAAAACAGTGTAAACAAAATTTTTCAACTCCCGCCAAATAGCAATAAACATAATGAAGCTGGTAAAATATTGCTAGAACAAACAAATCATGACTTTCTGACAGAGTCATAGCACATGCATAACAGTAAAGGTCAGAAAATCATACAATTAATTTAAGTTCTGATTTAGCAGACAGAGGGAAAAAAACATAATTTCTTTATAAAAATAAATCTAAAAATCCAAATTCATAGGCCAAAAATAAAAATAAAAAATCTACGAAGTCGAGAAACAACACTGAAAATATATAAAACTGAACATTACAGATAGTCAGCTTAGAAACAGCGCAATACAATAGATTTGATCTTCTCTCATTTACCCACTTTTTCTCAGCAATCAAACCATACAAAAATATTTCTCATGTGTACTCTATTCTGATTGTGATGAAAAGTTCATTTAATCAATCAAGCCAAACAATAACTCCACCAAACTTAACTGAGCATAGATTCTACCGTTTTAGTCCAAATAGTCATAAATCACACGTTCCAATTTCCGTTGATTTCCCGTATTCATTTACTTAATTTCAATTCAATTTCAAACTCAAAGTAATTTATTAAAACTAAACGAACCTAATAACTATATAATCAAAACTCAGGTCACACTCACTGTGATCTAAAATCTTGAAAACAAAATTAACTAAACAGTTAACTAATTTACCAACTCCTTCCCAAACAGTAGAAATCAATAAATTAAAAAACTAAATAATTTTGCTTTCAAAAATATTAAAAAAATTGTGATCTGAAGAAAATATATAGACGTAGGGAGAAAATAAAACGTCCAGATCAATATATACTTACCTACACCGAGTTGATGAGTTGACTCGGATGAACACGGCGAGTCAGCGATCAATTTTGAGACGAAAAAACCAGAAACAGCGACTCTGAAACACTATGACAGCAAAAGCAAAGAGGGAGTGTCCGTGCAAATCAGCAAATGTACAAGTTTCCCGATTTCAATTTTCATATAATAATAATAATAAAAAACATATCTGGATTTTCTAATTGGTGATTACTGATTAGATGGTGTCACGCGTGAGTTTTTGAGCGTGAGCGCGTTAAGGAACGCTGTGGTAAAGTGGAACAGTGGAAACCAGTTCTTTATTGTCCTTGGTGAGTAATGATTCTGGTTCTACTCGAAACAATAAAGAATCGGAATGATTTTTCAATTACATAATCAAAATCGGTTTTTTAGAGTTGATTTCGGTTCCAAAATTAAAGAATTGATTTTTTTGGTCTGATTTCGAGAACCATAATCAATTTTTGGAACCAGTTTCACTACAAAATCAATTTTTTTGTAACAAAAATTTAAGAAATGTTCAAATTTCTTCCTTAAATAATGCACACTCACTCCACCTAAATCACAAAGTAAACATATCCCTTATAATTTGAACTGGTAACCACGGTAAAATTTAAATCAACTAAACTATATTTCAGAGATCATTACAAAATCAATATGTTGCTGAACTGTTTTACTTTATGTATTGATCATTTAAGTATTTGACAAATGTAAATATTACGGTAAATGTACCGTTGCTATTAATTTGAGAAGTAGTCATTATTTAATATCAATTATCAATTATTGTATTTTTTTACAATTAAACAAAGAATATATTGACTAATGAAAAATAGTGGAACTCGAAATCGGATCGAAATTGATAAATAAGATATCTAATTTAATTGGATAGGTTCTGATTCTAAAATATTCCGACTGAAACCGATAAATAGATCATCCAATTTAATTGAGTTCCAATTTTAAAATATTAGAAACCGAAATTTTTTTTTGATAGCTCTGAATCCACTAGAAATCGGAACCAAAATCATTTTTACTCACCCTAGTCCCAAATTGTGAATAATTAGATATGATTGATTCGTGGATTAGACGCGCTGTTGTAACTGGTGGGATTAGAGAGAGGTTTATCGTCACAGTTAATAATGCAATTTGCAAGCAGTTTATTTATTCTGTACGGCGTTAAATGTGCCATAAGCCTATGCCTTCATATTTGGTCAGTTCATTTACTGTGCTGGCCCATACGTTATTGTTAATCAGTTGTGTTAATTTGTCTATTTGAATAAATCTTCGGATAAATTAATTAATTTATTTTTATTAATTAGCTACCTTCTACCTGAAATTCGAGTAAATTTATTTCAATTTATTTATTTTTATTAAAAAAATTGTATAAGCTTAATTGATCATTATTACTCAATTAACAAATAATTTTAGTGTTAAATTTTATAACGTGGTGAGTTTACTTGTGTATTCAAACAAATTTTAAGAGTCTGTGTCATTTTCTTTTATTAAAAGTAAGTTTGTGGAAGTTTCACCTATTAAGCTATTTTAGATCCCTCGGTGTTGTTAAATATTGTTGTGGAAGTTAAGACTTTGCCTATTATCATTGAGTCAGATGTGTTAAATGTGGTTAATTTGGTATTTGGAAATAAGCATAGTGTCAAAGAAATTGTTTGGGTGATTAGAGGTATCCAAAAAGCGATGGTTCTTTTGAATCAGATCTTGGTTCAGTTTAGACCTATAATTTGTATCATGATCGCGCATAACTTAGCTATACTTGTTTTAACAATTAATTTTTGTGGTCTTTGGAAGGAGGTATTGATGGAGAACAATCAACGAATGCACTTATTATTATTGAAACAGAAACTTGCAAAAAATACAAATCAAAACCAGAGACTCAAAACAAGTAATCAATATCAAACCAACAAAAAACTTACAATGAAAGTAATAAAAAACCAAAACAACACACTGACTTTTATAGATTGAGGCTAGCACAAAATGCTATGTCCTATAGCAGAAATTCGCCTATACTCTTGTGTTTGTAGTTCTTCGGACGTCTGCCACCAGGATTCAACAATCTGATAATCGAAGATTATGCACTAAAAATCTGATCCATGGCGAACTTACTTAGTGTTTGTTTTCAAGATCAAAATAATTTATTTGTATGGAAAATTGCTTTCTGTTCAGAAATTCTACGTACCATCTATGTGACAACTACTATGTATATATAGGAAGAATTCAAAACGTTTTTCCAATTTATCAGAAGGGTTCTGTTGATCAGACACAACCATATTTGATTTAATTAAATAAATATTAATTAAATATAATATCAAACTAGTCATCCATCAAGCCCAAGCTCACTTGCTTTTTCCAATTTAATATAAGTGTTTATAAAACACTTATAAACATTTCATCTTCCATATACATTTTAGATGTGGGACTACTCTCATTATTTATATACAAACTCTTACAGGTATTCATTTCTTTTGTATCTTCTCTGCTTTAGTTATGAATGAATTTTTTTTTCAAAAAAAAAAATTCCCTTGGTGTTTTGTCCAATTGATTTATTATTTTCATCAGTATTTAATATTACAGAACAATCTTATATTTATAGTATGTAATGTTACATGATTAACACGTTTGAAAATATTAGCTTTAATTAAGGTAGTTCGCGTTATCCTCCAAAAAAGAGAGGGTAAGTTCGCGTTTTAATCATGCGTTAGTGGCAAAACAAAGTTGGAGAATTTTGCAGATAGAATTCTTAAAGCCATATACTTTAAGAATTCGGATTTCCTAGAAGCCAAAATAGGTTATAACCCTTCGTATGTTTGGAGAAGCATCTTATGGGGAAAATGTGTTATCCAGCAAGGGTATATGTGGAGAATAGGCAATGGACAAAACATCAAAGTCTATAGTAGTAATTGGATTCCTAGGTCGAGCACTTTCAAACCAATATCTCCTCGTCGGCGCGTTGATGATACTTTAGTGAGTCATTTTATTTTAGAAGATCAGCAATGGAAGATGGAGATACTAAGGGACTGTTTTGTGATAGAAGACGTGGTTGATATAAGCAGCATTCGATCCTCTACCTAGAAAGCCACAAGAAGATCGAATCTGTTGGCATTATGATAGAAAATGTGAATACTCGGTTAAAAGCAGATACCAACTATCTTATAAAATGAAGTTTTCAGAAAGTCCTTCTAGCTCGAAAACAAGTAAAGGACTTTGGAATGTCATTTGGAAATTGAATTTACCGGAAAAGGTAAAGATCTTCATGTGGAGAGCTGCACATAACATGCTTCCAACGGCAGAAAATTTGTGGAGAAATAAGATAACACATGATGCACTCTGCTAAAGGTGTAAGAAGCGACATGAGGACGTTCTTCATGCTTTGTTCTGTAAATTCGCCAAACAGGTTTGGAGGAACTCAGGCCTAGAGGAGGCTGATTACAAGATGAAGTCTGGGGATTCAGTGGGATTTTTGTTCGAAGCTGCCAGTTTAAACACTAATATTGTGACAAGAATTGTGGCTATTTGATGGGCAATATAGGCTGCTAGAAATGCAAAAGTTATGTTGGGTAAGTCAGAGGACCAAGATGTGGTAATCGCGATAGCCTATGCTACGATGGAGTCTTATCAACGGGTTTTCAAGCCCTCGATGGAACCGAAAAGAAGTACAACAGGCGATAGCAAAGACCATTGTAAACCACCTCATGTTGGGTGTTTTAAACTTAACGTGGATGCTTCTGCGCATGTACTTCAAAATTCTGCTGGTCTTGGAGTGGTTATTAGAAATGGAGATGGAAAAGTTCTGATGGCAGGAGTAAGGAAATCCAGGTTCTCACACGATATAGCCTTCTTTGAAGCAGAAGCGCTGCTATTCGAACTGCAAATTGCTATTAAGGAAAATTTAATGCCTATAACTATAGAGACAGATTCTCTGCAGGTGACCAAGTTAGTCTCAGGAACACAAATTAATAGACTTGAGATAGCGTGGACAATCGAGGAAATTGTAGAGATTATGAGGAATTATAAGCAGGTGACGGTCGCTCACATCCCAATATGGTGTAATTCTGTCGCTCATTCTTTGGCTAATTTTGCTTCCCATTTTGATGGTGTTGTAGTATGGTTGGGGGACTATCCCACCGATATACAATCTTGTTTTACCATTTGATTGTTCTTTTAATGAAAGTAAATTCTTTTTTTTTTTTGAAAAAAAAAAAAAAAAAATTGGCATAAACTTTTTAAAGAATGTTCACTAGTATTTTAATGCAGTGGTTGTTTTGAATTTCATTGCTTGTACAAATGGAGATAATAAGTTTCTATGATAATTATTATCTTTATATTTTTTTTTCTTTTTATCACATTGTGATCAATCCCAGCCAAATCTTATTTAAACATGTCCTTTTAGATTTGAACATGCATGTGAATTGGACGTGTTCATATGAAAATTGTTACAACAAATAATATAGATGACTCAATAAATACGCAAAATATTTAATAGCAACATAGTTAATTATTTCTTATAAAATAATTTTTATGAACTAATTTTTAATCAGATTAACTTGAAAAAATTATAAAAATAACACAATAATTTATTTATTTAAATAAATAAATAATCACTCTCATGTTTCTTATTTTATTAACTAAATATACTATTTCGTTCCTAAAATATCTTATTATCTAAAAAAAACTCTTAACTCCCTTTGCACATCTCTAGTACATTTATCTCATATTTATTGGAACAAAAACTCGAAATTAAATAAGACTGTAGATGAATCTGCAAGATACCTAGTCATTTCTTTCCATAAATATTTTCACTATTTGGTTGATAACCACGAAAACGCAAGGAATTATATGAAAGTTTTCTCTCATAATATAATGGAGTTGTTGATTAATGTGACTTTGATATTATAATCACCATCTTTAAGAAATTAATATCCCTATTATAATTGTTGTTGGGTTTTTTACCGTATCCACACATGAATTTTACAAAGTCTTAATTATAAATTTAGGACAATAAATTTGAAATTTTTCATAAGAACGTGTAAGATGTTTTTTTTTTTTTTTTTTAGTATGAAAGAGAATAACAAATTTTATAGATAAAAAAATTAAGATTTTAGAGTTCTACGGAAATTTATATACCTTAAGCAACATTTGACACACTGTTTGGAAAATGACACATATTCAATTCGAATTATAACGGTTATGTTAATTGAAATTCAAAAATTTGTCAAGCAACCTTTGGCAAATGACGTTTATGTTTGAATCAAACTATTATATTGACATAACAATTAATTGACAATCAATAAATAATTTTGAAATTAATTAAAATAATTAATTTCTAAAATTCATTAATTAAAATAATAATTTATTCTGTCAATTAATTTTAGGCCCAAGACTTAAGTGCCCAAGTGCTCTATAAATTATTATTTTAATTCATAACTAAATTTTTACATTTCTCTCCGAAATTCCCACCAATCACTTTGATTCATGATAACCAATAACACTTTTTTTTTTAGAATGGTGCCATGTAAAAGGAGAAGAAGATGTCACTTATAATTGTTTTTTTTTTTTTTTGTTTTTTTGCATTGTTTGCAGCAGAGATATAAATATAATTAGAGAGTTACAGCCAATAGACATCTTTTATCACTCAAAATATGCAAATTTTCTTTTCAAAATTATAAAAACGATTTATGAGAATTGCACTTTCGTACAAACTTATTTTATCACCCAAAAGATGCAACTTTCATTTTAGAAATGGTAAAATGATTTATGGAAATCATACTTTAGTTCAAATTCCGTTTAAATGACTTGAAATATCATCCAAATAAGAACATTTAAGGAGGCCTTTGAATTACTCGTTTGATCATCATTTATTTAAACGACCATAATTTCATTCGAACGTCTATCATGATAGAATTCTAATGTGTCGGTGTAAAATAATATTTAGAAAAATCATAAATAATTAGGAAAATACAAACAATATTTTCAATTGACAGAGGGAGCTTTACTTTATAATTGAGTAGATGAAAAGAAAAGAAAAATTGATATGTCATGAAATTGAACGGTATCAGGCTTCTATGGTGATTAAAAATTATATATATATTGTTTTAGGCAAATAATCACGAGTCTCGTACATATTCAAACAACGACATGCCGTTTAGTCCCTCAATTGAATATTCGGGCCCAAAAGAATGGGTTTGAAAAAGTAAGCGAAGACGAGCAAACGGCCAGGATTGTCCCAACACGGGATCTAATTTCATTGGCTCAGACACCCATATATAAAACCTGATTGGTCCACGTCATCAACGATGACATGTTCTCTCATAGCGCTTCCATTCAATAACAGACGTGCACCCCCATTTTTAGACGTAAGCGGTAAACCATTGCATTATAAAAGGCCGAGTCTTTCACGCGCGATATTCCACTGAAACAAAATAGCCTTTCGGAAACAATACACTTTTAAACCGTTGAATCCTTATAAGCTAAACGAAGCACTCTCAGATTTCAAGAGAGTTTGAGTGTAACTGTTTCAGTACGCGCGATGTCTGGCTCTTGGAGAGCACGCGGCTCTCTCGTTGTGTTTGCGATTGTCTTCTTCGGTGAGTGTTGTTTAAATTTTCGTTTTATTTTTTAAGAAATTTGGATTACATCTGATTTATTATTGTTTGAGATGAAAATGAAGTAGATCTGATTATATTTCAGCTTGAAAATGGACACTTGTTTGATTGATTTAATGTTTTAGATCAGATCAATTTAAGTGATTATAATTGTTTTGATCTGATAATGACAGCACGTTATTTATTGTTGATGCGTCAGATCTGAAAGTCAAAATTTTGATTAATTCTGATCAGCCGATTTTGTAAGAGGGCTTATCTACCCTCCTTCTTACACATTTGATTTTTTTGTCTCCCTTATAATTCCTTATTTGCCCTCTTTCTTTCACCAAAATTATATTTTCAATTTTCAAATAAATCATATATATATATAAAAACATATATATTTTTTAATTAATTAAAAAAAAAAAAGAGAAGGGCGATCGCCCTTCTTCCTTCTTTTTTTTTCCTTTTAAAATTTGTTTCAAAATAAATATTTTATAATTTAATTTAAAAATGTTCTCATGTATATTAGAAAAATATTTATTTAAAAATAGTACAAATAACAACATAAAAAGTTATACTTAAAAATAGATATGAATACTGATTTACGAAATTAAATAAGATAAACAATTTTTAATAAAGAAAATATAAAATCAGAATCAACACATTTTTTAATAAAAAAGTAAAAATAAATATGTATATTGATTTCGAAATTAAATAAGACAAATAATTTTTAATAAATAAAATATAAAATTAGAATCAAAATCAAAATCAACACATTTTTTAATAAAAAAAATATACATTTTAAAAAAAAATTATGAAACCTTCTTTTCGAAATTAAAAAATAATATAAAAAAAAAAAAAAAGATCATTGGATGATCGTCCAAGGCTTCTCGTCTAAGGGAATCAGGGGGAACTTCCCCCTTCCTTTTATTTTTTGTTTTTTAGTTAATAATTATTGGTAAAGTAAAAATTTCAATTGAGAGGGATAATTTAGTAAATTTATAATGAAATAAAGGGGAGGGGAATGTGTCAGTTGCGTCAGAGGGGTGGGATGATCAATTTTCTTTTGTAAATAGTACAGTTCTGATTTTAGCGCTTAGACTAGTTTGTAAAAATGTGATGTCATATAATTTAGATTTGTATTTTGATAAAATATTATTAAGCTAATTTTAGAGGTATGTTGTGATGTTACTAATGTCTTAAGTGAATGGTTCATGGCAGGAGGTCTATTTGCAATTTCAATTGCGAAAGAGGAAGCTACAAAGTTGGGAACGGTGATCGGGATAGATCTCGGTACAACTTATTCTTGTGTTGGTGTTTACAAGAACGGTCATGTCGAAATCATAGCTAATGACCAAGGAAACCGTATCACCCCATCATGGGTTGGGTTCACCGACAGTGAGAGGCTGATTGGTGAGGCTGCAAAGAACCAGGCGGCTGTTAATCCCGAAAGGACTATCTTTGATGTCAAGAGACTTATTGGAAGAAAGTAATACACTCATTGTTTAACATGTTCGTTTATGTTTCTGTTGGTGGTATTGAGTTATGTTGGTTAATGGAGTTATTTTTTTGCCAGGTTTGAGGACAAGGAGATCCAGAGGGACATGAAGCTTGTTCCTTACAAGATTGTGAATAAGGATGGAAAGCCTTATATTGAGGTGAAGATTAAGGACGGCGAGACCAAGGTCTTCAGTCCAGAGGAGATTAGTGCTATGGTACTGACTAAGATGAAGGAGACAGCTGAAGCATTCCTTGGAAAGAAAATTAAGGATGCTGTTGTCACTGTTCCTGGTTAGTAAAAAGCATGTATATTTTAGGTGAATTTTATCAAATAACAAATATGGCTTATAACTTTACTCTTGCATCTTCTTTGTTTGATATGCAGCTTACTTTAATGATGCCCAGAGGCAGGCCACCAAAGATGCCGGTGTTATTGCTGGACTTAATGTTGCTAGGATTATCAATGAACCAACAGCCGCTGCCATTGCGTACGGTTTGGACAAGAAAGGTGGTGAGAAGAACATTCTCGTCTTTGATCTTGGTGGTGGTACATTTGATGTCAGTATCCTGACAATTGATAATGGTGTTTTTGAGGTCCTTTCCACTAATGGAGACACTCATTTGGGAGGTGAGTGTATCTCTTTTTTCACATTCTTCTGTGGCTTTGTGCGTATATGCAGAAGTCATTTTATCTAAAAGAATTGTAGAGATCAAAATTTTGTTGACAAAATTTGCATAATGCAAAGTATGCTAATGGGCCATTTTCTTGCAGGTGAGGACTTTGACCAGAGGATTATGGAGTACTTTATTAAATTGATCAAGAAGAAGCATGGAAAGGATATCAGCAAGGACAAGAGGGCTATTGGCAAGCTCAGGAGGGAAGCTGAACGCGCAAAGAGAGCTCTCAGCAGCCAGCACCAAGTCCGCGTGGAAATTGAATCACTTTTCGATGGTGTTGACTTCTCTGAGCCACTGACCAGGGCTCGCTTTGAGGAGTTGAACAATGACTTGTTCAGAAAGACCATGGGACCTGTGAAGAAGGCCATGGAAGATGCTGGATTAGAGAAGAATCAGATTGATGAGATTGTCCTTGTCGGTGGCAGTACCAGAATTCCAAAGGTTCAACAGCTTCTCAAAGACTACTTTGATGGTAAAGAGCCTAACAAGGGTGTGAACCCAGATGAGGCCGTTGCTTATGGTGCTGCTGTACAAGGAGGCATCTTGAGCGGTGAGGGTGGTGATGAAACTAAAGGTATGAAAACTCGCAGATGATCATGGTATTTATGAGAAAAGTGGCTCCATTTTAACTGAGAAACTGACAACTGTCGTGTTGCTTGAAATGCAGATATCCTTCTCCTGGATGTGGCTCCACTCACCCTTGGTATCGAGACTGTTGGTGGGGTGATGACCAAGTTAATCCCGAGAAACAGTGTCATTCCAACCAAGAAATCTCAGGTTTTCACCACTTATCAAGACCAGCAGACTACTGTATCCATCCAGGTATCTTTTTTTGTTTACTTGCTTACAAGTCGAGGCTTGATTTTAACTTCTACCCTGAATGAAGATATATAGTATATATTTGATTTAATTTTTGCGTTTGTGGGAATGATTAAATTTACACGAGTTTTCCATGTTTAACGTCAGGTCTTTGAAGGTGAAAGAAGTCTTACAAAGGATTGCAGATTGCTGGGGAAATTCGATCTTTCTGGAATTCCTCCAGCTCCTAGGTTTAATTCTGCCTTTGTTTAATTTAGTTCCTTCATTTTTTGCCTCCACTCTTTTCCTGGGAGCTAATAAAATTCTATTTCGAATGAACAGGGGAACCCCTCAAATTGAGGTCACATTTGAAGTTGATGCAAACGGTATCTTAAACGTCAAGGCAGAAGACAAAGGCACTGGCAAATCAGAGAAAATCACCATCACAAATGACAAGGGTCGCCTGAGTCAAGAGGAGATTGAGCGTATGGTGCGTGAGGCTGAAGAATTTGCTGATGAGGACAAGAAGGTGAAGGAGAAGATTGATGCTCGTAACAGCCTTGAGACCTACGTCTATAACATGAAAAACCAGATTAGTGACAAGGACAAGCTTGTGGACAAGCTTGAGTCTGATGAGAAGGAAAAAATTGAAGCCGCTGTAAAGGAAGCCCTGGAATGGCTTGATGACAACCAGAGTGCCGAGAAAGAGGACTATGAAGAGAAGCTCAAAGAGGTTGAAGCTGTTTGCAATCCAATCATCACTGCCGTATATCAAAGATCTGGTGGTGCTGCTGCTGAATCATCATCAGATGATGATGATGATTCACATGATGAGCTCTAAGAATCTTTAGTTTGTTTTGACCATATTGCCAAAACTGTCTTGACCGCAAAAATTGAGTAAAATAGGCTTTTAGATTATTTTTCTCATGAGAGTAGGAGTACAAGGGAGATGAATTTCCTTTTCTTCGCTTGTTTTTTGGGATACGAGGATACTTTTAAAGGATCTCTGCTTTCTTCTTGCATTAGCATTTGCTTTAATATTAATGTAATCCATTTTGTGTATGAGAAAAAAAATCGACAGATGGATGTCTTCCTTTTTTCCTTTTTCTTTTTTTAATAATAAATGAGATCTATGCCGGAAATAAAAATGGCAAAACATTAAAAGTTCAAAGTTCAAATGCTTGTGATTTTAGAGGTGTTTAGGGATACCGATGTTATTACCCCATGTTTTCTCTCGACTTTTGAATAAGGGTGATAATTTGGGTTATGATTCGTTTATTTGTTTGATTCGATTCACTTTAAAACGAATATAAATTTGAAAAAATAGATTCGTTTAATAAATTGGTATTCATTTACTAAACAAATCGTATACGAATTTAAGTTTACTAATTCGTTTAAAATTTGTTTTATTACTTTTCTTTATTATTTATTGTTATTTTTCTACTAAGATTCAATAAATCATTACTAATTATTATAGAAAAATAATATTGTCTATATTTGGTGAGTTATTTTTAATAAATTTATTAATTGTGTATTTCATATGTATACATTTTATGAAGAATTAATGTAAATAAATTATATTAATTTATGTCATTAAATAATGTCATGACTAATCGAATATTCGTATTCGATTCTTTTAGTAAACGAATCGAATACAAATCATGATACAAGATTTATTTCATAAATTAATCAAATAAAAATCCATCATATTTTAATTCGATTCGTTAAGGACGATACCAATTCGATTCGTTAATTCATTTTGCCACCCCCAACTTATGAAGTCTAGTTCTCTTACATCCAACAACAAGGGTTAGTCTTGAATATTACAGTCAGTAAAAAAAAAAAGAAGCAATATTGTGTTGTCGTACTCTTTCTACAACATCTTACCATCTTTTCCACTTTTATGGGTTTACGTATTCATAATCGGAATAAGATGAAATTGAATAGACAAGAATGAGAATGATAAATCAGAATAAGAATAAATTATTTATTTAATTGTAAGAATCGTAATCGAAATCAAGTAATATTTTCATTCATATGTTTATTTTTTGAGTTATTAATAATTTATAAAAATACCCTTAGTTAAATTAATTTATTATTTATTGATTAATTATTAAATTACAAATATTTACTTAGTTAATATTGTATATTAAATTATTAATAACTAATTAATATTATTTATTTAAATTATTAATTACGTATAATTAATTATTATTAATTATTAATTAATTACATATTAATTTAATATTATTTATTAAATTTTATTTAAGACAATTTTATAATTTCACATTCTCATTCTCATGGGTCATGGGTCATGGGTCATGGGAATGAGATTCTTGTTCTTCTATCCTTGAATTGTGGAACCAAGTCCAATCTCAATCTCATTCTTAATTTTTTTTTTTTTTTTTTTTTTTTTTTTTTTTTTTTTTAGTAAACAACCTTTATAATAATGATTTCCATTCCCCATTATCATTCATTATACATAAATTTTTTTTTTAAAAACGTTGAAAATCCCACCGTCAAATTATCCGACTCTGACTAAGCGAAGCATGTAAAACCTCGAATGTAGGATCTGACAATCAAATATTAAATCTTTTATCATCAAACCAGAGGCTTCATGATAAGTAAACAAGCATTAAAGAATTTCACTCTTTTGATGCCATGTTCCAAATAATCATGAGAAAAAAAAAGGATATTCGTTAATATGTTTATTTTCTAAAACGCGCAAGCTAATCAACTAATTGCTACGTTTTCAAACCCCTGATTTAAGAATACTGAGTGATATACATTAATGGCGTGAATCTTTTCGATGAATGAATTCAAATTTGGATTGGAAGCTGGAACAGTCCCTAAGGATATTTACCCATCGAAACCAATCAATGGCCATTTTTATTCCACTATTTTGATTACATAAAATAAATTAACATGACAGCGAAACAAAGTGCAGAGATCGACTTGATTGAAGCTTTTCTCGTAAACTAGTGGCCAGCTTTGGGATTGCCTGAACAAGCTGCTATAACTCCCATTCCGCCTCCACCATCTAATGTCGTACTCATTTTTTCATGGTCACTTGATTCGCTAAAAGGAACTTTCTCTCCATCTAACTCATTAACAAGTTCATCAATTTTCCGGAACTGGTATGGCCATCTTGCGTTGTAGAGGAATTGTCGGAGATCAAACCTGTTATCCTCCGGTGAATAACTCTGCATGATGTTAGGAAATTTAACATTTTCTTGATTAAAAGAGAGAACAACTAAATCTACTGTCCTTGGCCATGTTTAAGTTAATATACCTTCAGCATGATATGATGGGGTTAATACGGTCATTTTGTGTCGATTGATGGAGTAGTACTTGAAGAAGTGTTTAACTTTCTCAGCTACCTCAGATGGAGTTAATCTCGCACCCCATCTGTAGCAGAGGTTCTGCACAAGCAATGTAACACCAAAATGATATTTTCTGACAAGCAGAATTGGGGCTTGAATAAAATTCATATTGAGAAGTAAAAGTTTCCATTACATGGTGGTTCATTCTTCAAATTTCTCCATGATCCACTAAGTGCCTAAAGTAGCTTACTCTCTAAAAACAGAGGAATTTATATATATCTACAGATCAGTAAGTAAATGCCATTTATGAATGTAACTAGCAGTTCAGAATATAACCTTGAACATTGATACTGGACCACAATGGAAGATTTTCCTCAACCTTCCATACACTGAGAGTTCCTCATATGTCATCCCCATGTCTACTTCATCCAGCTGTTTCAGGCAAAATGTATGGTTACAATCTGTTTGAGCTTAAATTAATTTAATTGCAATACTTCAAGAAAAAAGAAAGGAAAAGGAAAAGGAAAATACACTCTGTTAATAGAAAAGGCAGGTCATGAATGGAAAAGCTTTCCATCATACAACTAAATGGGAAAATTTTGGAAAATGATATTAGATAAGCAACTCCTAACCTTAAAGAAGAAAAAGAAAAAGGTAATATGGAAATAGTAGGGGAAAAGGAAAACATCATAGACAGAAATAAAGAAGAATTTTCCCTCGAATTAATTCAAGGAAAGACAAATAATATTATGAAAGAATATTGTCCATGCTAAAGACTGAAATTAAAGAAATTAGCAATTAATAGGTTTCTGAAGTAATACTTGGCTATAGTTAGAATGTATGGGCTCCAGTTCTGCAGTAGGTGGAGCTGCTTCAATTTCTGCCAAGGATGAGTAACCAAGATGGGTCGCGGCCCATCGCAGAAATGTCCGTAGATCCTGCTTGCTTATGCTTCCAATGGGATTTATATCTGCAGAGCTGCAATCATACTGGAAAGAGATCAAAGTTAGTTATCAAACGGAAGTCATTCATACAGATAAACCATTAGTCACAAGAAGAGATAAATGAAACATATGTTAGAGATCGTATACCTTTGTTAGATAACCACGCAAGCCTTCATCGACATTAGAGCTACCCAAAACAAGATAAAACCCTGGTTTACTATGAACCCAAGGCAACAGTGATGCTAACATAAATGCCAACACCATTCTCATTCGAGCTTGGATGTTTTGTAAACCTAGGTTCTCAACATTAGATCCCCCATCTACCTGTGAAAGGAAACCAGATTAAACAGTCTGTCTAAAAGAACATTCTGATAACTATGATTTTATAATCCCAGCTGACAACTATGATTTTTTAATCCCAGTTGACCAGCCAACGACAGGCTAAATGTACTGCTGGAAATAGGAATTTGGTAATCAGACAAAATGGAAGCCCTGAACGTATTTCTTTTGACCCATCAACGTTTTGAAATAGGTGGCGTTTGGGTTTCGACTTCATGAAAAAGAGAGAATAAAAAGGAATTAACTGAGTTCTGAAACATCTTTACCTTATAATGTGGTCTCTTTCCTGTAAGTGTGTGGAATAAAGATAGAAATGCAGAAACAACACCGTCTATAGAAACATCAAGATGCCATGAGCCAACCTCATCCGCTAGCTTCTTTGCCCGCATTCTTGTTTCTTGAGAACTGTACAAACCAGGTTAATATACCATATTTATGGCTGATTTTCACCATATAAACTTGCAAATGATATGTAAGATAAGTTACAAATCTTCCAGTTAAGTTACCAATCAGTTAACGTCATTAGGTGATTAAACTAATAAAGACCTCAAAATTCTTTGCCCTAAACTATCTTTTACTAGGTTTCCTCCTCAAGTATACGCCTTGGTAATTCAAGTGTGTTAAATATGGACTAACTCAATTCAGAATAGAGAAGATCACAATTGACAACAACAGCATGCAGTGGTCCCAAAAAATGCACCCACCTGTTTTCAGATCCCATAAACACTGTATAGAATATGCGTTTGGCAAATTCTCTGCTGTCTGTAGGAAACTCGCCATTAGCATAATATCCAATTCGTATAGCATCAGCTTTAACTTGCTCATCACCGTTTGCAATCTCTGCATGCAAAACAAAATGAACGATAATTAGAAAATCATAATCTTCACCCTAATTCATGTTCATGAGATAAGGTAAGAACTATTATTCTTCCTTGGCATTACCCAAAGAACTTATGCTAGCTGGTAGTGTAAGGCTATCAGCCCTGAATGCTGGGAATCACACTAGATCAATTTAGGCATACAATAAGTAGGTCTCAGTAGTTCAGGCTTCCAATTTTTTTTATTACCATCTAAGGTCAATGAGTGCGAACATCTTCATCATTTGCTTTAAACAGCCCATTGAATGGGGTAGAATATCCATTGAAAACATCCATTTTATGGTTAAAAATTTAAGAGGTACTGATTTACAGTGGAGCAAGCAAATGAAGGGATGCAGGAACTCTGTCTATATTCTTTCACATCAGAACAACTGAGTGAAAACTGATCCATTCACACCTGAATTAACTGAATCTTAGCTGACTGCTATGGTGCTTGGGTGTAGAGAAACAAAAAAGATAACCTGACCTTTTACAACAAGTTGGCACATGCAACCAACTATAGCAGCCACAGAGGAACTGTCTGCGCCACCAGAAAGAGGAAGCAAAAATCCAGAAGCTCCGCTTCTTCTTAAATAGTCCCACAGCCAGCAACCAGGCCCAAATGCTATTTCCTCCTCGGGAGAGTGATATGTGATCTACAGTTAATCAAGCATGGTTGATTTAGCCAAATTCAAATATCTAAATGGAAAACTCATGGCAACGCTTATTTTCAGGAGCTGCATAAATCTCTGAATATAATTCAACTTTATCAAGGACTAAGCTTCCACAACTGAGCAATACCAGAACATTTCAAATATATATAAAGAATACACTGGCTGCTAGGTTAAGGTAAGCAATTGACTTGGCACAAACTGTCTTAAGATCAGATAATCTTGACTATATAAATGCTTACTGACCTTAAGTGGGCTAGAAAGTGACATTTTCAGGTTAAAAGGTTTACAAAGATTGTATGGCACTGCTACAGATGATATTTTGGTTTTGCAACTTGCTTGTTCTTGAAAACTACTTATAGATCCTCTAAAACCAGCAACCTGCAATTCCATGTTGTAATTAGGCAGAACAGCCAAGCTGTCAACATGAGAAAAATTACATGAAATTATTGACTATTAAAAGTAGTATCCGAAAATCAGCAAATGTATTTTATTTAGAATACAAAATTACAAAATTCATTAATCCATGAAAGATGCACTAAGACACAAGCTTTATGTGACACTAATTGCAAAGCATACACAAATAGATACTGAAGAAACAGATGATCATAGCATACCGCATCTAGATCTACTTGAGCAACCATGTTGTGATATTTTTATATCGTACCGCAAGTGTACGGTGTCAAGTTTTAGTATAAATCGGTGAAAGAGTGTCGAACCCGCAGGGATTGTGTTAACTCGCACTAAGTACTACAATTGATAATCCTAACTTTATTTAGAAAATAAATAATAAAGATTTAATTAAATAAACAAAATATAAAATAATAAAATAGGAGGAACTAATACGATAGAGACTCTGGATCCTGATTTCACCTAGCTGTCACCTATGTATTTGTTATACCAATTAATCCTTGTTCAGTTATATTATTTATAAGTCAAGATCCTAAAATATTCACTCCCTCTCTCGAGTGCCGAGTGAAAATATTATCAACTATAGACTTCGATATCTCTATAAAAATCCAATAGTTAACAACTCATTACGATTTGTGATTCTATTTTAACGACTTCAAAGGATTACAGATTCTCTCGAACTCTATAAAATCCTAGGTTATATTCTATAGATCTATTCAAAATCCCCTCTCTCGAGTGATAGATTCTAAACATTCATCATCTTCAAATTGTGGCCAGCAATCAAGAAGCATTAAACTCAAAAGAATATAAATAATTAATAAAACTTCATTACAAAATCAGTAATTAAAATTAAGGTTCAAGCATCAGTTACATCATTCTCCAAAATTAAGGAGTTAATTCATGACAAAAGATAAATACAATGATAAACAATTCATGAATCTAATGGAAATCATTAGAGTTTTAAGAAAGAAATAAGAAGATAAAACCCGAATTGAATCTCTTCCTCTCCGGATATTACAGCCTTTGTCTCCTCTTGTCGCTCTTCAATCCTCTCCTTGGATCTCTAAAAATATGTGTTTATGTGTTTTGTGCTCTGTATTAGCCTCCATTTGAGTGTTGGATGTAATGTTATATTTATAGTTGAGTCTGGGAATCTTTGGGTGGCATTAGGATTATTAAAAACCCTAAAAAGTGAATCCTGGAATGCGCGTGATTTGGCTGCAGCACGTGTGCTTCTTTTCTTCGCAGCGCCGCGGCGCCAAAACCTCGGTAAAATGTATGAAGATTGCATCTTGTGAAGGCGCCGCGGCTCTTATTCCCCTGGAAATTGTATGGCTTGTGGGCGCCACGACGCCATTAATATTTATTTTAATTTAACATTGGCGCCATGGCGCCAATGTTTATATATGTGAATGGCGCCATGGCGCCTTTGTTTTGTAATTGGGTGGCGCCATGGCGCCACTCATTTGTGATTGATGGGCGCCATGGCGCCCATCTCTCTGGATCTTGGCTGGTGATGAATTTCTCCCCTGTTCCTCCTGTCTTATGTCCTATGCTCCCGTATGGTCCCAAAACACGTGCAATTGTTCCCAGATCCATGTATTGATGCTCCTACAAATAAAACATAAAATAAATTATAAATGATATTAAATATCTCGAATTATAACAAAACAATAAGCTAAAAATACCGTAATAAGTGGGTATAAACCACACTTATCAAACCACAACCTCGACATCCATCAAGGAAAATTGTGAGCCTTGAGCAATCATATCTCCATTCACAACAACACTAGAACATCCATCTGAAATGAGTGAATTATTAACTCCATTTAAGTGAACAAGAAGTTCTGCACATAAATTCTGACAAAAACAGGAAACAAAAGGCAACAATAAAATAAGACAGAATGCCTGCCCTATCAAGAGCATGCTATGTTCCAAAATAAAGGCGGCCACCATCACATCCTTGTTGATTACTGTACATGTAAAGCCCTCCACAACTATGAGTAGCACTTATAAACGCACGAATGCGGTAATCAAGCTTTTCTTAGCTGGTGGTGACTTCCACTGGCATTCATAAACACTTCAACCCCATTCAACGCAAGGTCGGCATGAGGGGGAATAGGAGTAAAAAGCTCTTCACAAACTTCAGCTGCAACAGCCCTAATCAGGTATATACAAGTTAGCATTTTTGTGTAAATTGAATTCACCTACAAAAGAATCCATGATCAAATTGTTTACGTGTCTAAAAACTGAACGAATCCATAACCAAAAGGTACTGATTTCTGAGACAAAGCATCAGAAATTTCATTTGGGAGCTGGAAGTCCGCGAGTTGGTCTTTTTGCTTCCATGCCGTAAACCAACGAAGCTCCCTGTAATTTCCATCGTTTGCAAGCCACAGTTTTGGACGTATCATTATAATTTTCCGGTTCAAACAAAACACTTGACAATTATAGCGCTCTGATCCTTTAATCACAGGCATTCCAAAGCTACATAATATTCCATCAGTCCAATCACCAAGAAGTAATTCTTTCAAACACTCCCATCTGAAAGCTGCAAACTACTTCAATTACGATTACATTGAAAGCAAACATTCTTGTTTCAACTTCAAAAAATGAATTTTTATTTCAATAGATTAAATTTATCAAAAAAAAAAAACTAAACTAAACTAAAAGCTCACGCGTGAGAGACGGTATCGAGTTCCAAGAAGTGATCTTCGCAGCCATAACCAGTGATTTCAAGCTCAGGACCGAGCCTGATTACGGCGCAGGCTTCTTTTGCCCTAGCAATTGATTCCTTAATGTTCTTCAAATTACAGTTGAAGTCCATCGCCCACTGGTTCAAGTTACATGTGGCCACCTTTAACAGCCTCATCTTTCAAATCTTGCAACAACGAGCGAACTAAGCGATATTTTTGAGGGACTCTCAAATTTTGTGCATAGAGAATAAGGGAATTATTCTACCTCTGTGCTTTGTTGGTGGCTGGATATTGCGAGGTTGAGAGGGGGAATATTTTTTTTAGCCTTCTGCTGGAAATCTATAAATTGGATTTTATGTACTGTGATTTTTTAAGTAATGTTTTTTGGTTAACGTCGTCACGCCGCCAGGATTCTGGGACGGGGTCGAGTACTTCAAACGTCAAATTTTGTTTGACACGTGTAAATTTGACCCGTCTCAATGGGAGGTAGTATATCATGTTATTGTTTCGGGTATATATATCATCTCTCTCACAGCAGCTGGGTCTCACACAATTGTGAAACCCAGCTGTTGTGAGAGAGATGAAACATAATATAATTTTTCCTCAAATGGTATTAATTCACTTTAAAAATTTAATGTTTGGACTAACTGCATTGACCATTTAACATAGTAACATTACAGCGGCAGTTACCTATATAAAGAAAATGATAATCCTTGATATTATTTGTATTACAACTAGGGAGGATAGTGGATAGTGTATGATGCGGGTTTTCTATTACCAAATCAGCACCCGCATATGTAAATAAATTACCAAACCCGTACCATATCTAATGTGGGTTTTAATTTTCATTACCAAACTTGCACCCGCATATAAAAATAAATTACCAAACTCGCACCGGTACCCAACATATTTTTTACGGGTTTTTAAAATATTAATCAAAAAGTCTATAATTCAAAAAAAAAATATGAATAACAAAACAAAAAAAGGCTGCACATACTGTCACTATATTGTATCAAATGATCGCCAATATTTAACGCGGACAATTTTTCACTTGTACAAGATTTGGTATGTTTCTTGATAAGTTGTTACTGTAACACCTATGCTATTCCTATTACAAAGGCTGCACATATTGTCACTATTTTTATTTATTCATGACAGCATTGTGACATCAATAGAAATACATTTTTGACTAACATCATTGTGACAAGATTCAAGTCTTTCAAGATGCCAAAGTTGTTGCTTCACAACTATCATGGTCGCGAGTTTGTAGACCCTAGTGGGTTGATTTGGCCACGCCTATCCTCGTGGGCTAATTTTGTTACCGGGCATTGTTTTCCAATGGGTTTTAGATTTTGTGAGTTCTTTTTATATGAGTTTTTTTTTTTATATTGTCCTAAAAATATAAATTAAAAAAAATTACGGGTAGCGGATACCCGCTGCGTGTATCCGCGGATTTTACTTAATTACCTGCACCAAATCCGCAGCGGATTTTGTTTTAAATTACCAAACCCGCTTAAATAATTGCCAAATCCTACCCATTGCGAGCGAGTTTCTGCGGATTTGCAGGTAAAATTGTCATCCCTAATTACAATAAAAGAGTTCGGTAAGGGATAATGTTTAAAAAAATTAGACAATGAGATTGCGCATCCGGGGAATCGAACCCCGGTCAGTACCGTGGGAGGGTACTATGATACCACTACACCAGATGCGCTTGTTGTCAATTATCCAAATTTTGAATTAATTAAATTATTGTGATCCGTGGAGGACCGACGACCTATCTAAAAATAATAAGGTCAAATCTCGCGGTTCCATTTCATATTTTTGACAATTGGGTCCCTTTCCATTTCCAATTCTCCCAACCAAATAATAAAAAAAATCTCCAGCATCCGTTTTACATAATTTCTGAAAAATAATTCGTAATGGAAGACAACAATCCCAATAACAGCATCGTTTCGCGAGACAGCTTGGGCAGCGTGGCGAGCTGGCTCAGCACCACCGTCGTCTCCGCCTTCTTCGCCTCCCTCGAACGTTTCTCTTGCGTCAATTTAACCACCACTGACCCTGACGACGACGAAGAAGATGAAGCCAATGATCGCCCTCTTACCCTCTCCAACAACTCTCACGCTCCCGACGACGTCGTTTGATCGACAGCCCCTTCCTCTGGTATCTCAATTGTTATATTATTACAAAAACGCCGCGTTTTATCTGCCTGTTACGAAATATATGTCATGTAGTAACGGTGTTATAATGGTTGAAGTTACTTTGTTTGTTTGGTTCTGTTACTCTTTCTGTTGAAGTTTGTGAATTCGGAACAATTTGATCATGTTCATATCTGCTTTTTTTTTTTTGGTTCGTAATTAAGTTTTTTCTTTGTATGACTGTGTTCTTGTGGGAAGGAATGTTTGATAATTGGTCAAATTGATATTTTTGATTTTTTGTTTTTACACGGATGTCTTCGGAAGGTGATTTGAGTGAAGAACTTTTATCCCTGTGAGTTAAACTTTGCCATTTCTTATTGGCTGCTGAATTAACCAATTTGCTTATGCAAATAATGTTGATGTTCTGCTTATTGATAGACTTTTATACTAGCATTACAGAGAATTATATATTTTATTAGAAATTGGCTGTATTCATCTACTTAGTCTACTGTATCGAAAATTCTAGGAATGAATCTCCATAGGTTGGACATTTCCTTTCGATGGTCGCACTGACGTTTTACTTTGATCAAACTAGATAAGAGTGAAACCTTTCCAGATATAGTTTCAGGGACAGGGAGAACAACTATTAGTTCATTTTCATGCATGTTCATGTAGCTAGAGGATCTCTCTGGCAAGTGGCATCACACACAACCAATTGTTGGCTTCATTATTGCTGGGATTAGCGATTGATTGTATCCCACCTGGACATAGTAATGGTCAAGAGGCTTCATGTGCAGTGGATTTTCTACGATTATTTGGATTATTTGTTGCTTTTACCGTGTCTAACAATGTTATTGTAGTTCTATCTCTAATTTCCGTTAGAAAGCAAGTGTTACCACGCCAACTGCTGCTTATGTGAAGAAACCTAACATTAATTCTGAGCTGATTGTGCTGTAACCACTTCTTGGTGCAGTTTTTCCGATCTGTATCCTAGTGCGTCATTAGGTATAATTTCTTCTTGAATCTCTCTCTTTTTCTTAAAAAATGGAATCCTCGCTTTAGCTTTATCAGTATCTTGAACACAAGTTATTTGGCATGCTTAAACTATATGTGGCTGACAAATGTATATCTTGTGTTAGTATTATCACCATATGAGGTGTCATGAAAATCTCTAGGTTTTGAATGGTATGGATGACAAGTAGGAACTAGGAACATCTGAATAGATTCTAAGCTTGTGGATTCTTGGGCTAAGACAATGGAGACCAAGTTGTCCCTTGTTCTTCCCTCCATCTTGTGTTATTTTTCTTCTTTTATGTTGATGTTGATATATGTAGAACATAGGCATGCTTGTCTGTTGTTTCTCATTCTTTTAGAGGAAGCATCATCTAGTTTAGTGGTTTTCTTTTTGCATCAAATGTAGCTGGAAGCTTGCCCAAGCAAAAATAAAAGGAATCGCGAGATAGAAATAGAGAGGAAAAAAGGTCTGTATCTGCATAACCTTTCTGAAATATCCTTAGAAGGAGCATTAGCTTAATTGCTCCCCCCCTCCTAACACACCACAACCACAACCCAACCAGGAAGCAATTAATCTAAGAGCACCAGTAGCATAGATGCTTAACTTTACCAGCATAATTAATCTCCATCCTGCCTCCAACAAAGCAACATTAATATGCTGCGACGGATTATGTAGAACCTTGCTTTCTTTTCCTTCAAAACTCTACCCTTGAGTTCAGAAACTTTGGCTGGGAAGTAGACATTTCAATGACCTTAAGCCTTTCTGGTATGTTCTTCTTTCTGCTTCACAATTAGCAACTTTTTTATTATTATAAGGGCTACGAGAGTTTGTTTCTGTTTTCTTTGTTGTCAGTAAATAAATGGTCAAATATTACTAGTAGGGGCCAGGAAGCTTGACTGTGCTTTGCTTATGCAGTCAACCAGGAAGCTGGTTTTCTGCTTCCAAAAGAGTGATTTAATTCCTACAGTGATTTAATACTAGACTTCCAGGTTAATTGTTTGCTGACCGACCATATTAGTGCTCTGCTCCCTGGATTTATTGCCAAAAGGACAAATGGACCACCTAGCCTATAGCCTTAACAACAGAAAAATGTTAAGATAGCAGTCATCACTTGCCAATCTTTTCCTGACAAAAATTAATAATGATAATGGTAATGTTTGGTCCTATAGATAATTTTTGGTATCTTTGTTTCTGGTTTCTTATTTGAACATTTTACCAATTTCAGCTGTTCTGTTTATTTATTAGACATGTTTGAAAACAGAAAGCAGAAAATAATGGAAATGTATCAAATGAGTCATGATGAGTGAGTGAGGAAATTGTAGTTTTGTCCCCTACCCAAGTGTTAGCTCTGGTTTCCAGTTGTGGGTTGCATGTTTTCATTGACCATGTCCATAGAATAGATTGCATTTTGCCTATGCAATCAAAGCTTAACTTTCCTCTAAATCTCATTTGTTGCCGATTCTAATTCAATCTAGTGAAAGAGTTCAGAACTCTCAATTACCAATGTGAAATACAGAACAACAGAAAGGACAAGCAGTTATGAGGGGGGGGGGGGGATTATCATCTTCTTCCTCCACCTTCAATTTTGGAGAAACTTTTAGGGTCTCTTTTTAAGTTTTTTGTTAGATGTTTCTGGTCTCCTAATATTTACTGAAAAAGTAAGGTTAGTAACTGAACTTTTTGAGATGGAGATACTGTATATGTGATTTCCACTGCTGCTCATGGAATCCATCTTTGATCTTTTTTCATTTTTTTTACAAGGTTTATTTTTTGGTGTGATGGAGAAGAGATGAGAGGTTTGTAATATCAATCGAGGATAAAATTGCTAAAAGGGACTGGGCTTAGGCTTAGCTGGTCAGTCTGTAAGTGGTGTTTATTTAGCGTATTATATTATCCAGTGGTTTTTCGACGGCGGGGATTTAGTTTAGATTAGATAAGATGGTCTGAGGTCTTGAACTCAAAGATGAGAGATAAAATAAGTTGCTCCGGTGATGATTAATGCAGTTGCCTATTTCGTTCCAAATTCTGAAACTCTAATAAATGTGGAACCGAAGAGATTCTGAGGAGCAATCTTTATTATTTTCTTCTTTGCCGACTTCCCAGTTATTGAAACTGGGTTGGGTTCTTTCACTTAAGGTACTCTTTTGGGGTAACAATGATATCATTCAAGTTCAGGTATGTATATATATATAAATCAGTAATCCCTATCCAACGGCCCCAAGAAAGTATGTGGTGTATGTACGTACATATATGGTGAGATTTAAGATCCAACGTAACAATCGCATAATAATTTTGGTTAATCGGATATACTACTAAGTAAAACCACTCCACCACCTTCAAACATGGCGTCCTTTTCATTCTCGTAACAGTTACCACCCAACTTTCTCATTAGTAATTTTTTTGGTTGCTGGCATTAATGCTGTCAGTCATAAAAGCTTTGTCACAGCAACCATGCAGTTTTGAACCACACCACAACCCTGTTACAAAGGAAAATATTGTGGATGTAGACGTTGGATTTCTCCTTCGGTTCACAATTGGTGGATGTCGTACGCACTCCGACATTCAAGTTAGTGGTGTAGACGAGCGGAAAGTAAGGGAAAAGCGAGGTTTAAGATTACCTCCCCCTTTGTAGATTGCCATGAGGACGGTGAGCATGTGTTTAAAGATGAGAGCTAAAGCTTGAATGTCTTAAATGATTGGATTTCTTATACTTTTATAGGCTAATGGAATAGCCTTCAAGTTGGATTAAGTGTTAGCTTTATGGTTGTGGAGGCCATGTCGTTAGATGTCTAATTAGATGGAGGATAATGCATTTGTTAAAGAATAAGTGGGTGAGATTAAATGACATTTGTAGGGTATATTGTTTGAAGAAATTGGTTGCCTTGTGTCAATTGGACTCCGTATGATACATGGGTCTGAGATGAAAAGACATTTAAGTCATTGGCCCAAATTTGGTCCGTGCAATGGAAAATGACAAATAACACAGTTCCAATCACAAATGCTTATATGGTTAGATCTGTATCATTGAGAGAGATAAATAGTCAGATTCAATGTCACAAATCCAGCCACATAAGCATCTATGGTTGGATTTGTATCATTTTATGTATTTATATCATTACTTCGTTATAAAAAGACTTGTAACTTTCGAACAAAAGGATTTTGATCTGAAATTTTACGTTGATTTCTCATTAAAGTCAAATATTTCAACAAAAGTTACCGCTGTTGACAATCTATGAAGGAACCGTAATTTTACCGGAAACTGGATTCGACAGCTGAATCTGGATGAGATTTTAGTATAAGGTGGATGAGGTAGTTGATTATTTTGCATCAAACCAGTATACAATAGAGATGATCACATTAAGGATGGCAAAAAAGCCCGGATTCGGTTCGGTCCGTCCCGCCCGGGCCCTATAATATGAGGCCCGGCTCGGGCTTAAAAAATATTATATATATATATATACATATATTTTATTATTAAAAAATCGGGTCGGATAAAACCCGATCCGGCAAGCGCTCAGGCCGAACTTTTCCTAATCCTGGGCCAAAATATTACTTGTCGGGCTCGGGCCGGACTTATTAAAACCCTAGTTTGGCCCGATCCATTGCCCCACACATATCACATATTAAGATCAGTTGAAATTAAATCAGTTGGTTAATTAGTTATGAGACTAAATTAAATCGTCAAGTTTCAAGGGCTTAATTAATTTTCTTGTTGCATGAATACATCAGATTTCACCACTTTAGCATCAACAACGTTGTTGTTGTTGTTGTTTTTTTTTTTTTTTTAAGGGGCGTGGTTTGGTGTAGGGTTAAGGATTTCTCATTGAGCTCATGAGTTCGAATTCAAGAAGTATTTCTTGTAAGAACATGGGATAATCAGGGGTTCTATTTTTATCTGCTCCGTTTTAACCCGGAAGAGGTGGTTTGACGGTGGAGTTTTCAACTATTTAAAAAAAAAAAAAACAATTTGGTTTTTGTTGAATAAGATGATGTATATCTGAACCAACTTTGTTTTTTCCATTTTATTAATAATAAATGACAAGTCGGGTTCTTGTTAAGAATACAACCGACATGCCATTTGCCTACATGGAAAATGGATGGTAATCGTTATATGGACGACCAATAAACGGCCTAAATAAATAAATTGGGCTCAATGACCCAATAGAAATTGGGCTTTTCTAAAGAATCCAAAAGATCATCCAGAACTCCTAATAAAATCCCATACTAAAAATCCCGACTCCATAAGGTAATCCAGTAGGAATGAGATTGAGGTGTAAATTAACCAAATTGTGTCACATCTGATTGTTTAAATTTCACAGCAACGTCCAATAAGAAAAGAGCTTATTGATTATATAAATACCATTTTTAGCCTTCTTTCACTTCATATGGCTGGATGCAGCTGGCCCTCATGAGATTTTGTTGGTAATTTTCAGTAATGTGTATATATATTCGAATTTTATTTGCCGCGACGAACGAGAGTCGAGCTGGGTTTGTTTTCTAAATTCAGACATATAAAAAATTATGATTGTTGCAACTATTGACAACAGTTGGTAATAATCACACGTGTTCATATTTTATTTAAACTGCAACTGGCAGAACAGATACAATTATTTATTCTTGTTGTTGTAAATTGCATCATCAAATTAAAAGAGTACCCTTATGTTGAAATTAATGGTTCACAATTCAAATCTAACAATCTCCACTAAATCCCCCATCAGGCCCAGAAGACAATCATGCAAATTCAATTATGAATTATTATGGTCAAAGCAGGAGTATAAAAAACATGTTCCAAATTCCAGTTAGTAATCAAAAAAACATGTTCCAAATTCCAATGAGATTCGTTTGATTAGGTTTTAAAATTGACCCAACAATGAACAAGGCTATTAGTAACATGGGCATTGTCTTTGTGGTACAAAAAAAAAAAAAAAACAGACATTGCTTTATTTTGGGAGGGAGGATCACGGTCATGGATTTCATTTCCTCTACAAGAAAATAAATAAATAAACATAAGAAAAAAATTCCAATATTTTTACCATTTCATTATCTTTTCTTCCAACGTTCGGATGTCCACATCATCACTACCCTACACGGGGTTACATGGATCATCTGAGTAAAATGGGGATCTTGTTTCTGAGACCTAATTTGAATTACTCGTCCGTCTCTACTATAATGTTTGGAGTCCCTGTGCACACCTAGCTGAAATTTTCAAACTCTAAGGTTGTACGTAGCATCAACTCTAACTCTAAGGCTGCCGAAGCCGGCTTGAGAGTACGTATATGAATTTGGAAAAATAGATTTATTTAATAAATATATCAATTAGATTTGATTTGTTTATTAAACAAATTTAATATGAATTTGAGCTCACATATTCGCTTATTCATTTAGTTTCCGTTTATTGATTTTTTTAATTATTTTTCAGTTAAATTCGAGAAATTGTTGCCAATTATTACAGAAAAATAATATTGCATATATTTGGTTTGTCATTTTTAATAAATTATTTAATTATATATTTCATACATGTACGTTTATGAAGAATTAATATAAATAAATTACATTAAATTTTGTAATTGAATCATGTTAAGACTAATTGAATGATTTGTTTAGTAAATGAATTGAATACGAATCTTGATATTATGATTCATTTAGTAAATAAATCGAACATGAATTTATTATATTTTGATTCAATTTGTTTAAGATTCAACATAAATTGGATTAATTAATTTGTTTTACCACCCCTATTGGAGATGACATTAATTGGTTAGATAGCACTGTTAATTTTTATCTCTTTTATGTATAATTTGATGACAATTCAATTAATGTTATTCCTATTCACGTGAACAAAATTAATTCGAACTTGTTTCATATAATATATCACTACAAGAATTAGACCATTTAGCGTCGAATTATTTCGACGCCATAAGCGACGGTTTCGACGCAAAAGACATTTAGCGTCGAAAAAATTAGACGCAAAAAATGGACGATAAAATGTCGACGAAAATCACTTTTAGCGTCGAAATAATTAAATGCGACGCTAAAAAACAGTATTATGCGTCCAATTTTTTTCGACGTTAAAGTAAATTGTCCGACGCTATATTTTATATTTCGCGACGAAATAATTCGACGCAAAAATTCAAACTTTTAGCGTCGAAAATTATCGACGCTAAAGTATATTAAAAAAGTATTATATGTAAGCTTACATCGACCATTTTTTTACTATTACCGTCGAAATATTCGATGCTAAAAGTTTGAATTTTTGTGTCGAAAATTGTCGACGCTAACGTATATTAAAAAAGTATTATATGTACGCTTACAGCGGCCATTTTTTATACTATTAGCGTCGAAATATTCGACGCTAAAAGTAAAAAAAATTATTTTTTAAAAAATTAGTAATTTACTTATTTTTTGGTCTAAAATATTTAATTTAGTTGAAAAAAAATGTAATTAATAACAAAATGACGAAATATTATATTGAAATTTGTTTTAGAAAAAAGAAATATTATATTAAACCTATTTGTTCAAAATGTTTATACAAAACCAAATATAAAATTAATTGCTACTGTGATGGGGGGACGCTCGAGCACGATGCACCATGACTCATTGAGGCCTCGAACTTCTGACGGAAAGCCAGCAGTTGCTGTTCCAACTGCTTCATCTTCTTCTCGTGGTCCATCATCTTCTTCTTGTGGTCCATCATCTTCTTCTCGTGGTCCACCGTGACCCGTTGTAGCTTCTCCTTAGTCTGCTGCAGCTCGTCTTTGGTGGTGACTAACTCGTCTCGAAGAGAGACATTGTATGAATTACCACTATTGCGTGCAATGACGTTGGCTTCTTACGAGTGCCAAGACCAACGTTGTAAGCTGTCTGATTCTTGAAAACAATTGCGACAGCTGCTCATCTGGTATGGGGTCGGACCCTGTCTCCTGAGTTTGATGTTGGAGTTCCATCATTTCGTTCTGTTTCAAAAAATAAGTTAATATTAGAATTTGAGAAAAAAAATTAACATATATAATATTAATTATTTTATTTTAAAAACTGAAACTTACATAGCAGCGTTCGGCTTCATCATTTATCCATCTGTTCCTCTCATTGTAATGCGTCACACGGAAAAAATCTGGAAATGATTGCACCTCACATGTGCTACTCTGTTATAAACATAAAATAAATTCAATATTATTCCAGATTAGTAAAAACAATTAACTGTTAAATTTTACGTTAGGATATATTTACCTCAGAATGTTCGGCACGATGTTGGATAAATGGCTTCGAACCTCCACGGTGGTTAAAACGCAAGTGACTTCGATTTTCCGCATTTGCGTGACATTTATCCTGTATTTACCAACACTGTAAGTACCGAAAACAAAGACAATTATAAATTTCTGTTTATTTCAAAATTTACCTCGTGTTTTTTGCTAGACCAAAGCTCACATAAGAATGTCCAATCTTGTTCCTCTATAAAATCAGGCTTGTGTTGTGGAGCATTTGAAGGTCCATGTTCGTCGAATATTGGTTTCAGGACTTTTGTTCTATAATCTTTATAACTTTTCCCCATGTGGTAGTCAATATATTGTTGGACATTCACTTGGGTCAGATCGAAGTCGAACCATTCCTACATGAAAATTCGAGTAAAAATAAGTATAAAATAAAAATGTTAAATAACAAACAATATCGAAAACTTACAAGTAGCGAAGGGAATAGCTGGTTCATTTTCGTCTCCCACGGTATCTTTCTCCAAGATACGTAGTTTTGGGGAGCTTCATATCGAGCTGTACCTCCTATGGCTGTATTAAACGCTGAATTATGTTGTCCGACTTGAGTGTGTCCATCATCTGATATCTCTATTCGGATACGGCCGTGAGCCTTAACGTACTTAGTCAACCCCAGGCCACGGGTGCGTCCTCGACCCTTCACTGTACTTGACTCACCTGTGCTAGCAGAGAAATCACCAGGGCCAGTTGCCCTTGCTGATGTAGATGGAGTCGCGGTAGCCCGTTTGCGATTGCCCGGTGCCATCTGCAAAAACCCTTCGCATTAGCGTCATCAAATTCCAAAGTTCTTATACATATCCATACAAGTCAATACAACTTAACAAAAGCGCTTATAACATCGAATGCTCACTTTCGTTTTCAAATTCATTCATTCATTTATTCATTTCACATATGCATTCATTATCCATATAATCTACGAGTTCCATCATACACGTACATACACACATTCACACACACAATCAAAATACAACCAACCACGAAGCACATTTAACAACCAATACATCACAAGCCACACAATCAAACAATACATACATATCACGACACACCAAACTCATCACACGACTTCTCATGCACACGCATAACCATAACAAACATTCCTGCCCAGAACATACATATACATAAACATTCATGCCCAGAACAGCAGCAATTGCTGCTGTTCTGGGCAAGAACAACATTACTCAATATAAAACTGTAAGTACTACATTCCAAAATTCATCATCAATTTCATCAATCTCAAATTCATCAAATTCATCCTCAATATCATCAATCTCATCCTCAATTTCATCAAATTCGTCCTCATCAACAAATTTAAATAAACAAATGAGACTTACCTGTAATTTTCCTTCGTTCTTCACTGTTGGAGAATCGAATATGAGAGGGAGAATCGAGTTTTTGCTTTGAGCTGAGGAAGAAGAGAAGCACTGGTTTTAGGGATTTAAACGACATTTAGCGTCGAATTAATTGACTTTTAGCGTCGAAGTCTTCGACGCCAAATATTAGGCGGCTAATGAAAAAATTAGGGTTATTTTTCCGGGAAATTTAATTTTTATTTTGCGTCGAAATACAATAGTCGACCCTAAATGTAAGACATGTAGCGTCGAAATACAATAGTCGACGCCAAATGTTTTACATTTAGCGTCGACTATTGTTCGACGCTAAATTAAAGACATTTAGCATCGAATTAATTGACTTTTAGAGTCGAAGTCTTCGACGCCAAGTATTAGGCGGCTAATGAAAAAATTAGGGTTATTTTTCCGGGAAATTTAATTTTTATTTAGCGTCGAAATACAATAGTCGACGCTAAATGTAAGACATGTAGCGTCGAAATACAATAGTCGACGCCAAATGTCTTACATTTTGCGTCGACTATTATTCGACGCTAAATGAAAGACATTTAGCGTCGAAAAATAATCGACGCTATATGTCTTTAATTTAGCGTCGAATAATAATCGACGCCAAATGTCTTTAATTTAGCGTCGACAATTGTATTTCGACGCTAGATGTCTTACATTTAGCGTCGACTATTGTATTTCGACGCTAAATGTCTACCATTAAAAATAATAATTAAAAACAAATATATCATAGTTATACTATTAATCATTACGTTAATATTTCAACCATATCTAAAGAGTAATTAAAATCAACAACCATACATTATAATCCATAAAATTATTCATCAATCACAAAATACTGTAACTTCATAATTAATCACTATTATCATCGGTATTTGAGGATTCGTGACTGGAATCGAAGTCATCTTCAATGTCAAATTGTTCTTCACTTGCTACTTCAACGCTCACTTCAGAATGAGGAATTAGCTCAACGTCTGTACTAGCTTGAGTTAATGTGATATTTTCAGGAACGTTGACAGTTAGTCCAAAAAATATCTGTTCAGGAACTTCAAAATTGCCGGAGACTTCTTGTGTTTCATCTGATATGTCAACTCTATCTTTCTCCTGCGTGTCCCAAATGGCCCTATGTTGTAACTTTTCTACCACCATCCATCCAGTTCCTAACTTAGGATCGGGTATATATATCACTGAACGTGCTTGCGTACAAAAAATGTATGGATCATTCTTGTACCAACAACGTTGAACATTAATTGACGTGAGATGATTACTAACTTGAATTCTCCTCTTTCTGGGATTTGTGTCAAACCACTTACATTGGAATAGCACAATATGTCGTCTGGGTCGATATATCAACTCAATGACCGATTGCAATACGCCGTAGAAGTCAATTACATCTGAGCCGTGTTCTCCTTGGACTACAATTCCAGAATTTTGAGTCACATGAGTAACATCTCGCTGTTCGGTTTGAAATCTAACTCCGTTGACAATACATCCACTGTACTCATAAGCCTGCTTTTGAGGCCCATAAGCCAAAGAAACCAACGAGGATTGCGAGTCCAATTGACCATTTTGCACTTGATTGTTAATCTGACAATGAAATATATGTGTTAATATAACAAACTGAAATGTCTAATGTTAGGATCAAAATAAATATAAAATATTCTAACTTACAGTTGTCTCAAACCATTTAGGAAATTCTTTTTTGTGGGTTTCATCAACATTATGGTCACCATCATATTGTAGCATTGTTAGATGTTGCCTACAATAAATTATCACGGTTAATGTATGTCAAAAATACAGTAATGATGCACCAGAAAAACTTACGTTAAATACGGTTGCACTTCATCACAATTACTCAATATAAACCAATGCGCACGTTGAACTTCCTGAAGGGTTAGTAATTTGACACCTACTGCCCCAAATGGTCTGTAATTTTGACGGAACAATGTGATCTATTGGTTATTACTTGCATCTCCATCATAGTTTCGTGGCCGACGATTAAAATGAGTTTCAATATTCTGCATGTACATCGAACAAAATGTTATTGCTTCACTTATTATAACAGCTTCAGCTATTGAACCTTCAGGGCGTGCCTTGTTTTTCACATTTTGTTTGTAATCTCCCAAAGCTCTCCAGATATGACAACAAGTTTGCATTAAGACTAAATTCTATGCACATAAAAACGGTTACAAATTTTCTTATATAAAACTGTATATATATATATATATATTATATATATATATATATATATATATATATATATAGTACCTCTCAATGGGATACATCCATCTGTAATGGACAAGACCTCCCTTTCTAGCTTCAGCCGGTAAATGCATAGCTAGATGTACCATGACATCAAAAAAAGCGGGTGGCAAAATTCGCTCCAGCTTGCATAGGATTATCACGATTCCTCGCTCAAGGTCGTTAATAACATATGTGCTTAATGTCCTCTGACATAATTGTTTAAAGAAGCCACATAGATCAAGTACGACGTTGCATACATTCGGGGGGAGATAAGGTCGAATGCCAACAGGAAGGAGAATCTCGAGCAGCACATGACAATCGTGACTCTTTAATCCCGTTATTGTATCATCTCTGACCCAACGCCCAATATTGGATGCATAATTATCAGGGAATTTAACCATTTTCAGCCAATCACAGAATGATTTTCTCTCCGATTGATTGAGCACATAACTAGCAGGAGGCTTAATAAAACCTCGAGAGGAGTCTTGTAAATGCAATTCACTGCGAATTCTAAGATCTTCTAGGTCCAATCTAGCATTTACAGTGTCTTTTGTCTTACCCGGAATATTGAATAGTGTACCCACTAAACTCTCACAAATATTTTTCTCTATATGCATTACATCCAAATTATGTCGCAAACTCAGAGTCCCCCAATATTCTAACTCAAAGAAAATACTCTTTCCTGTCCAATTCAACTCTTCAGGTAACCGTTTTCGATTTTTATCTCTATTATTAGGATGTTTACCTGGTGTGCTGTCTTTGAGATGTTGATGTTGGCAAAGTATGTCAAATGCAGACAATCGACTGGGCTTACTCTGAGGTTCATGTTGCCCGTTAAATAATTTACTCCTCCGCCAAGGATGACTCGACTCAAGAAATCTCATGTGCCCCGTGTATCTGATTTTATTCCGTAATCGTTGCGAAGGTGTATGATCCGCACAAACTGGACATGCCTTGTATCCCTTAGTGCTCCATCCAGATAATGAACCATAGGCTGGAAAATCATTAATGGTCCATAATAATGCGGCATGCATCTGAAAATACTGCTCTGAAGCTGCATCATAGGTATGCACACCCACATTCCATAATGTTTGTAACTCCTCGATCAATGGTCTCAAGTAAATATTTATATATTTACCAGGTGAACGTGGACCAGGGATAAGCAATGACATAAACATGAACGGATCCTTCATACATTTCCATGGAGGTAAGTTATATGGAATGACAATAACGGGCCAGATGCTATAAGAGTTGTACATATTCCCAAATGGGTTAAAACCATCAGAGGCAAGACCTAACCTGACATTACGGGGGTCCTCAGCGAAACGGGGGTACATGTCATCAAATTCCTTCCATTCGGTTCCGTCCGCAGGATGTCTAAGTATGCCCTCCGCACCGATCCTCTTTTCATGATGCCACATCATATCAGTTGCTGTGTGTCGTGACATGAACAATCTCTGCAGCCTGGGCGTTAAAGGGAAATATCGCAATATCTTTTGAGGCACTTTCTTCCCCATACCACGGACTTTGTACCGACTTTCACCACATATCAGACAATGTTCAAGTGATTCATACTCGGCACGAAATAATACACAATCAAACTTACAAGCATGAATGGATTCATACCCCATTCCCAGATCACGCAACATTTTCTTTGCCTCGTAGTACGACTTAGGCAATTCGCTTCCAACCGGTAACATTTGGGCCAGTAACTCTAACATCATATCGATACTTTTGTTGGTCATTCTGTTGATCACTTTAATGTGTAATAATTTCACAACGAAATTCAAGATCGACATTCCAGCACCTTCGAATGAAATTTTTTTTGCCTCATCAAGTAGTTCACTAAATAAATTTTGATCATTTCCACTTAACACTGGCATGTCACCACTAACACTATGACCAAGTTGTGGACCTTGTAAGTCATGTAAAATATCGGTGATCTCATCATTTGCAGGTTGATTGTAACTACTGCTCCCTTCGCCGACATCAAAAAACCATGACTGAGAATGATACTGCTCACCGTGATAAATCCATGTACGGTAAGTTGGTGATATTCCTGGCATGTATAAATGATTATGAACTTCATATAACCGCTTCATTTTCCTATTCAAACAATTTGCACATGGACAACGAACACGACCTTCTGCATCAATGTGTTGCTTTGCGACTTCCATAAACTCAGACACTCCATTACGATATTCAACACTCAATCTATCCAGAGAGCTCATCCAATTTCTATCCATTTCAGCAGAATACCTAAATATAATAATATAATTATTAGATATCATTTTACAGTAATCAACATTACTAATTCAGTAATACTTTATTTAAGCATATATATATATTTGGTTGATAAATTAAATAGTTTACAAAAAAATTATATTTTATTAATTAATATACTTACTCTACATATATGAATCATAAATCACTAACAAACAACATATAAACAACATATATAATCATAAAAATTGAAAATAATAAAGAAATATGAAAGAAGAATTATCTTATCGGAAATTGATTACAATTTTATTGAAAATTTTTAAGAGAGATGTGAGGCTGTAGAGGAGAAATTCTCAGATTTCAGATGATGAAAATGAAGAGAATGAGAGAAAAAACAGAGGGGAGAAGGGTTGGTGGCAATCTGCATTTTAATCTATCTTTAGCGTCGAATTTGAATATTTGACGCTAAAGTACTTATTTTAGCGTCGAAAAAAGTTTTCGACGCTAAAACATTAATATTCTGCGTCGAAGTTTTATTCCGTCGCTAAAAATATGAATTATAGCGTCGAATATTATTTTCGACGCTAAAACTCACTTTTAGCGTCGAATACTGTTTCGACGCTAAATATTTGGACGCTAAAAGCCATAATTCTTGTAGTGTATTTTACTAACTAAATTAGTTGGTATAAGGGATAATTATGTTATGTTGCAGTTCTAATGTCTAAATTTAAAACATGAATATAATTTTCTCTGACAATGCACAACGAGTACTTAAAATAGTTAAATTACTATCTAAGTATGCGAGAAGAACAATTGTTTATCACCCATTATAAGAAGCTTAAGAGAACCTAAACACACTACATTCACTTGGTTTGCAGTATCTTTGCAATTCCAATAACTGATACTAGGAGTGTGTAAATTTTTAGGTTAAACTCTGATCAAACTCACGTGAGTTTTAAAAAAAATTTAATGGTTTTCGGATTAACCGACCCGAAATTTACGGGTTGGGTCACATGTTTAATATTAAAACTCGACCCGACATCGACACTATAATATTTTTATCATTTTTCTAACAAAATTATTATTTATTTAAAAAGTTTACTATTATTTCATTTATTTATTACTTTTGTTGTCTTGAAACTTCATATATATGATAATTTTCGAGACATAAAATCACTAATATTTATATTTCAAAATAATTAATTTATTAAAAGAAAAAATTTTGGCCAGCCCGACGACTCGACCCGACCAAATTTTACCTCTCAAATTTCAAATTCAGATTTCTCCACTCGAGTGACCCGACCTCTCACAAAATTCAAAAAAACCTGACCCATAACTGCTACCAATATTTCAAAATCCAAACAAATTTCCATGGTATGAATAATATGAGACTTGGAATAATGACTACAAAATTCATGAATTAAAAATTTGTTTCATTAAAACAATTACCAACTTTTAGATTCACGAATTTTTGGTGAAAGAGGAGTGTATGTCCGTCCGTCCGTCCACAGGACAAAGTCACCGAGTTGGTAACTGCATGCAGGGGTATTATTTTTGTGATTCTGAAGTGGAACCCGCTAGCACACGCGGTCCACGTCAATGGGGGAGCCAATCACGTGACATCATCCAGGTAGAAGGTGGTGGGTGAATGGTGATGGAATGTTTTTAATCAGACGGTTGTGATTATATTTCTTGATTTTGGTTGGAATTGAAATTGATTTGATTTGATTTGATTTGATTTTGAGATGTTTATTATTAAAGTTAAAGGTGGTTCCCACCACCACCGCCCCCTCCACACGCTCACTGCACCTTTATTTTTCATGTGTTTTTTTTTTCTGTACGGTCACCATTTTTGAGGGGACACGTTTCGTTAGCCTAGCGATCAGCTGCTTTTGAATTTGAATGCGGTCTCTATCATCAAAGATGTCCCACATCTGACGGCTTATATTCGTCGCCATTGTCCACTCTAATGGATAATACTGTACCATATCACTACCTCTATTACAGTATTGCCGCTACATTTATTTGGAAATCGCACTTGTAAAAGTGGAAATCATGGAAACAGCCTAAAATTAGGTTAATTTTTTTTTTTTTTAAAAAATAGCCCTATAATAATTTTCTTACTTTAAAAAAAGTTTAGATGAGGATGAAAAATCTGACCCAATTCAATAATAATATACACGAACACGGTATATGGACACAAAAGGCATTCAAGATATAATCAAACTGTCTAAAAAAACAATACACATCTTACTTTAGTATCTAATAATATGAGTTACTTTCAAACATAAATAATTAAATACTCGTGTGTGTCCGTGGAAAATTCTTATTTATTATTGTTAAATTAATTAAATACTAAGTGAGCTACTTTTGTGAATTAATAGTAGTTTTGAGATATTACTGTAATTATATTTCCCAATTCATTATGCAAATATAAATCATTGTCGGAAATGAAGTGCTTTATACAAAAGTACTTCTAAACATCACCAACTGTTTGCCAATGCTTGAGCAAACTTGTAGTGAGTGAGCAATGACGCTGTATTGTCATGACGATTTTCCTTGTTATAATCTTAGAGAATTATGACACGGTGCTCCTAAAAATTATCTTGATGTTATAAGGTTTAATATTCATATGATAATTTTTAGATACAAATTTAGCAGATATATTTCTTATAAGAATATGTGACAATCAAAAATTTTATATGTTACATTAATTAAGTCCGGATAATTTGATTTGACAGTAAAATTTTCAATATTTTTTAAACAAAATATGAATGGGTCAAACCATTACAAGGAGTCCACGTGTGCGGGTTAAAATAATAGTGCTCAAGTGAAGAGGTTGTAGAGAAGAGGGGTACAGGACACACACATTACATGTGATTGTATTGTTAGAAAAAGAACCCACGTGGCCCTACGTTACATGTGATTTTTTTTTTTTTGGAACTTATCAAACCTAACTCAACTAAAACTTATTTTGAAAATTATTTAATATTTATATTTTGATTTCATTTATTAATTTCAATTGATGTGAAACATTTTTCTTAACACTTATCATCACGTTTCATTTATTAATTTCAATTAATGTGAGATATTTTTCTTAACACTTATCCCCACGTGTAACCTAGTATTTAACATAATATATGTCACGTGATAGATAATGTGAACTTACTCGTATATAAATGTGACTTTGATATCATATTAAAATTAATGAGCCTAACCTTAAACTAAATTGAGAATTAAACATTATACAAAACTTATATTTTGAATTTATTCATTCATTAGAGTTGATTTGAAATATTTTCTTCAACAAAAACCTACTATGCATGTTTTTGATAGAGATTTTAGGAACAGTCCGTACGTGCAAACTTTCAAAGCTCGTGATTCGTGAAGTGTTTTTCCAAATGTCTCTTTAGAGCAGGATATAAATATCATTGTATGCCATATAGAAAGAATGTAATATTTTTTTTTTCATTTATTTGAAGGCGTATCCGACCCGAACAGCCCCCTAAGGGGTGTGGCTTGGTGGTGAAGGGTCCAGAATCTCACCTTGAGGTTCTGGGTTTGAATCCAGGGGGTGCAACTTCTTGTAAGAGTCTGGGGCAGCCGGAGGTTTACCTGCGCCGCGGCCCAAAATGAGTGGTTTAGTGGCGGGGTTTCCAACGATTTCAAAAAAAAAAAAAAAAAAGTATCCGACCCGAACAATGTGACATATTAAAATGGAGAAAACATATAAATTGAATATATATATATATATATATAATATATATATATAAAACACGAATTCATGACGAAGCACTATTAATGCAATACGCAGGATCATGACTAGGCTTGCATTGTGGTCTCATAGAATGAATTTATTGTCAGGTCGATTTTTTGAATGTTAAGTAATACCGGTTGTTGGTGCAGTCAAGTCACTTTCCACGTACGACTGTGCATTGTATTATAAATGTATATCATTTTAGGAGAAAATATTACAGGGGTATTATGTCATTCGTGTAACAATTCAATAATTTATTGACACGCGTGTTAAAATACTAAAAAAATAACTAAAAATATGAGTATTAAATCATACATGTCATTTACTAATTTGTTAGTGATATTATGTCACTCATAACTCTATTGTACCAAACAATGACTCTTTAATTTTGATTTTGGTTCATTTTTATGAATTTAATAACATGGCCGTACATTAATTAATATATGGGTATTATTACCACCGTTGGTAAGTTATGTAGATGTTTGTTAATCTTTAAATCATGGCAAATAAAAACATGTCAAATGCTTATGAGTTATCCCTTGCCAGCTAAAATTCATATATAAATTGTTTGATGTACAGTTTTGTTAGTTTATACACTAGCGTATAATTATATAATATTAAACTTTACACCAAACACATAACTAATGTTGGATTATATTCTCACAAAATTTTAATATTATCCTTCTACTCTAATTTATTATTAATTGTTAAGTAAAAATTATTAAATAAAAACATGGTGACGTGAATTTTCAGCCACGATGGTTATGAAATGAAATATTGTTAATTGTTAAGCAAAAGTTATTGAATTTGTTATTATTAATTTACAGTGTGTTTTTGCGATAAATATTTAACTGAACAGCAAATCTCTAGCTAGATGATCTTCTATTCATTTAAGTTCCATTTTGTATATATTATTGTGATTTTTTAAACCACAAATATTAATATGTTATAGAATGAAATTTATAGTAATCAAGAGGATCGAAGTTAATTGGTAAACACCATTAGCTGATAGTTTTTTTTTAATCATTTTAAAACATTTTTTTTTCAATAAAAGCTGTGAGTATTAATTAGTATTTAACGACGAAATCTAAGTTGCAGGACTTTGACAACTAGATTGTCAAAAGCTAAGAGAAAGGAAGGAACCTATAAATAGAACACAAATGCAAATACGAAAACACATGAGGATATACATACATAAAAACCCACCATCGAAGTTTCATTGCATATAATACAAATTAAATTATTATATATGTAGCAATAGTTAGACAAATATTCCCACTCAGAATAAAAAATTAAAATAGGATATTACATTTACATATATAAATATTAATTATTTAGACAAAAATGCCCCATCTCTATCTTTCTCTCTCTTTCATACAAACATAGAGAGATACATAGAACTTCCATTCACTAAAATCCAGAACAAAACATTCATTTTCCTTCTTTTATATAACCAGTTTCAAGAAAAAGGGTTTTGATTTTTCTCTCTTTCAAAACACCCTCGATTCTTCTCCTCTTCAGTTTCATCCATGGATACTGCTCAGTGCCAGTGGCCACAGGTACCTGCAGCTTCCTTTGTATAACTTTTTTCTTGCTACTTTTCATGTTAAACAAAAGCTTATTTGTATAAACATATATGATCTCTCTCTTCTTATTTATTTGCTACTTTTTTTTTCGGTGTTCATGACTTTGCAAGTCCCCACTCAATTGGGTTTTGTAATTTTATCTGTTTCTTCAACATTTTTTCCACTTTCTCTTTCTCTTTTGCCTTTTTTTTTTTTTTTTTTTTTTGTGTGGGGGGTTTGCTTTTATCCTTTATCTTGGGATGATATAATGTTGAAACGTGTAAAGAAGCTAACTTGTTTTCTGGTTTCTTTCATTTGTCATGTTATTCTTTTTAAATCTTTCTATGAGTGCTCATCTTCTTTGTTTGATCCTTTTCCTATAGGAAATTGTAGTGAAACCAATAGAAGAGATAGTAACAAACATATGCCCAAAACCTGCAGCTTTAGAAAGGAAAGCAAGGCCTAAAAAGGAACAAGCTTTGAACTGCCCAAGGTGCAATTCAAGTAACACAAAGTTTTGTTACTACAACAATTACAGGCTCACTCAGCCTAGGTACTTTTGCAAGACTTGTAGGAGGTATTGGACTGAAGGTGGGTCTTTGAGAAATATTCCAGTAGGTGGTGGTTCAAGAAAGAACAAGAGATCATCTTCTTCAAAGAAGCTTCCTGATCTTGTTATACCATCAAGCTTGTCATCACATCAAAACCCTAAGATCCATGATCATCATGGTCAAGATCTTAACCTAGCTTTCCCAGCTGCTGCCACTACTCAAGGGTTTAGAAGCACATCTGAATTTGTTCAAGTATCCAATATTGAAAGCAACAACATTGATAATTACAAAAACCAAATTCCGATCTCTTCATCAACTACTACTACTACATCTCAGCAGCAGCAGCAGCTTTCAGCTTTGGAGCTACTAACTGGAATCTCATCAAGAGGGTTGAATTCATTCATGCCCATGCCAGTACCAGATCCAAGATTTCCTATGCAAGGTTTCAAACCAACCCTAAATTTCTCCTTAGATGGGCTTGGAAGTGGATATGGGAGTCCTCATAATCAGAATGTTCAAGAAAATAATGGAAGGCTTTTGTTTCCTTTTGAAGACTTGAAACAAGTTTCAAGTACAAGTATTGATCACATGGAGCAGAATAGAGGAGAGAATGGAGATTCTTCAGGGTATTGGACTGGAATGTTAGGTGGAGGATCATGGTAAAGGATGATCATCAAAATAATTATTGGGGGTCTCTTTTTTTTTCTTCCTTCTTATTTTGGTTTCTTTTTATTTTAACTTTCTAGTAATTTGTTAAGGTGCGTGACTTGGTTTGGATTTCTTCATTACTAATTAACAGATGATCAGAGTATACATGGGGTTTCTTTCTCTTTCTCAATAATCTCTTTGCTGCTTCAGTTATGATTCTCTTTAGTCTTTGTTAATGGTGTGAAGCATATTTTAGTCTGGTTTTGACATGAGATGAGAGAAACTTGACAAAATTAGTACATCCAATAATTGTCTCTTTTATTTGATGTATATATGTCAAAATATTAATAAACGGGCATAATATATCATCTGTTCACCCATCCCACACAAGTCTTTCTCTTGACATGAGATAAGTAATGATTATACAAGGTAAGTCCAGAGTTTTTAGGGCAACAAGTAGAAGAGAGCATGCAATATGCTCTTTATTTTATGCCTAGAGATCAGGCAAGCAGAAAGGCAACTACCCAGTATCATGTGTCACTTCTTGGCTTAACTAGTACAAAAAAATATATATATACTTTGTTCAAGTTTGTAAGGAGTTAGGTTTGAATACCCTCCATGTTTTGTTCTTCCTTTTCTTTCAATTGGTAAACAGGCACCGCAGAGAGATTCGCAAATGTTTATGGCTTACAGAAGAAGAGGGCCAGGTAAGAAATTTGATCTAAGCACATGACATTGTCATAATTCAAAAAGAAAATAAAAGCAATAAATTCAAAACTATGTACTAATTAGAACCACTAAATAATTACCTGCCTCGCCTCAACCTAAAAGCAAACCTACTTATTTCTATTTCCAAACAGTTTTGAAGACTCATTCACATTGCATCATTAATTAATTTCCATGAGCTATCATTGCATTTTACATTATATCCCCACCTTAGCACTTAGGTTTCTTTATTAATTACACAAGATTGAGAAAGATCTGACAAACCTTCCTCACTTTGGTCTTCAAAAAGGACCCCACAAACATTCCCCTTGGCATGTGTGATGAAGAATAATTCGCCCCACTAATGTCCTCCCATTTATATGATCATATGATATATCATCAATCCAGATCTAAAGATCCTTTTATTTATTTCGTTATATTATTAATTAGTTCAAAATTGTTCTTTGCTGTAAGCCACTTAATTAGTGTGCATAATAACCAATGCCACCCTCTATAATGGGGGTCTTTTTCTTTGCCAAGTTTAGGGTTCCTAATTTGCTTTCTTTATGAGCTGTTTGGGAAACTTGAATATTCAGCCACCCACATTCATCTTTTGGTACAACTTGACATACCAATTTGAATATTAAACATCAATATTAGATAATAGATCCCAAAGAAAAAATAAAAAATTCAACAATGCTGCTATGAATGGAAACGAATATTATAAACGGAAGTGGAAGCTATGGCAAAAGTTCTTTTTATAGATGGTTGTTGTCTGGATGGTTCAACTAAATTATGACTTTGAACTACCTTATCAGTTTTGTAATAGTTTTATTTACCCATTTCGTTTTAAATATTATAATAAATTCATGTTTTTTTTAGACACGTTACAAATTCTACCTCCAATTAAATCATCTGACCTAGACTTAAACGAAGCAGGTAAAACTTCGACTGTCTCAAACTCTTACAAGAAATGCATTTCTGTATTCAAACCAGGGGTGCATATTCTATTCAATGTTTACTGATTGAATACCTAATTAAAATAGCCACATATTTCATGAATATCCTTAATCTCATCGGGTATATTATGTATTAAAACAATATCTTAGCCGAAATCAAAACTTAAATCAGAAGAATATATGCCGCTGTTGCTCTAGAACATGTTTTCCAAATCAAATTGAACTATATATTATCGAGTTGGACCGTTGTTGATTTGATACATGGGGTAATTATGTGTGTTTGTATGATGTGACCCACCTTCCGACTTTTGAGTAACGTAAAATTGATGACAAATATTCATTCACAAGTTACTCAGAGCCAAAAATGTCTTATATGCCCCTTTTTTAATTTTGGGTTTCAATTAACTACAAATGCAAGAAGCTAAGCATATAATTAGGGTGATTGACTAGCAACATCAATGTGCAAACATTTTTGTAGAAAAATTATCACCAAACAACCTAGCCTTTGATCTATATGCTCAACCAACTATATTAGTAGTAGGCTAAGGTTTATAAATGTAAAATAGGGAAAAAATAAAACTTTTGGTATTGAAAAAGTCCTTTTAAATTATGGCCGGCCTAATATTTCGAAGGTAAAACCACTAATAGATGACAATAGTTTAACTCAAAATTCATCTATATATATGAGCAATTATGAAGAGAAATATAACAAAATTTCCCCACTTGCTAATGGCGGGAGGTATATATACTTATAATGTATTAACTACACATGTAACAAGTAATGGGCCCTTTACAGTTTTTGACTCTTTACAGGGATATCAGTTATCACCATTAGAATGGAAGAATAACTTGATCAAACCTAGTAACTAAATTAAAGAAACATAAATTCATTTGTGGTTCAATGATTGGCGTTGATCCCAGATTTCGGACCTTGTGCATGTTTGGGAACTTTGCTACAAGCAATACAAAAACTGCCAGTGTATTGAAGGAGAGCATCGGATTTTGCCAATCTCTTGTTTGTAACAGTGACAGTGTAAGGCTATCAAGTACCTGCCAAAATGAAGCATAAGGCAAGTAAAAGGAAGTTTTTATCAAGTAGAATGAGCTTCCTAACATGTGTCAAGTTTTGGGCAAATTTATAGACACAATACATTCAAAATTTTCATGTCAAAAATCCAAACAAAACCAAATTTAAGTTGATTGAGTTTAATTTACTTATTTAGGTAGGTAAGCTAAATTTAAGTTATTTATGTATCCGCCCATAAGGGGTGTGGTTTGGTGGAAAAGAGATTAGGATTTGGTTGTCAGGTTTAGGGTTCGAGTTCAGGAGGTGTATTTTTTTTGTAAGAGCCTGGAGCAATAAGAGATTTTACTTATTCCGCTTAAATTCGGATTATGTGATTTGATGGTGGTTTCCAACTATTTTTTTTTTTAAAAAAAAAATTATTTATATATCCATTTGTAAAAATTTTCATCCAAAAAAAAAAGCAAGTCTTGAAAATCACTAGCTAGAACCTATAAGTAGACCCGGCCAATGTTCCGGTTCGGAACCGGAACCGAACCGGTTGAAACCGGAAGGTTCCGGTTCCGGAACCGAACCGGAATGGGACCGGTTCGGTTGGGGTTCCACCCCAACTCGAACCGGTGGAACCGAACGGTTCCTGTTGGAACCGTAGGGTCCCAACAGGAACCCTACACCCCCAACAGCTAGCATAAAAAAAATATTATTATATAAAATATAAATTACTAGTGTACCCCTAATAACGGTAATAAAACGGTTATATTTAGGGGCATTTTTGTATCAAAAAAATTCTAAAATTCTATAAATAGGATTCATTTTTCATAATTTCATCATACAAAATTCTCAACTCTCTCATTTTCTATAAATCTCTTATTCTCAATCTTACTTCAATACAATTCTCTTATAATCTTATATTCTTATTCTCAATCTCAATTCATTTAGTTGTTAATTTGTTATCATTCGCATCGCAATTATTCAATTTTCTTATTTTTCTTCCTAATTTCTCAAACAAAAAATGGCAAGCTCATCTGAGAACATTATGTCAAATATGCCAACCCAAGAGAGCGGCCTAGTGTCAGTGCACAATCACGGAGAAGAGAAGTTAAGGCTCGGTCCTCGGATATTTTCAAAATTCATTTTACTTTGGAACGCCTAGAAGATGGTTCACAACGAGCAATTTGCAACTATTGTTGATTGAGTTTAATTTACTTATTTAGGTAGGTAAGCTAAATTTAAGTTATTTATGTATCCGCCCATAAGGGGTGTGGTTTGGTGGAAAAGAGATTAGGATTTGGTTGTCAGGTTTAGGGTTCGAGTTCAGGAGGTGCATTTTTTTTGTAAGAACCTGGAGCAATAAGAGATTTTACTTATTCCGCTTAAATTCGAATTATGTGATTTGATGGTGGTTTCCAACTATTTTTTTTTTTAAAAAATTATTTATATATCCATTTGTAAAAATTTTCATCCAAAAAAAAAGCAAGTCTTGAAAATCACTAGCTAGAACCTATAAGTAGACCCGGCCAATGTTCCGGTTCGGAACCGGAACCGAACCGGTTGAAACCGGAAGGTTCCGGTTCCGGAACCGAACCGGAATGGGACCGGTTCGGTTGGGGTTCCACCCCAACTCGAACCGGTGGAACCGAACGGTTCCTGTTGGAACCGTAGGGTCCCAACAGGAACCCTACACCCCCAACAGCTAGCATAAAAAAAATATTTATTATATAAAATATAAATTACTAGTGTACCCCTAATAACGGTAATAAAACGGTTATATTTAGGGGCATTTTTGGTATCAAAAAAATTCTAAAATTCTATAAATAGGATTCATTTTTCATAATTTCATCATACAAAATTCTCAACTCTCTCATTTTCTATAAATCTCTTATTCTCAATCTTACTTCAATACAATTCTCTTATAATCTTATATTCTTATTCTCAATCTCAATTCATTTAGTTGTTAATTTGTTATCATTCGCATCGCAATTATTCAATTTTCTTATTTTTCTTCCTAATTTCTCAAACAAAAAATGGCAAGCTCATCTGAGAACATTATGTCAAATATGCCAACCCAAGAGAGCGGCCCTAGTGTCAGTGCACAATCACGGAGAAGAGAAGTTAAGGCTCGGTCCTCGGATATTTTCAAAATTCATTTTACTTTGGAACGCCTAGAAGATGGTTCACAACGAGCAATTTGCAACTATTGTGGGATTATCTATAAATTTTCTGGTGGATACGGCAATATGATCAAGCACATGGAGAAACATCATCCGGTTGAATTTGGCATTGATACGACGCAGACTCAAATGGCCAGGTACGCATCATCTAGTAGAGGTACGAGTATTGTAGATTTATTTAAATATTCTGATGCAAAAAATAGAGAAGAATTTGTGAAATTAACATGTATGACACATCTTTCTTTAAGCTTTGGTGAAAAACTTCATTTTACTAATTACGTGCATAATGCTTTAAACCCTGCTGCATGTAGAATGACTCGAAACACAACAAAACGTCATATTTTCAAATTATATAAAGATGGTAAAATTATTTTAAATGAAATATTTAAAGAGATGAAAGGTCGTATTTCTATATGTTCTGATATTTGGAGTGACCATTGGCAAACACACTCATACATGGGTGTGACTTGTCATTTGATTGATGCATCATTTACCATGCAAAAAAAACTTATTGCATTTAGAGTTTTTGATGACCCACATACTGCACATAATATTTATAGAATGATGAAAGTAATTTTTGATGAATATGGTTTAGTAGAAAAAATTTTAACAATTGGATTTGATAATGCATCTGCAAATACTGCATCCATTCATGATTTAAAATCCTTATGTGAACCAAATTTAGGGGGTCGATTTTTTCATATTCGTTGTACATGTCATGTCCTTAACATATGTGTGCAAGAATGACTAAAATTATTATCACCTTTCCTTGATCCAATTAAAACGGCACTTAACTGTATTTGGTCATATTCTCAAGTTAGGAGAGAATGGACCAAGTTTTGTAAAATAAATGGTATTAAACCGATTAAATTTTCAAGAGATGTTCCAACACGTTAGAATTCTACTTATTTTCTTTTATGTCAAGTATTTCAATACAAAGATGTATTATATAGTTTTTTTCTCAACATGTTCAAAATATCACACTTTATCCTAGTCAATGGGATATTTGTGAAATTTTTTTAGATATTTTAAGAGTTTTTAATGATGCTACTTTAGTTTTTAGCGGTGTTTATTATCATACAACACATTTATTTCTTCTTGAGAGTTTGAATATTGTTGGCACTCTCGATGAACATGTTGACAGTGACGACCCTAATGATATTGTTTTGCTCGAAGCCATTACTGTTATGAAGGTAAAATGGTTGAATTATTTTAGAGAAATTCTTTTACTTTATCTTATTGCTGCTGTTTTTGATCCTAGATTTAAATTAGAAGGTTTGAATGGTGGTTTACAAGCTTACTATGGTTATAACTTAGGAACATTAGGTCAATCTAGTAGTAGCGAACCGGTAATTCAAACAAGACTTAGCGCAGGGGATCGTTGGTTATTGCAACGAAATAAAAAATCTAGGGATACGACAACAACTAATAACCCTGAATTAGATAATTATTTATCTACAAAATTTTGAGTTTTCTAATGAAAGTTTATGCACTAAAAATTTTAAAATCCTTGAATGATGGAACCGGCATAAAAATATATATCATGTTTTATCTATTATTGCTAAAGAGATCTTGGCAGCACCTATTTCCACCGTTGCGGTTGAGCAAGCCTTCAGCTTGGGAGGTAATATATTGGAAGCTATGCGATCTTCATTACATCCAAGCACTCTAGAAGCAACAGCTTGTGTGGATGATTGGACTCGAGCTGATCTGAGACAACAAGAAGATGCCCCTGATGATTTTGAAGATTTGTTCGATAATACTTCTGCAACAAGTGCAAGCGGAACCGGAGCCGAAGGATCAACTGATAATGATGATTGATAATTGTAAAATTATAATTTACAAATGGGATATGTCTAAAAGACTAAAACTTGTAATAGAATTACGTGAGCTTTGATTCCTCTCACCCTTGGAGGATACGTAGGCAACTTAAATTTTTAAAAATTTAAGCTCAAGCTCTTCAATGTAATAAATTTTTTTTATTTATAAAATTCATTTCATTTATTTTTATTAATTTTCAAAAAAAAATAAAATAAAATCTTTGAACCGAACCGAACCGTTCGGTGTTTCGGAAACCGGCCGGTTCGGTTCTACCTATAAGATAGGAAAATATTCAAACAACTAAATATTTTCTCTAAAGTTACTTTACTCTCTCGAGAAGACAGAAAACGACCGACTCATCACAAGAAAGCAAAGAACTGTCGGGCCACATGGATGTATCAGCTTTCACAATCACTCAAAATATTGCCAAATCATTCTTTTCTTGAATAAAAAGCCTTACACAAGAAGCCTTCTTGAATGAGAGATTGTCAAAATTTCAATGACAGAGAATAATGACAATTAAAACTCAAATGAATGGCTAAAAACAGAGTTCAAATTCAATTCAACAACGGAAACCCTTATTCTATTTGAAGCTTATCTCAATGTGTCAAATAGCACCAATACTTGTGCTTTCAGAGACTATTAAGCTTCATCTTCCAATGGTAAAGAAATCCAACTTGAATAAGCAAGAAGAAGTCCGATTTGGTAATCGGTGAAAGAAGTGCATGAATCAAAAACACCAAACTCATCAATAACATCTATCCACCAATAACTAACACAAACTGACAGAAAAGATACAAAGCAATGGAATAAAGATGGAGAAGAGAAAATGAGTGAGATGAAGGATGGTCCAAGAGATGCAATTGAACGAAGATCCATGAGATGAGATTAATAGAATCGATATGTATGTCGTCCAAATCCAAACTCCTGGATACGTGACCCACTCCGCGCGTGTTTCTGGAAAGAAAAAAAAGTGAGAATTTATAGAGAGACGAGAGCGATGATAGGGTGATAGAGGTGAGATATTTGGTCGTTAAGTAAAGGACCCCCTGTCATTTTTTAATTAATTTATTAATTATTGCCCTTAAACATGTGGCCTTAATTAACTTTGAGGCATGGTGTCTAATTATTCCTTTACTATATGAAAACTTAATAAGCAAGATTAGATTGTTCATTTTTGCAATTGAATAAGCAAGAAGAAGTCCGATTTGGTAATCGGTGATGTAGCACACGGTCAATAAACCAGAAGAAATAAATTAGGTGGTAGCTCTTCCCAAACTTGTCTATATATTATATATACAACAGGTGGGTATAATAATAATAATAATAATAATATAATTGTTCTGTCACCAAACAAAAAACAGTCATGTTATTGAATAATATTGTTGGCGGGAAGCTTTCATGACCGGAGGGAAACACTACGTTGATCAATGAAACAAAATAATCAAATATGGAACGTTGCCGTTACATTGAAAAGCAAACATAACAGAATTTCAAATCAATGACAACAATCTCAAAGCATTAAATGATCAAGGATGAAAATAAATCCCTCTTTAGTGCATTCATATCCATATGCTTTATTATTCTTCTAATTCCAACCAACAAAATGCAGATATATATATATATAAGTCATCTCTATTTTTACTACTCGATATATACTAGCAGTTTGCAAGCTATCATTTGTATATCAATTCACTAGTGCTCTTATATTAGAGATTATGATAGCTTACAAATTTGAGAATATATACCAATTGTTAAACAAAAAATTGGAGGGAAAAAAAAAAACATTAATTTTTTCACCAATTAGTTCAGGATTGAAAGGCACCTAATTACAAGAAATTTAAAACCTCAGAAAAAACAAGAGATTCACCTTAAAGTGGCTGCACTTGAATTAACTTTTTTTTTTTTTTTTTTGAATGTTGGAAACCCCGCCACCAAATCATCCGATCCGGATTTAAGTGGAGCTGGTAAAATCCCGAATTGTCACAAACTCTTACAAAAAAATGCATTCTCTATATTTAAATCTAGAACTTGAGTAACCAAATCTTAAATTCTATGCCACCAACTACACCAATCGGGTACACGTGAATTAACTTCAGTGATGGGTTATATGAGAGCTATATGCAAATGTAATGAATCAAAGTACAGCACAACAAGGTGGCTTTCTCATGCAATTTTGACCAACTTGACATTGTTTAATACTCCTAGGCCTTGTTTCATTATATAATTACATAAGCATTACGGGATGGATCAAATGATAAATAAATCCTTACAAAAAGAAAAACGTCAAAACTACTCATAATAGAGGAGACAATTAATTGTATCTTAATTAATCAATCAACGTTTGTTGTTGATATATATATATATATAACGGTTCATACAATATGCGATGGATCAGAATATGAGATTTGACATGAACAATACAAATAATTGATTGATAGCTAATAAAATGAAATATCACAAAAGACCCACATCTTTGGTCATACACGAAAATAATGCACGTGCCTCTGTGCTTCATCAGCTTAGATGATCATTAATTTCAATACTAATTGTTTATTCCAAGGCCCAATCCAAGCCCGTATAGCAATTTATTGGGCTAAGAATCTAGTAAAGTAGATGTGAATGTTAGCGCAATCGTGCAATGCTTGAAGCCTTAGAGTCAGAGGCATCATTCATTCAAAAATAGACTAAACACAGAAAAGGTCTGAGTGATTACGTATGGTTGTCATCATCACCAACCTTGATAAATGACGTGGCAAAAGCACATCAAACACTGACCCTGTGGTCCCCCCCCCCCTCTTAACAGTGAGCCCCTCACTTCGGTTCCCTATAAAATGAACGGCAGCAAAAGCATCTGAACTGTCCGGCTAATTGCCCCCTTTATCACCGACATTTATCCCTCAAAATAACCGCCGTCTGATTGACCCGTCAATCACCATTCGGAACATCAACATCCACGTGTCCAATTTTCGAAGGAAAAGAATAATTCTTGATGCTCGTGCACTAAGTTTTGGTCCACTGCACAGCTTATTTTGCCTCGTCGATAGCTGCAAAAAAAAAAAAAAAAATTGATAATCAAATCAATTTGATGATACCCATCAACTTGAAAAATTACAAATTTAATGGTGTAATAGTGGGGTGTTAGGGACAATTTGGTTTGTTTCCGAGGATGGGGTCCCCGTCTATGTTTGATGGTGTGGGCCTGCGTGCAGAGGAGAGCAGCTTCACCTTGATTACATCAAATTTGATGATTGGTTCATTAGTGGTTGATAGCTGCATTTTATTTAAACACTCTTTTCACTTTTGCTAATAAATGCTAGCTCTAGTCCTCACCCTCTCTCTCTAGGCTTTAGCTTTACTTATCTACACTACACTTCCTTACTGTGCACGCTGTCAGCTTATCTACACTACACTTTCATGTGTTTATACAATTAATCTAATTTGAGGTTGTCAAGGATCTACTTAACCTCCTGCAAGTAGATTCGGTATTGTGTTGGATTTTATTTTATATTTATAATTTTTTTATTAATTATGATCGATAATTATTAATTAATAATTTTTATATAATTGAATCTTAATCATTCATTATTAAAAAAAAAATTCAAACTAATAAATACTTATTAGTTTTAGCTAGATAAAAAAAAATTTAATTATTACAATTTACATATATTATAATATATTATCTATTGAAATTCTAAATATATATATATATATATATATATAAATTTATCGAGATATAATTCGAAAATCTTTATTTTCTATCTATCAAAACACAACTTGAAAATATACTCAGATTTAAGTTTACCCTACTTTTATAGAGACTCGAGACATGAGTATATATCGATTGACCAGCAGCTGAGTAGCTCAAATTGGTCAGTCTATATCTTGTAACTCGATTAGTAATTTTGAAACACTTTTTTTAAACAGATTAAAGCCTTCATTGGGCTTATTAGCTTTAGCTTCCGATAAAAAAAAAATAGGGAGATTCCAAGTAAGCGTTATTCAAGAGAAACAATACAAAGCCACGTTTCTATAGTGACAAAACCTTATTTCCTTTCCTTTTGTTTTTTTTTTTCTCCCAGGCCAGATGATACATACACAGAATATGCCTAAAAAAAATTAATTTATTGCATTAGTCATATCTCATATGAAGAATAAGAAAATTTTAAACTAAAAGCTAATAATTAACTCAAGTTGATAAGATTGGACCATGCATCGCTTTTGCATGCACTTTAAAGTTGCTACCTTTTATGGAATACTTTGCAATTAATATAGGCAAGTCTTGAAGATAATAATATTTGTGTCTGTTTGAAAATGTCAATATATAATGACTCTCCAGAACCCCAAGGGGTTGTCTATGGTAAAAGTTTTGGGTTTGAGTGGTTTGTTCCCTTTCAGGTTCAAGGTTCGAATTTCACTAGATGTATTTTCTTGGGGCCATGTCCCCTGGTGTGAAAAGCCAACGACTTACCCTGATCTGTGTTGGGGAATTTCTGAGGGCACGGGGCACACGTCCGGGGATTAGTCAAGGTGCGTGTAAGCTGGCCCGAACACCTCGATTATCCAAAAAAAAAAAAAAATGATGACTCTCCAGGAGAATCTAATGATCTTATTAACATAGATGGGTTGATAATTCTTGTTGAATGGTATCCAATATGAATAAATGATGTAAAATGATTTGTTATGATAGCTATACATACATATATCCTTTGACTTTGTGAATGCTACGTATACACTTTTCTTTGAAAGTCATCTTATTGATTCTTTCATCAACATGCATTTTACACTAAGGTTTTATAATTAGATTATAAATTGGATCTTGCTAAGTCGAAAGTTAATGTGAAATCTATCTATAAAGTGTATTGCATATATGTTTTTTATTATATACATTGCCATTATCAATTCGATGCGAAGGTGGACTATAGAAGAGACAAATTTAGAAAGGGAGAAATTTATAAGAAAATAGGTGTAGTACCGATTAAAAAAAAAACATGATTAAAATAATTCAGACATGTAGATGTAGACCTCTAAATGCCTTGGTGGTGAAAAATCACTACAAAAAATAGGGACTTTAGCGTAAAAAATAATTGACGCTAAAAGTAAATAATTCGACGCCAAAACTAAATGGCGCCGAATAATTTCGACGCTAAACTTAGACGATAAAATGTGGACGAGAAAGACAATTAGCGTCGAAATCAAACTATCGACGCTAAAATCTATTACTTTGCGTCCAACGCTAAAGTTCATATTTGGCGATGAAAATATTCGACACTAACAATTAAACTTTTAGCGTCGAATATATTTGACGCTAAAATCAATAAATTAAATATTATTTTTATAATTTTAGCGTCGAACTTTTCGACGTTTGACGCTAAAAGTATAACAATATTATTATTTTTATTTCTTTTAGCGTCGAAAATTTCGACGCTAAAAGTATAAAAATATTTTTTAAAAAAATTATTATTTTACATTATTTTTCTCTGAAATATTCAATTTAATATTTTAAAAAATATTATTATTTCAAAAAAATTACCGATTAAAAGCACAATTATGAAATATTCTAAGAATTATTTTATTATTATAATGAAAATTTATTAAATAAAAAAAATACATAGTATATTAAAACTATATGTTTTGAATATTTATACAAATAAAATTTATTTTTGCTGTGATGGGGGGCGCTCGAGCCCGATGCACTCCGGCCGAGTGAGGCATCCAACATATCCCGGAAAACCTTTATCTGCACATCGAACTCCTGCAGCTTCCTTTCGTGGTCCACCTTGACCTGTAGTAGCTCCTCATGAGTCTTCTTCAGCTCGTCTTAAGTGGCGGCTAGCTATTCTCGAAGGCACGAGTCAGTGTCCGAAGGAACAATAGTGCGTGCAGATGATGTCGGCTTCTTACGAGTGCCAAGGTCGACGTTGTACGCTGTCTGGTTCTTGAAAACCAATTGCGACAACTCCTCATCTGGTATCGGGTCTGACCCTACCTCCTGAGTTTGATGTGGGAGCTCCACCATTTCGTTCTGTTTAAAAAAAAATTGAAGTTAATGTTAAATTGTTAGGATTTGTGCTCGGAGTGCGAATTCGGGTCGTATTTATGTCCGATTCATAAATATTAGCAATTCTATTTTTCATAATATTATTAATTTAATGGTAGCACCATTATCTTTTATACACTTATTCGATCTAATTACGATTAGATATTTGATTATGATTAGATTGAAACTAAATCTGATTTAGTGATACGTGTATATTAGACTCACTGAAGATTTCCTAATAAATGGTACACCAACGTCAATAGGAATCTTCACGAGTTGAGTGAACATAGTGGTCCTCTGACTTGAGATACCACAGTGAGATATATGATTTATCCTCCACACTTTGATGGCAGTCACGTCACCGATCTATTCATGATCAGACCTCCGCATGTTCTTTGGGTGTAGACTGATGCTAATGATATCCAGTGCGTATCAAGATAAGATCTGTCGGTCCTGTGTACATGGCATAAGCACCCTCACGTGTTCATGATCTAGTAAATACATGGCCGTGGTATAACTTCGGAAATCATTTCCGAGTGTTATTTAGAGATCGTAAATTGAAATTTAACTATATTATACCGAAATGATTTGACGTTCTCATCTATATCCCAAGTATAATATGGATAGCCTGTGACGGAGGGATTATACGTATGCAATGACCTCGACTTGCATAGTTTAGCGAGATTATATGTGGTCGTCTTAATTCATGAGTGGGTGAATTATGGACACGAAATTAGATTTCGTGACGGATAAACCTAAACTTATGAAGTGTACTAGTTGAGCACTTGGGCAACGCGTTATGAATAATACAGATTATTCATAATACTTTACCGGATTAAATGAGTTAATTCGGATCTTTTAATCGGTTAAACGATAACACATGCATTAGAGGATTTTGGCCAATCGTAATTGTTGTGTATTTGTATTTGATACATAATACGATTAGATACACATTAATTATTCGTCAAATGAGATTTTGACACATGCCATGAATATATGTATTTGTTATTTATTGTAAATAAAAATACATATATATATATATAATAGTAATTAAATTAATTGATTATTTGGATATTTAATTGTTAAATATTTAAATGATTAATTAATAAACTTTTTTCATAAAAGTTATGAAATTTGTCCAATTATTATTTGAACACATGGCATAATTTTATTAAGCTAAAGGTGTGTAAATTTGATTGGCCACCAAAAAAAGCTTAATATTAATTAATTGATTTAATGTTACAAAATGCCAAAATTACCCTTGCTAAAGTCAGCTATCATTATTCAAAAGGGGAAATTGTTTTCTTCTTCATCCATTATCCACCCATGGCCGAAAAAACACCAAAAATTAGCCCTAGGATTTGTTTCATCAAATCCATGAAGAAATGAAGGAAAATCAAAGAAAAAAGACTTGGGAAATTGGAGATTAAAGGTAATCTACTTTAACTCTAAGCTTGAAAATTTAGTTTCTTGTTTCTTGATGATTTAGAAAGGTTCTAGGGTTCCTTCAATTCTGAAAAATTAGGGCTTTTGGTTGTGGATGATGAATTGGAAGCTTATGTGCATGTGTGAAGTGTATTTGGATGAAATTATTGTAATTGTTATCCAAATTGATCATTTGATGATGAGTTGCTATTCTAGAGTGTTATGACCACTCTTGTGACACCAATAATTATTCTTGGGTTGTTCATATGTGATGACTTGATTTGGTGTTTTGATTAATTGATTTAATCTTGAAAATTTGGATTTAAAGCATGAAAAATATTAATTTTCGGTTCTGGATCAGATCTGAGTAAATTGGAAATTCTGTGATGAATTTGATGTTATATGAATATATTGGATGTGTTTTGGGAGTTGGAACAATTGCCGAAAATTATTTCGGAGCTGAAATAAACGAAAACGGCTAAAAACGGCGTTACCGGGTGACTTTTGAGCCAACCGGGTGACGGCTATCTAAACAGTGAGTTTGTCATTGTTCAGGCAGCCCATGAACTTTCCTAACACTATTGGGGATGACCTGGGCAGTCTTCATAAGTGTCGGGTGGTCGGTTCGGTCAAAAACTCATTTTACGTCATTTTGCGGAAAAATATTTTTCGTAAAAGTTTCGCGAAGTTTCTATTGAATTTATGTCGCTATTTGATATCGAATAAATAGGTTTATGTGAAATATGAATAAATTATTCATATTAGATATTGAATAATTTATTCAGTAATTTGAAAAAGTTTTAATTATGATTTTGCTCGAACCGCGCTTCCACTGCACCCATCGCCCAAAATCCCAACAAAAATGGTATCAGAACAGGTCTGATGCTTCATCCATTACATTATTCATGCTTGATATTTGATATTTAATCCAATTTTAATGTTCACACATGTATATAATCTATATATGTTTATTGACTTTTCAGTTATACGCTAACGGAAATGTGACGGAAATTTAATCGTTAAATTAAGTTATGTTTTCTATAGGTATAATTGAATTGTGTAGAAAATGATTTAAATTAAAATTCTGAATTTGATGTAGTATATAGCTTCATGAGGAAAATCCATGCTTAAAATATGGCCGTAAAGTGACGTGTATTGGATACATGTTTATTGGTCCGTCTTGTCGGTATGGTTTATGAGAATCTTTCTATAACTGCATCTGAGATCGTGCCAAAGCTGTGAGGGTGTAGGTTATGTGATTTTATCCATGCCGTTGTATGTTGATACTGGACAAATTCAAGTGAAAGTGGAAATCCTAAATGTGCCAAAGCTGTCAGGACTACATCGGTAGCTTGAGTTTGTCATTGACAAGTGAAGCCTTGATACGCCTCATTGTGAATGTGCCAAAGCTGTCATAACGAGAAACGGTCAGGACCAAAACCAGGAGTCACTGGTGAGTGATTGACAATGAGTTGTCTACCTAATGAATATACGTATGCGAGATCGTGTCAAAGCTGTGAGTCAAACTATATTTATGAGATCATACTCTCACTATGAAATTCGATTTAATTATTGAATTTCCGTTCTCCGTTGGGGATTACGGTATTATGTAAAGTAGTGGGAAACACTACTGGGTTAAAAATCCATAACTAAAGCGGTGCGTAGTTTTATGGAAAATTCTGCTTCGTTTTCTTTTTATTCTATATTGTTTATAGATTTATACTTCTAATTCACTGCATATCATATTACTTGAATATGTTTTATGACTTTACTTATGGTTGCGTAGTTCTAGAATAGGTTCTAGAAAGACAGTAGACTTAGATATTGTTAGATTGGTTTAAAACTATCGGGAACTCTTGTTCCGATTTTCTTGAAAAATCAAGACGGTTCGTAACTTAGTTACTAAGTCACAATAGGTAATCTAAATAGATATATGCTTTAGGATATTATTCTATAAAGAATAGTTTTTTATGCAGTGAGAATTAACTTGAATAGTTCATGTCTCGAGATTTTTGACTGGCATTAAGAAAACCTCATTAGTGTTTGTTTATCTTATAATGACGTTTCTTGGCTTTAGTGACTTTTAGAAGTCACGTGTTTGACACAGTTTGCTAATCAATTATTTGCAATTGTTGTGAATAATTGAAGGTAAATTATAAAGCTACATAAAATAGATGTGTATAGTTGTGTATAAAGAATATTGATTATCACAATACGAAAACTATAGGTATTGGATATCAGATCTCCCATCTAGTTATTTAAAATAATGTTTAATAACTGTTTTGATATTTTATATCAGAACTTATGACTATTGGATAGTTACTTGTTCTGTATAAACAGTTGTTACATATTTTAAAATGACTAGTAGTGTCATTTATAAAAGGATAAACATTAAGAAAATGGTCGGTTAACTAAATAACTTAGAACCATGCTTTATGAGTTTTTATCACATAAGCATTAGATGATTGTTCTGTATGGTAAATGATGGTCTGATACGAGATCACACCACATATCCTTATCTATTTAATGAATATTGTATTCAAGATGTGATTAAATCTCATTTAACCAATGATCGTCATTGGACCACAAGATTTATTAGACTAATACATTGGATGTATGTAGTTTAATGAATTAGAAATTGCATTAGATAGTTTTCTTTATTTCGTAACTCAGTTAATGAATTTTCATAACTCAGTTACGTGTTTCTAAAAGAAAATATATTAAACGTCTTGAATGGTTTGAGAACTTTCGATATGTTTTCTGATGAAACGCGGATAAAATATTTTGAATGATTCAAAGATATTCTATTTGAAGTGTTGAAAACTATATCTTCAAAATTCATCGTGAGTCTTTGAATTGTTCGAAGATGTTTGATATGATCAAACACATGAATTTAAGGCAATTAATTCTAAAGTTATTTAATGAATGTGATTCTTACTCAATATTAAACTTCCACGATTTCATCTTGATGGAATTGGTCAGTGGGAGTAATTGAATCTTATATGATTTGATTCGTTGATATTGAGTGTTACTGAATTAGTTTCGATACTCTTGGAGTTATGCTCCAGTAACTCTAATTCATCTCTTTAATTAAGGTTCCATTCGTTCATACAGTTACATATATGATATGTATAGTAGAAAATTTGAATCTTGAAAAGTTTGAGATTTGAATCTTTCTTTTGTATAATGGTTATATTATTGAAAGAACTTGCACCTCAGAGGTACAAGTAAAGGTTTATCATTTATTTTATTTAATAGAATATTGTATTCTATTTGATAGAATATCTTTTCTACAATCCCGAGCAATAAAATTATTTTATTACTTGGTATGCAACATCATATGTTGACAAATTGTAGAAAAGACTTGACTTATTGAAGTCAAATGTGAGAGTGATAAACTGTAATGGAACTACATAATTAATAAGATGAAAAGACCCTTAGACATCTTCCGTATAAGTCCAATAAGATGTCAGAATCATTTACAAAGTATTTGATACTTAATGATTCTGTTGTTTTCTTATCGAAGAAAATTATCTTATAACTTGTAATGAGAGTGATATTTGATATCGATTTCAGAAATTACCATTGAACCAAAGATTTAAGATCGTTCATGGCTTACTACGATCAAATTTTGAACTTGATTAAGCTTTCGTTATGAATTGTTCATAAAATATGCAAATTGTTTGCGCAGCAAAACTGAAGTGAGCTTGATAAAGGTTTGGCCTTTATAGACAATGAGAAAAGTTATACTCAGTAATCTATTGTGGATTCTGAGAAAACTTGTCTATAGTCGCACTAATTGAGCAATTAAATATTTGTTGGTTAATGTTGATATTAAATTATGTATTTTGGCTAAAGAATGCAAAGTGGCGTTCTTGAGTGTTTTCTTCGAATGAGAGATCCGTTGCGGTTTCTTTGTTTGAAGAATTCATTCTAGAATGTCCATAGAGTTTGTATTCTGCTAAGATCACAGTTTGATATATCTAGCTTATAGAGCCTATTGTAGACTCAAAATAAGTTTTCCGGAAATTCGTGTTCTCTAATTTTGATACAATCGTATTGTCTGATTTTATCAAAGCATAGAGAATACATATTTGATAGTAGGGTCAGTGGGAGCGTACGAATTTCTTTCTAGTGTTATATATCCTAACGACATTATCATTATTAAAGTAATAATGAGATGTTAGTGAAGTAAAATATTTACTCAAGTCTTCTTTTCTCTGTGTAAGTAATGGAAGTAGTTTCTTTTATATTTGATATAAAGTGTTATATATGATATAAAACTAAGAGACTTGTGAGAAACTCTCATTAGTCGCGTATTATATACGATCTAATAAAGGACACAGTAAGACTATCTGTATGACAGTTAATATAACTATTTGACAGTTAACGTATCTTATATATATATATATATAGTATTCATCTTTTGTAACAGATGATTCATTTGTCGAAAGAGAGATTGATTGGAATGTCTTGTCAATTTTATGAATCATAGGATGATGGCGTAATAAATACTATATTATGCGCGATTAAATATATCAATTTAATCGTAATTGTTACGAGTTATTTTGATATGCTGAAGACCATATGATGGGTCTTGAAACATGTTCTTTGTTATCTTAACGATATTAAGAACGAGTTTCTTATTCATGGAGAATTTAGTCTGCAACCATAAGGTCAGATTAGTTTTGATCCTAATTATGACATTAGATGATCTATGTCATATAAAGTCAGAAAAGATGCAGTGGGAGTGTCACTGTTGATTCTACTGAACTAGTGGAATCAGTTGCGACTTTTGAAGTATTGACCTAAGAAGTTGCAAAGTGACCTCAATGATTAGAAGTGTTGATATTAGTTTTGTGTTTGCGGTTGTCTTATAGTAATTTGGATTTGATCCATATATACTTAAACAACTCAGTAGCTATAGCACAATACTAATATAGCGTCTAAGTCATATTGTTGTGAAATTTAGATTCTACAAAATATGAATGATGCTGGTTAAAGAAAACAATTGGGTTTGTTTGACGGATTCAATTTGTTAAAGTGAGCTTACTTGTTGTTGCCTACCTCTTGAGTGCTAGGTGAGCTCTTGAGGGCCATGAATATGTGATACACATTGAGATGTGTATATGATACTGTGGATTGATACTAGAGCAAGTGGGAGAAATTGTTAGGATTGGTGCTCGGAGTGCCAATTCGGATCGTATTTATGTCTGATTCATAAATACGAGCAATTCTATTTTCCATAATATTACTAATTTAATGGTAGCACCATTGTCTTTTATACACTTATTCGATCTAATTACGATTATATATCTGATTATGATTAGATCGAAACTAAATCTGGTTTAGTGATACATGTATATTATACAAAGACCCTATGATTTACAATTTAGTGCGTAGTTACTGTTGGGGTTTTAGGTGATGGGGCCCAGCGGAAGCGCGGGTCAGGCGAAATCGTAATTTAAAACTTTTTCAAAATACCAAATAAATTATTCAATATCGAATATGAATAATTGATTCATATTTCACCTAAACCTATTTATTCAATATCAAATATTGACATAAACAAGTTGAAAACTCGCGAAAATTTTACGATAAATATTTTTCCGTAAAATTACCTAAAATACGTTTTTAACCGAACCGACCACCCGACACTTATGGAAACTGCCCAGGTCAGATCCAATAGTGTCGGGGCAGTTCATGGGCTACCCGAACATTGATGGATTCACCGTTTGGGCAGCCGTCACCCGGTTGGCTCAAAATCCACCCGGTAACGCCGTTTTTGGCCGTTTTCGCTTATTTCAAGTCGGAAACACTTTCCGGCAATTGTGCCAACACCCAAATTACATCCAAAACATTATAAAGACACCAATTTCATCACAAAATTAGAATCATTTCCAGGTCATACACATAAACGAAATTTGCCTAATTTTCATACTTAAATCCAACAATTTCAAGATTAAATCAATTAATCTCAACACCAAATGAGTCTCACCAAATATGAACAATCCAAGAACAATTCTAGGTGCCATAAGAGTGGTCACAACACTCTAGAATAGCAACTCATCATCAAATGAAAATTTGGATACAAATTACACTAATTTTACCCAAATCTACACTTCACACATGTCAACACTTCCAATCTATCATTCACAACCAAAAGCCCTAAATTTCCACAAACAAAGAACCTTAGAACATTTCTAAATATTCAAGAAAACATGAAAATAATTTCCAAGCTTAGGGATTAAGGATTACCTTTTAATCTTCAATTTCTAAGCCTTTATTTTCTTGAATTTTCTTTGTTTTCGTGAGTGAAGAAGATGGACAAGAGAGAGAAAATCAAATCTCCCAATTTATGTATGTGTTGACCGAATATTTGGCTTTTGGAGGGTGATTTTGTCTTTTTCATTTTTTAATCAAATTAAAATACTTTAATCTTTATTTCATCCAATCAAAATTGGACACACAAAGACTAACTAAATCCATGCCAAGTGTTACCAATTATGATCCACCATTTGTCATAACAATTATGAAAAATGGATAAGGTTGGAAAAGTCAATCATTTAATTATTTAACTATTAAATAATTAAACAATTAATTAACACAAATATATGTATTTTATTTACATTAAATAATGAATACATATATTCATGGCATGTGTCAAAATCTCATTTGATGAATAATTAATATGTATCGAATCATATTATGTATCAAATACAAATACACAATAATTATTAGCGGACAAAATCCTATAATGCATGTGTTATCGTTTAACGATTAAGCGATCCGAATTAACTCACTTAATCCGGAGAAGTATTATGAATAATCCGTATTATTCATATCGAGTTGCCCAAGTACTCAACGAGTACACTTCATATTGTGGGATTCTCTAAGTTTAGGTTTATCCGTCACGAAATCTAATTTCGTGTCCATAATCTACCCACTCATGGATTATGACGACCACAGATAATCTCGCTAAACTATACAAGTCGAGGTCATAGCATACGTATAATCCCTCCGTCACAGGCCATCCGTATTATACCTGGGATATAGATAAGAACGTCAAATTCGTTCGGTATAATACAGTCGACTTTCAATTTACGATCTCTAAATAACACTCGAAACTAATTTCCGAAGTTATATCACAGCCATGGATTTACTAGATCGTAAACATGTGAGGATGCATATGCCCTGTACACAGGACTGACGGATCATATCTTGATACGCACATGATATCATGAGCATCAGTCCACACCCAACGAACAGACGAATGTCTGATCATGGCTAGATCGTTGACGTGACTGCCATCAAAGTGTGGAGGATAGCTCATATATCCACAGTGGTATCTCAAGTCGAAGGACCACTATGCTCGCTCAACTCGAGAAAGTTTCTATTATCGTTGGTGTACCATATATTAGGAAACCTTCAGTGAGTCGTTCAGTGTCTTATCAAATAAACACCTACATGTCTATACGAGTCTCCCGAGACTTATGGTTCACTGGGATAAACCATCGGACCAAATCACGATATACGATATGTACTGGTCTCAGCGGATTTTACTAACCGACCTGTGTTAGCAAATCTTGACCATAAACTTTATTTAAGGATATACAACTAATAGTGTGCTTCCCAATGTCAATTACAAATTATGTTGTAACTACGCACTATACTGTAAATCATAGGGTCTTTGTCTAATATACACATATCACTGAACAATATTCAGTTTCGATCTAATCGTAATCGGATGTCTAATCGCAATTAGATCGAATAGGTGTATAAAAGACAATGGTGCTACCATAAAATTAGTAATATTATGGAAAATACAATTGCTCGTATTTATGAATCAGACATAAATACGATCCGGATTGGAACTCGGAGCACCAACCATAACAGTTACAACATAGTTTGTAATTGACATTGGGAAGCGCACTATAAGATGTATATCCTTAAATAAAGTTCCTGGTCAAGATTTACTAATACGGGTCGGTTAGTAAAATCTGCTGAAATCAGTACATGTCGTATATCGTGACTTGGTCCGATGGTTTATCACAATGAATCATGAGTCTCAGGAGACTCATATAGACATGTAGGTGTTTATTTGATAAACACTGAACGACTCACTGAAGATTTCCTAATAGATGGTACACCAACGTCAATATGAATCTTCACGAGTTGAGTGAGCATAGTGGTCCTCTGACTTGAGATACCACAGTGGGATATATTAGTTATCCTCCACACTTTGATGGCAGTCACGTCACCGATCTATTCATGATCAGACCTCCGCCTGTTCGTTGGGTGTGGACTGATGCTCATGATATCCAGTGCGTATGAAGATAGGATCTGTCAGTCCTATGTACAGAGCATAGGCATCCTCACGTGTTTTCGATCTAGTAAATCTATGGACGTGGTATAACTTCAGAAATCTGTTCCGAGTGTTATTTAAAGATCGTAAATTGAAAGTTGATTATATTATACCGAACAGATTTGACGTTCTCATCTATATCCCAGGTATAATATGGATAGCATGTGACATAGAGATTATACGATCCCAACAAATGGAAAAAAGGAAAAACACTTATATATTGCTATGATGATTAATTCAAATGTGGTAAAAGAGAGTTGAAATCTCTTTTTTGCAAGTCAAAACTTACAAAAAGTAAGAGAAAAAATCAATAACATGTGCTACTGCCTACATCTTATAGTTGAAAGAGAGACAATTACATAATAACTCTCAATAATGTAGTTTTTTTGGTCAATATCTTAAAATTGGCCCCCTTGCCTTTCTTTATAAGGCAAAGCATGTATTATATGTTTAAGCAAGTAAAATCTTAGTTGTTCATTTCAATGATCATATGTAGGACCTCTTATTTGATTCAAACTGTCCCCAATTCAACAATTAAATTAATATATAAATTTATGAACAATAAATCTTACACTTGGATTTAATTCCTCCCTTTTAACAACAAAAGTGGGAAAACAAAGCTTTTTAACGCGGTTGACTTAATTTCTCAACGGCTATGATGAAGCATGTGTAGTCTCAAGGAGACAAAATCATAAGCTTTTTTTTTTTTTTTTAATTTTGCTATAGCTAAATATTTGATGAGTTTGTGATGCCAAGTATAATGCATGGTACAATCTTTTGTGGGTCAATTCACACCACTAGTGCTAAGGCTTTAAAAAACAGACCTTATAATTGCTAATGCTAACTAACAAATTAACAGCTAAATGAATGTGTTTATATATATATAAGATTCAGGTTTGGATTAGACTAGTTTTAATTAGTTGGATTAGACAAATCAAAGATGGTGCTTAGCAAAAAAGAAGGAATTAATGAAGTTTATGAGTCATTAGTTGGTATTGGAAGCTATATAAGTCAAGATTCTCAGACTAAGAGTGAGATTGTGGAATATATATGGGGACCCATATTTCATGCAGTAGTGCCAAACATTCCTTTCATTCTATCATGAAGAATAATGCATGTCCCCCTAAGCTTTTAGGGTTTTGGGACCTTGGATACCCTACATATATATATATATATATATATATATATATATCCAAGGGAGAGAGAGAATACAAGCTTTTAGGGTTTTGAATATTACAGCTGTGGTTCAGCTGCTTCACCATCTTAGGACTAAATTCTGCAACTAGTAACATGCTGCCTAAAGATTAAATGATCAATTTCCATTACTGATATTTTGAGATTAAAGAAAAAGTAAAAGGAAACACCACATTTTATTTATTTATTTAATTACCTTAGTGATGGGAGAAGCATCAAAATAAAACCTTACATCCCGCTTATCAAATCATATGTTATTCAGACCCCGTCAAGAATATTGTATTATTAAATAAAAGATACAGATTTTAATACAAATTAAGATAAAAAAAAAATGACTAATCTAATAAGTTGAGGAAATGAAAATATCAGCCTGGTTAAATTCTTTATCTGTAAACTTAGCGAAAAAATCTGAGAAAAGAAAAAGTAACCGCCTTTAACTAAAATCTTTGCTAAAGCATATATTAATATTATAGAGACATATACATCTTTAGAAATCTAAGAGCTAATTAGCACTTATTTCCCAGGGCAACGCTTTTCCTATTGTGACCAGAAACTCATAAACATTTTAGAGGATTATGGTTTCCCAAATCTAAGGTCCTGATAAAGACCACAACTAATTTGAAGAACTAAAGGTTGCCCTCTTAAGTTGACATATCGATTTAATTGCTTTAGGTGTAAAGGCCATTAACCTCAATAATGATTCAGTTCTAGCTTCCACTATTGTCTCCATTAATTTATCAAGTCATCGATTATGTTTATGGGAGCTTTTAGTTTAATTGGTAAAAAAAAAAAAAAAATTCTTAAAAGAGTGGCATGAGAGGTATCGAATTTGAATCTTAGTCACATGGAGTTTGGATTGTTTAATTTCCAAGTATAGTTAAAAAATATAATTCACTATGGGGAGTAATTCTTTAGTGCAATGGAGACATGAGTGACGGAATATCACAAACAAATTAGTAAATGACATATATGATTTAATATCTATCTTTTTAGTTATTTTTTTTAATATTTTAGCACGCATGACAATGAATTATTGAATTATTACACGGATGACGTGATACCTCCATTGTATTGTAGATTTTCCCTACTACGAGAATATTTATACCAATAATTTTGATAAGTATCACAGTTGTATATATAAATCATAATACAAATTCGATTTTATTTTTAAAAGTAAAAAAAATTGTGAACAAGGTAAAGATCAGATATACCACATTGCCATACAGTGATACTCATGCCCCCCAGCACCAACATTAAAAGTCCTGAGTTTGAGCCCCAGTGCTCATTTTTCATTACTCGACTAATGTAGTTGTCATCCATTAAATCACTTGGCTATATATATATATATATATATATATAATGTGAGAAAATGGACATTGAGTAAAATTTAAGCAAGCGAATGAAGAATCGAAGGCTACAAATTCCCACAAAATATTAAAATGGGAATGAATCAATAGCGACAAAGGAGGTAATGACCAAAGCAGCTGCGAAGGTGGTATCAGAAAATGATCCTTACAAATTCCGACAATCCCTTTCTGTGTGGGTACCACTCCCTACACTTATCGTTTTCATTTCCCTCAAAATATGGGGCCCACCATGACCACCACAATCTTTACTTTGATATTTTGTAGACGGTTTGGAATAAAAATATTGATTGAAATTATAAATTAATTTATAAATATTAGTATAAAGTAAATTATATTATAATTTCACCAAATTCTATACCAAATGTAATATTCTCCAGGATTACTCCCCCCACAGTGTCCATGCACCACCATCGTGTCACCATCCACTTTTGTCTCTATTTAGGTACCGTTTGATAGAGAATATTGATTGGGAGTATAAATTAGTTTATAAGTATTATATTGAAAGTATTAAGTTAGCTTAAAAGATCACCAAATTTTACAACAATCAATACACTAGTATTTTTATAATATCCATTATTTTATGACCTAAAAAAACTCAGATTTTTTAATATTATTATATTGACATAATAATTGATGTGTTATTTTTTTTTATAGAATAATAACAAAAATTAAAAATTAAAAAACCTAATAATTTATATATATATAATACTATGTTAGGTGGTAATTGGGGTATGAGGAATATATCTATCATTAAATGATTACATTAATAAATTATTGTTTTATTTTGTAGCTTTTATGAGAAGATCATTAGCACCCTAAGTAAAATCTTTGAAAAATTAAGTTTCATGATGTAAATCCAACAAATAAGATGCTTAACAAATACAAAGACTATCAATTACCATATAAAATGCTGCATTAACAAGTAATTGACTATTAAAAAAATCTTTAAATCACAATAAAACATAATAACGTATAATAATAATAATACAAAGAATCTTATAAACGTAGCAATTCCTCATCAATCAAACAAAATCAAATGTATTTAATAAAATCATCATAAACATTAACATAAAAGAGTAAATCAAAAGCCAACAAATCTTAGTATACATACACAATTTTCCACTCATAATGACAAATTAAAGATAACAAATCTTTATATAAATAATTATTCAATCTACAAACATTATTGACTCGAGAGAATCAAAATTACCGCGAGAAAAGCAACAAACATTACCGGTAATAGCCGGTAAAAACATGCGAGGGGGGAAATATCAAACCTGACAACAATACAAGACAAAACATATTAAATGTCGAGGATCTCAGTCTTGTAACTTGTTCTTCCCCTTCAAATTCTCGAGCCTGCTATGATCAGATTTCATTTTTGTCCACAATTAACCCTCCCAAAAAAAAAAAAAAAACATATTCATAATATATTGTCCAGAAGCCTTTGCTTTTTCATCTTCACTTGCTCTCTATATATAAAGTTATAAAACAAGCTTTTAAGTTTAACCACTTTGTGCTTCCATTTTTTTTTTTTTTTGCCTTATATAAACAAAAAACACACAAGCTCTTAACATAAGCAACCTCCTGCAACGTACTTTCACAACCCACTTTTGCTTCTTTGCTTTATCTTTTTAGCGTGGGAAAGTGCTTTCTCTGTTTTGGGAAAACAATTTTTTTTTTTTTTTTTTTTGGGGCTAAGGTGGCTGGTTTGTTGATTCGGTTGTCAAATCGGTTAATGGGATTGTGAACAGTGAGTTTTGTGTCATGAAGTTTGATTTTGATCCTGAAATAGGTGAAGTAGAAATGGATTCGACTCTAAAGAGGATGCTTAAGAGTTTATGTCGCAGTAATGGGTGGTGTTATGGTGTGTTTTGGTCTTTTGACAAGCGAAATTCCATGTAAGTCTTTGCAAAATTTTTATTTTTTCTTTTAACAGTCTTATCATCATTTTGTTCTCTTTGTTTGCTTCTTCCAAGTTTGGTGCTTTTTGGCTTCAAGTTTCTAACAAAGATACAATTTTTCTTATGACTAGTTTATTTTCATGTCTTTTAGTGAGTACTACTTACATCTCTTTCTTTTTTGGTCAGTTTCTGCTAACATATGCATAAGAATTTTAAAATCTTAATTTGTCATGGGGTATAAATTTTGTATGCAAGTGTACAAATTTCATATGAAGTTTGAATGTGGAGAGGAAATGGGAATATGAACAATTGATTTGTATTTATTCTTTCATTAATCACTTGGTTTTATGTTCCCATTTTTAATTTTTGTTTTTGTTTTTTTTTTTTTTGGGCGGATTCGAATCACTCAGCAGATTTTTATTTTATATATCTTTGAGAAAATACATATAGTGCTTTCTTTACATTTGTTAAAAAAATGACAAAACATGGCTAAGGAGTAAGGACTATAGATTTTGTTCAGCATTTCAAGCAACTTCTTTCATTTTTATCAATCAAGATTTGAAGAGTTTAACATTTGTTGTTTGATGATGAACATATGTAGCAAATGTATCCCGTCTTTATATGTATTCATCTTTGGATTGTTATAGGTTGCTGACTCTGGAAGATGCTTACTATGAAGAACAAATGACATCAGTAGTTGGTAATATGCTTCTACAGGTTCACATGCTGGGTGAAGGGTATGTTTCATTTTCTCATGGTGACTTCTTCAACTATTTATTTCCCAAAATCCATTTGCTTTTTAAAAAATTTCTTGAATTTTTAGCATTTGAAGGACTTTGATAGTTCTGATCTGAAAGATGTTGTTTAATGTAGAATCATTGGTGAAGTTGCTATCACTGGAAAGCATAAATGGATGTTCTCTGATGCTCATGGTGGAGAATGGAACTCCATTGCTGAAAGTCAGAATGTGTTTCAGGTATTTGAGCAATTACTTCTATTCAAATTGTAATTACATCCGTTCTTGTCAATTAGCTTGCAGGCATCAGTTATTGTTAAATTATTCTTTTTAGCAAAAGAGGATGCTGGGTTGTTTGTTTGTTTGTGCCCCCAAGGGGTGTGGCTTGGTGGTGAAGGGTCCAGAATCTCACCTTGAGGTTCTGGGTTCGAATCCAGGGGGTGCAACTTCTTGTAAGAGCCTGGGGCAGCCGGGGGTTTTACCTGCGCCGCGGCCCAGAATGGGTGGTTTGGTGGCGGGGTTTCCAACGATTTCAACAAAAAAAAAAAAAAAAAAAAAAAAAGGGTTGTTTGTTTGTACTTAATTGTAGCTTTTCTCTTATTTTACAGGATGATTCAGACTTTGGTGGCCAATTTTCATCAGGAATAGAGGTATCTTTGCTTTTATAAAGATTAATATTTTCTATTACCCAAGCCATAAGAAATATTACTGACAGTTGTGTGATTTGCAGACAATTGCAGTAGTCCCTGTGGAATCACGAGGAGTGGTGCAGTTTGGATCCACCCAAAAGGTTAGAAAATAATTGAAACAATGTAAACTTACGGTTACTCTGATTCCATTGTTATTTATGCACGATGGTTGGTTGCACATTACTATGAGAGATCCTATTATAAACTATATAGGTTTTTGCAGCCTGTTTATATGGTTAATCTGTTTCTATGGCGGACTTACGCTTTCAATGATTAAATCATGGTTGAATGCATTTTAGTGACTGTAAAGGTGTTGCTGTTGCAGATTCTGGAGAAGTCAGAATTTTTGGATCAGACAAGAAGACTGTTTCAAAATATGGAAGATTTTGATGGGCATATCCAATTGGAAAATACACCACCATCTTTAAACAGTGAAAACTATGATCTAAATGCGATATTTGCTTCCTTCATGTCACCTGGGAGTTCCTTTACTGAGAATCTTGCACCTGCTCATAGGGAGCTGATGGGAAACCCTTGTTCATTAGCAGATCTCAGCCAGTCTACTTTCTCATTAGAGATTGACTATGGAAGGATAAGTCCCCTTCATATCAACACAACTTATAATCAACCACAAGCAGCTTGCGGAGAAGCGCAAGTCCTGTCACCATATAATCCTGGTACTCGGTGCCAGGAGGTGATTTTACAGTCTAACTGTTCTGTTAAAAATTCGGGTCCCAATACACCTTGCATTAGTACATGGAGTGATGAAGGTTCAATTTTGACTTCATTTGAGCAACCATTCCTACCTGAAAGTGTGATCCAGGAGTCAATATTCACTTCAACGTACAACACTGAGGGGTTGATTGACAAGGGAAAAACTTTTCCAGTCAGCTCCGGGGAGATAATGGACAACCAGAATTCTGCTCAATTTTTTCTTGAAACTGAAGGTGAACTTCCTGAGATTGAAAATAACCAACACAGATTGACAGAGGAGTTTACATTGTCTGATTTTGCCACAGATCTCTCAAGCTCCTATGCAGTTGATGATATATCTCAGTGGTTCACTCCTTCACCAGACCATAGATTTCACAGAATGGATAATAATCTTTTACTGTCAGAAAGCACTGCAGTTTCCTCTGCTATGGTTGAAGGTGATTGTTTATGTAATTCAGTGCAAAGTTCAATTACTGATGCCTTCATAGTCAATGGACAAGCAATTCATGGTTTGGAAAATGATCTGTTCGATGGTTTGGGACTGGATTCTGAGTTTGTGCAAGACGGGGGGTGGGAAGATTTCTTAAAGCCTGCAGTGAGTGGTGGTCACTCGGCTGTGAGCACTTGTATGTCAGATTGTATTACAGAGTTGGATGTTGGTTCCAGAGCTGGCTCGCAGAAAGGATTGTTAGATGAGTTAGGATTGAAAGAGCTTTTACACAGTGCAACTAATTCTAGTACTATCTCTAAATGTAGTTTAGATGATCAATTCTCCAGTAGTAAAAGAAGAAAAGTGGAAAGTTCTCTCTCTAACAGTAATCAAGCTCAGTGGACAAAACTTCCTTTCTCTGCTGGGAGCATGAGTTTGGTGCAAGCTGTCTGCAAACTGGACGCTAAAAATCTTGTGTGCAAAAAAGATGTTCTTCCAAAATCACAAGTAGGGTTATGGATTGATGATAGTTATAGCATCAAAGCTGAAAAAGCTGTTGAAGCTTCAGCCCAGAAGACTGAGAAACCCATGAAGGTCAGCAGAAAAAGGGCTAGGCCAGGGGAAAGTGCACGGCCAAGGCCCAAAGACCGTCAGCAGATCCAAAATCATCTCAAAGAGTTGAGAGACATCATCCCTAATGGAGCAAGTCAACAGAAAGTACACAAGTCCTACCATTTAAAAGAATTATTTGAGGGGCAATAGTATTATAATTTGGGATTAAAAAAAAAAAAAAACTGACGCATGTTATTTTGGTTAATGTAACAGTGTAGCATTGATCGTTTGTTGGATCTCACCATCAAGCACATGCTTTTCTTACAAAGCATATCAGAATATGCAGACAAGATTAAAGAAGCTGAAGAGCCTAAGGTAATCAGTTGGTTTGTTTATTTTTGCTATATAACAAGCTTAGATCAGGATTACATTGTTCACTAATTTGCATCTTGCTTTAGCCTATTGGCAAGGAGAACGGAGTGGTATTGAAAGATAACAGCACAGGAGGTTACAATGGCCGCGGTGGTGCTACATGGGCATGTGAAATTGAGGGTCCAACAATGAGTTGCCCAATAATAGTTGAGGACCTCAGTACACCCCGCCAAATGCTTATAAAGGTAAAAGAGAGGGACAAGAAAAGTTTCTGATCATCTTCTATAGATAAAACTTGCTTACTGATTTTCTTTTCTTGAACACAGATGCTTTGTGAGGACACAGAATTCTTTTTTGAAATAGCAGATGTGATTAGGGGTTTTGGGTTGAATATCTGGAAGGGAGTGATGGAACGTCGAGAGGATAAGATATGGGCACGCTTCATAGTTGAGGTAACTAAGAAAGTAACAAGTTTTGAACTTAGATGCCTTCAATGTTGTTTATGGTAAACTGATTGCAAAATGCATTACAGAAAAACAAGAATGTAGAGCATGTTACAAGGATGGATATTTTATGGTCCCTACTCCACGTTCTACAAGAAAAAAAAACGAGCACGATTGACTCAATGAATCAACCCAATAATGCCATAGATGACAGGATTCCTTTGCTTCATCAGCAACATTTGATGCCTATCAGCTGAGACACTTCAATGATCGAACACAAAGTAAAAAAAGGTTTCAGAGATTCCTTGAGCATTCACTTGTTGAGGGCTTGCTGTGATTGGTGTTCTGAAAATTGAAGGGCCAAAGCCGAAGAGGGTAAATGCTGTTCTTCATTCTATTCCAGCCATCTTGGCCATGAAATGGAATGTGCACATACATGGTTGATAGGCTAAAAACTGCTTTCGAAAAACAATCAAGAAACTTATAATCTGCTTACTCAATAGTCCTGATTAGATAATGGATTCTTATGGAGCATGCTTTGCACAAGAAGCAAAACCCATGATAGAAACTTGTCTTGCGACAATTAGACAGACATGACACGAGTGATGCTAAAGTATGTTGCTTTTCTTTGATTGCTTTTGCCATATATAGCGTGTTTATATTCAGTAGCTGATAATCAAAGTTTAATTGTAGGCTAACCATGGAATTGTATCTTGACCTTCTTGTTGTTTCACAAGTACAGTCGAAAAAATTTACTCTCTCCCTCACATGAATGTTATTATTATTTTTATATACAATACCTTTTTTTTTTTAAATGTAATTTCATTGCATCGTAGTTCATAAACGTTATTACAATTCTTAATATTATTACCAAATCACCTCTTTTAAGATTGGAACCATGCCGGATTAACAAATGATCAAAATGGTCCCGGTTTCACTTTTCAAACCTCATGAAATTTCTCCTTTAGTGGAAAGTTTTTTCGAATTCTGCCAAACTCAATGATACATCTGCTCGGCCTCATGATGTGATGATTTATTTGATCAAATTTTATTTTTTTGTTTTGACTCTACCAATTTGAGCTTATGAGAGACGATTAGGACATAAAGATGAAACAAGGATACATACATGTAAAAAAATTTTAGCTAATGCAGAGTCAATGAAGCTATCACTTAATGCTCAGTTATATCATTATTCAACCTTTGATTAAGAAGTGTGTTAATATGTATGAATTCTGGTAAATTACTATAATAAGCATATGATAATCACATTTGGTGAGAATTTGTGAAATCGAAAGGCTGCTTTTGATAGTTGAGTTAGCCTTTCAAATCAGTTCACCTGTTCAGACAGATAGGTACTCTCTCTCTTCGAGTGAAATCAGCTTAGACACCAAATGTTACAAATTCCAGAGGAATATTTAACATTTTCATAGCAGTCAGCCAATTTATAATAACATTAGCATCTTCAACTAGGTGATACTCATCTTAGGTCATGGCAAGACCACTTACAGGATATTTCTGATCTCACATTAAACAATGGTGCATAAAAAAAATTATAGATCCATATATGGGTTCCTCACTTAACTTCAAGATGACTCGAGGGAGAGGTTCTAAAGTTAGCACTCTCTAGAAAATAAGCTTAAAACTTTAGCCCTCTTGTGCATCCTCGTGCAACACATGAGTTGCTCACTTGTGTTTTAATCTTTTACATTACTTTTCTGGTGCAAAAAATAATAGCTTCTCAAGGTTTGGTTAGGATTTATGAGTTAATTTGCCAATGAATTGTCATGCAGATAAAAGGAACAACATGTGTATGTTTATTTGAAGTAGAGATTCATAAATACAGTTTTTCTAATATGTATGAGTTACTTTTCTGGTGGCAAATGGCTCGTTGGAGACATTGGTATCGATCTGAGGCAGGGCTAGCCAGAAGGCTCTGGCTTGGATTGAAGAATATGATTACAGGTTTGGTTTTGAAAGTGTGGAGATTCCTGAAGAAAGCATGGGATGTAGGAGTTGATGACCCTAGAAAAGTGATTCATTGCCTTAAGGTGGGCATAGCCCTAACTGTGGTCTCACTTTATTACCATATGAGGCCTTTGTATGAAGGCAGTGGAGGGAATGCCATGTGGGCAGTTATGACAGTTGTGGTTGTGTTTGAAAACACTGTTGGCAAGTCTCTTCTACTTAGCTACTTAACTATTTGATGGTCTAATATTAATGAAAATATCAACTAATTTAACCTTTGTCAAATTGCAGGAGCAACACTAGCTAAATGTTTGAACTGAGTATTTGGTACATTCCTTGCTGGATTTCTAGCTCTTGGTGACCACTGGATTGCTAGTCAATCAAGAGAGGAGCTTGAACCCTTAATCATTGGATCCTCAGTATTTCTATTAGATCTTTGTATACATATATGTAGTCCTGAAAAAGGACCTTGTTTTGTTGCATCTAAACAACTAAATAGACTCAAGGACCTTGATAATTTATCCAGCATCTGCAGCAATGATTTTACTCCAACTGTAAAAGCCAGGTTTGATTATGGTGTTTTGATTTTCGTCCTCACCTTCAGCTCAGTCACAATATCTGGTTATCGCGTGGATAAACTATTTGACATGGCACATCAAATAATCTCCACCATTGTCATAGGTGTAAGATCCAGCTGGCACTTTCATGCATGAGACATGCATAAGACATGCTAACCACCATTTGAAGACTAATGAGGAAGCCTCCAAGCCAACTTTAGGTGGGGTTGAAAATAAAGCTAACAAACAAGCAAATTTTGATAATGCCATGAATCAAGGAGTGAATTGTGGCATAAAATCAGGAATGAACAGTGTGCAACCTTGGCTATAAATACAGCCACTTCCAGTGAATGTAAATCATCCCAAAGTGTGTGTTAGAGAGTGTAGTGAGGTTTTTTTTTATCTTTGTAAAGTTTATACTTTGTATTTATATTCTTGAGAGTAATAGAAACGATTTCGGTTTTTCCTCAAATACATTCTAAAGTTATCAGAGAATCACAACAAGTGGTATCAGTAGCTTTGGTTCTACTTTGGGATCGTAAAACCGAAAAACAGAGCTTTGGTTCGGAAAACCGGTTCCGACGAAAGTTGTGAAAAATTCAATTTGAGGGTACCATCAGCTAGTTCACGTCGAGAGGAGCTCGGTGGTATTTTTCGGCTATCAAACGGATGTCAAACGAAGCCGCACGCGCCGGCGCGTGAATTCCAGTCTCGGCATGCGCTTCACGCGCTGAACCAAGGTTGAAGACGATTGCATGGCGCCACGTCAGCGACACACAAGCTGACACGTCAACCGAACCTGCCACATCAACGTCCACATAAGCAGCCAGTCAGCAGCCTCGTCAACAACACGTCATCTGCCACGTGTCAGACACGTCAGCAACCGGACCCACTCCTGCCACGTCATCCTGTCACGTCAGCTGCCTGGTAAATTTCATTTAGCCCCCTGAAGTCTTTGAAATTTACAATTTTACCCCATAAGTTTTTAGGAATTTACAAATCAGCCCATGTGTCAGATTTAGACCAACGAAGTATCTATTCCACCATTTTCGATCGTTCCGGACGCAACAGTGACCTCTGATTTGTGAAATCCAGCCCCGATTTTATTGTATTCTCATTTTTAAACTTTAAAACTTAAAATGGAATTGAAAGATTCATCTTCTGGTGCAATGATTAAACTAGTTGCAACTAATTACTCCCTCCGGAGACCTCGGATGATAGATTTTTTGCATTGCAAAGATCTGTTTGATGTCATCGAGATGAAGAGAATGAAACCGGAATCTATTAAAGACTATGACTGGAAAAAACTCAATAATAGAACTCTGGGTCAGATTAGGCAGTGGATCGGCCATAATGTCTTCCACCACATAGCACAGGATACAGATGCTTATGAAATGTGGAGGAAATTGGAAGACATGTTTCAAGCCAAAACAGCTCGGAATAAAGCTTTAATCATGAGGCGTTTGGTGAACCTGAAGCTACGGAGTGGAACTTCCGTTGCAGAACACACCAACGAGTTCCAAAGCCTGGTGAACCGGTTGTCTGCAGTAGACATGCAACTGGCAGATGAAATTTAAGCCGTCTTGCTACTCAGTTATCTTCCTGATAGCTGGGAGACTCTGGTGGTTACTCTCAGCAACTCAACTCCAGGAAGCAAACTTACCATGCATATGGTAAACGACGCCCTGTCAAATGAAGAAGCCAGAAGAAAGACGTGGGCTCATATCAAACAGAAGCCCTTGTCTCGGAGCATCGAGGAAGACAACATGAGAAAAATCAAGGTGGGAGGAAAGACAGAAGCAAAAACAGAGGCAAATCCAAGGACGGGAGAAAGACATACAAGTGCTTTCACTGTGGCATAGAAGGCCACTTAAAGAAGAATTACCAGAAACTGCAACGGGAGCAGGGACAAGGCAATAACCAGCCGAAGAAGAATGATGCGGAGACACTAGTAGTTACCACAGTAGATGTAGCTATATGCTCCGGCCAGGAAGAAGCATGCCTTCACACCGCAACTCAGGATGTCGAGTGAGTTGTAGATATTGCAACATCCTACCACGTCACTCCTCACAGAGATTTCTTCACAACATACAAAGCATGAGACTTTGGGGCAGTGAAGATGGGGAATACCAGTTCTTCTCAGATAGAAGGAATTAGTGAAATACAGTTATGGACAAATGCATGGTATACAATAACCCTGAACGAGGTAAGACATGTTCCAAAACTTCGGCTCAACTTACTCTCGGGGGTAGCCCTTGACAAACAGGGTTATGCTAGCCACTTCAGCAATGACACCTGGAGAATGATCAAAGGTGCCATGGTCATCGCCCGAGGACACATTTGTGGAACTCTATACAATACTCATGTGAAGATTTGTGTAGAAAGCCTCAATGTAGCAGAACCAGAGGCTTCTCAGAATCTGTGGCACCAGAGACTCAGTCACATGAGTGAAAGAGGATTGTCTACCCTGACAAAGAATGATCTAATCTCTGTCTCTAAAATGTTGCTCTGGATCCTTGCAATCATTGTCTATTCGGTAAGCAATACAGAGTCTATTTCAATTTCTCTTCTACAAGAAAATCAGAGTTACTCAGTCTGGTGTACTCTAATGTTTGTAGTCCATTGGAGGTAAATTCAGTAGGCGGTAATAAATATTTTCTGACTTTTATTAACGATGCTTCTCGGAAAGTATGTGTGTATTTTCTGAAATCAAAGGATCAGGTCCTGGACTATTTCAAACTGTTCCATGCCATGGTCGAGCGTGAAACATGGAAGAAACTGAAGTGCCTTCGCACAGACAATGGAGGCGAATACACTTCCAGGGAGTTCGATGCCTACTGCGGAAGCCATGATATTCGACACGAAAGGACTGTTCCACGCACCCCACAGCACAATGGTGTCGCTGAAAGGATGAACCGCACCATTATGGAGAAAGCCAGAAGTATGATCAGTATGACTAAGCTGCCAAAGCCATTTTGGGGAGAAACTGTTCGTGCCGCCTGATACCTGATCAACAGATCACCATCTGTACCGTTGAACTTTGAGATTCCGGAGAAAGTGTGGTCTGGTAAGAATCCCTCATATTCTCACCTCAGAATATTCGGATGTTTAGCCTTTACACACGTATCCAAGGAGCTCAGGCAGAAGCTCGATGCAATGACTACTCCATGCATCTTCATAGGCTATAGAGACGAGGAATTTGGATACAGGCTATGGGACCCGAAGGAAAAGAAGGTCATCAGAAGCAGGGATGTAGTGTTTCTCGAAGACCAGGCAATAGAAGACATTGAAAAGCCCAAGATGTCTTCTAAATCCAGTGCCAACAAAGTTGATGCAAATCCAGACACAATCCCAGCACCAACACGAGTGGCCACAGATGATGATGGGGTGCAAGACATGCCAAAAGAAGAATCAGAGGAGGAAGATGGTGTTGAGCAGATGGAGCTGCAACCTGCTCCATCAGAGGCTACAGGGTCATCCACAGATCCGAATGATAACAGACAGTCAGAAACCAGTGAACCTCCAGTACGAAGATCTGAGCGAGGCCGAATTCCATCATCCATATACTCAGGATCAGAATACATTCTGCTTACTGACGATATGGAGCCATAAACCTTCAACGAAGCTGTATCTCATAAAGACAAAGACAAATGGATGCACACAATGCAAGATGAAATGAAATCTCTGCAGAAAAATAACACCTATGAGATAGTCAAGCTCTCACATGGAATGAAGGCACTGAAGAACAAATGGGTGTTCAAGCTCAAGAAAGATGGCAGCGGAAAAGTGGTGAAATACAAAGCTCGGCTAGTAGTCAAATGATTTCTACAAAAAAGGGAATTGGCTTTGATGAGATTTTTTCACCAGTGGTAAAAATGGCTTCAATCCGAGTCATCCTATGATTGGTAGCCAGATTGAACTTGGAGCTTGAACAGATGGATGTCAAAACATCATTTCTTCATGGTGATCTGAATGAAGAAATCTAAATGGAGTAGCCAGAATGATTCAAGGTTTCAGGAAAAGAAAATCTTGTTTGCAAGCTGAAAAAGAGCTTGTACGGGCTCAAGCAAGCACCGAGGTAGTGGTACAAGAAGTTTGACTCATTCATGGTGGGTCAAGGATACAAAAGAACTGCAGCAGATCAGTGTGTAACATACAAATGTTTCCAAATGGAAATTTCGTTGCTCTTCTACTATACGTAGATGACATGTTGATTGTTGGACAAGAAGCAGCGAAGATCAGCCAGCTGAAGAATGAACTCTCTAAGTCTTTTGACATGAAAGACTTATGACCAGCTCAACAGATTTTGGGAATGGAGATTGTTCGTGACAGACAGAACAAGAAGTTGTGGCTTTCACATGAAAGTTATATTGAACGGATAATCAGGAGATTTGATATATAGAAAGCCAAACCAGTCAGCGTTCCGCTAGCGCACCATTTCAAACTGAGCAAGAGTTTGTGTCCCTCATCCAAGAAAGAGATAGATGAGATGTCATCAATACCATATTCTTCAGCTCTTGGAAGCCTAATTTATGCAATCGTATGTACCAGGCCAGATATTGCACACACAATGGGTGTAGTGAGTCGTTTTATCTCTAACCCCGGAAAGCAACACTGTGAGGCAGTCAAATAGATTCTCAGGTACCTCAATGGTACATCGAAGTTTCATCTGTGCTACGGGGGAGTTGATCCAATCTTGGAAGGCTATACAGATTCAAATATGGCAGGAGATCTTGATGGGAGGAAATCTACATCAAGTTTCATCTACACTTTTGCAGGGGGAGCTGTGTCATGGCAGTCGAGATTGCAGAGGTGTATTGCATTATCCACAACAGAAGCTGAGTACATTGCTATAGCTGAGGCAGGAAAGGAAATGTTGTGGCTAAAACGTTTTCTCCAAGAGTTAGGGATCAAGCAGACAGAATACAAGATATACTGTGACAGTCATAGTGCTCTGGACTTGAGCAAAAACTCAATGTACCATTCTCGGACGAAGCACATTGATAATCGCTATCATTGGATACGCGAGGTAATGGATCAACAACTATTGAGACTAGTGAAGATCCATACAGATGAGAATCCAGCCGACATGTTAACAAAGGTGGTTACTCAGGACAAGCTAGAGTTGTGCAGAGACATAGCCGGAATAGCTGTCAGATGATAATTGCTTCAGACGCAGCCGGAGGGGGAGAATTGTAAGATCTAGCTGCCAGTTTCATGCATGGGACATGCATAAGACATGCTAACCACCATTTGAAGACTAATGAAGAAGCCTTCAAGCCAACTTTAGGTGGGTTTGAAAATAAAGCTAACAAACAAGCAACTTTTGATAATGCCATGAATCAAAGAGTGAATTGTGGCATAAAATCAGGAATGAACAGTGTGCAACCTTGGCTATAAATACAGCCACTTCCAGTGAATGTAAATCATCCCAAAGTGTGTGTTAGAGAGTATAGTGAGGTTTTTTGATCTTTGTAAAGTTTATACTTTGTATTTCTATTCTTGAGAGTAATAGAAACGATTTCGGTTTTTCCTTAAATACATTCTAAAGTGATCAAAGAATCACAACAATAGGAACTTCCTTGTGCATTCTCGTCAGCATGTTTATCTTCCCCATTTGGGCTGGCGACTATCTTTATAATCTAATCATTCGGAACATGGACAAACTTGTCAATTCCTTAGATGCTATAATTTTCTTGAATATACTTTCTTCTGAACATGCATTAGTTTGTTAACAATATGGGTGTCTAATGTCTTTCCCAATTACCATCTCAGGTTGAGTAGCCGAGTATTATAACCATAGTGGTGGGGGACAAACTGAGAGTGATGAAGAAGCTCATAAAAATTTGATAGGCTACAAATGTGTATTAAACACTAAGGCAACAGAAGAGTATGTGGTATGTGACAGGGTTGCTAAAATGGATATCCTGTTCATAATTATATATATATATATTTGACTGAAGTTAAAAATGGCCTTGTTTTTATATAGGCCAACTTTACTAGATGGGGAGCCTCAAGTTCAGACACCCATAGAAACAATACCTCAATCCGTAGTTGTGCTTTTTGCATAGAGGCTCTCAATAGCTGTATCAATTCAGAGAACCAGGTAACCCAAGTTCCCAGAATTAGTAAAATTCATTCACAATATTCATGAACCTGATACTAATGGAAGCTTTAACAAATACTATTTGGTGAACAAGCAAGCGCCGGAGTTTATAAAGAAGGATCGAAGCAATACTGGCTCGAAAGTAAGCTCCAATTGTTGTGAAGGAGCTAGCAAAAACTATCAAGACAGATGGAAGAAATGAATGCTGCAGTGATGAGATTTTTATTTATTTTTTTTAATTGTTAATCAATTAATTTTGTAGGCCGTAACTTTTAAAATGGATCTTGATAAATTTTATGGGATTAGAAAGGTTCATATAAATTTATGAGATTCATCTATATTTTAATGAAAAATAATAGAATCAATCACTCGACATCAGTTGCCAAAGCAGGAGTATGGAATGGTTATGGAACCCACAAATCGAAATAGAAAGCAATAATGAAAGAATATGATGCTAATCTTAATGGAAGATCATTTGGTTGGATTTCTGTTAATATCGCTCTAAAAAATATTTGATATCATCATTTTAATTATCACTAGATAAATTAGGATATGTGTATGGGCCAAATTTGGTACATGGGTAGTTTCGTCATTTTGCTTCAGGCCCAATACAGGACGCACCCCTGAAGCCTCCTAATCAAACCCCAAAGACATAATGTCGGCCCAGGCCCAATGAGCACCAACACCCGTAACCGAAGGATCATCCAGAGGCCGGCCTACGTAACGCCTAAGTTCATAAACATCACTCATAAACTCAACAGTTGCCAGCCGACAATGGGCAAACACAATAAAACCCCATCATGAAGTCGACCGTTATCACGACCCAACGGACAAACAATCAAATGGCAATAAAGGCATACATTACTTGGGCATGTATATATAGGAAATGAGACCCCACGGTGGGGAGCTCTCCTACTCACAGCTTTGAGACATCCTCAAGCTCACCACACCTCCGACAGACCGCCCTCACGGCACCCTACAAAGTTCAAGGTAGTATCCAACCTTTGACTTCCCACGTTCCAACTCCTTAGTACCTTCACTGACTTGAGCGTCGGAGTGCCCCCGGCACCCACCACACCGGTGGGCAGTACTCCCGCTCATTCTACATCTTTGTTTTGCAGGATTGCCAGTGCCCCATCTTCACGAAATCTCAATTGTAGGCCTTGGGCGAAAATCAGCGTCTACGTTTTCTATCGTGTGTTGTCGTCTGAAGCGTGGGCTGGTGGATATTGTTTGAGCTGTTGTGTCTGTTTATGGGTTGAAGTAACCAAAGTGGACTGAATTTGGGAAATTTGGTTTGTTGAGTTATGTGGAACTCATAAGCATTTGTTTTGAAATATTTTCCCCTCTTGGGCTAGAAGTGTGCGTGAGAACTGGCTGCATGTTTTTGGATTGTTCGTGGGCTGAAGAACGAAGGGCTGTTGGGAAGACTTTTCGTACTGTAAGTCTTCAATTGGGCTTCATATCATGAGTGGGTTTCTCATGGGCTGTTAGGATAGACTGGAGGTTGTGGGGGTTGGTTGTGTTCTGGACCCAAGCTTGGGCTGTTGGCTGGCTTAAAGGCTAGTTGATGGTGGAGCATGTTGGCTGATTGTGGACCAAACTTGCGATTGATTGTGCATGGATTTGGAGTAGACTATGCCAAGGATGTAGGTCCCAATAGAAGAGGATGTCGTGAGGGTGCAACACTATCACTAGTTCTGCTCAATAGACTGTAAATAGATGTAGTCCGAGCTTGATGCCTAGAACCAAAAACATCAACTGGCATCACATGAATAGTTTCATTTGGGAAGCTATCTCTTCCACAAAAAAACAATATGATCAAAAGACATTTATCCCGTGAATGCCCTCCCTCCAATTTGAGAATAATACCATCCCCATCGTCGTCGTCATCCTCCTCCTCATCTTCTTCCTCCATAACTTGTTCATCAAACTCATTATCATCAATCTCAGGATCATCTTGGACAGTGTCGTGATAAGGCAAATGATGGACTTTATCCTCTTCTTTCATCAGGAAACCCTTCATCTTTGTCAATTCTCTTTGCAGCCACTCGACTTTGTGTCTAACTCCATGTAAGAACACTACTTCTTGACCGAGTAAAGGTCCACAATCCACAGAATTTGGGATTAACCCGAGTGCACCAAGAGGGTCCAAATTCTCCTTGGCAAGATGCAGCTTAACTAGTTGACTCGACACAACTTTAATGGTGGAAGTTAATGTCATACAAAAGCTCATGTTTGAATCTCTAAATTTATCAACTTCCCAAAGAAAGCGAGAGTTATATGGATGTGTTCTTTTAAACCCGCGGATAAATCTTCGACTTTCATTCGACATTTGTGCCCCATTAGCCATTAATGGACTCGTTATTTTTGGCCTTCTGTGGGTCTCTTGCACTACATTTCGGCTTTTGCTCATTGGGAGATTGGTTGGCTTTTGTCCTTTTGGGTGTGGATTCACTGCCTTGGTGTGGGCGCGTGACGTGGCTATCTTTTTGATGTGTCGAGCACTCTCTGGAGCAGTCTGTTATTTTCACATGGCTACATGGACGTAGTTTCAGGCTATTTGAGAATGGGTGAGGCATCTTTGGTGAAACTGGGCCCTAGCATCAGGGGTTATGCGTCTTCTTGCATGTTGGAGAGAACCTTCTCCCTCTCCCATATGATATGGCACACGTAGGGCTCCTCTGTTTCTCAGTTTTGGCATGCTTCTTTGGCAGTAATAATTTACTTATATTGAAATTGATATTACAAATTATGTTGAATTACAAGTTTTACATTAATTGTTGCTTTATATGTGATAACTATAAAAATTTGTATTGAATTATTAATTTTGTATTGAATATCACGTATCATATTTGTATATGTATAATTTTAGATTTGTGACCACATAGATGAATCTTCCTCGACGCACATCTTTAGTGGAACTACTACGGACATGCGATACAATACTAATAGACAATAGAGGCCAGGGTGATCTCCGAAATCCGAAGACTTCCGAAGAAACTAGAACTTGATCGGATAGAACTTGACTCTGAAGTGACGTCACTCCGAAACCAACTCATTTTGAGATCAGTCTATTCCGATCTATACATATTCCGGAGAGGATTTATCCTAGAATTCATCCGACAAATATAATGGAAGCATTTCGACCCCAACATAAGTACTCCAAAATACATGATGTCACATACCACAATTCGAGATTAGTGGAATTTAATGACAATCCACTTATCTTAACATACAAGCTTAGTTTAAAAGGTATAATATCCAATTTCGGATATCATTTAATAGATTTCTATTTTTATTTTTATTTTATTTTTAATTTTATGGATATTTCGAAATTATAAGATTTTTATCATATATGAATGCGAATATCCGAATAAAAATTGCATTTTATCATTAGAGGTGGTCTTAAAATAATTGACACAGATGATTAGTTGAGATCTCTAAATTTGATCTAAAATTAAAATTTCAAATATAAAGAAATTTTAATTTTAATATTATATATATATCTACAAGGTTCTATTTTTAAAACTGAGATCCTATTCAATTTCTTAAATTTTAAATTAATATTTTTGTTATATTTTATTAAATCTTTAAATAAACAAAATATTAACAGATTTCGAAAGGCGGGCGTGTATATTTAATTTATACAGCCTAATCAAATTCCAGCGCTCCTCGTTATCATCCCTCCTCACTCCACGACGGTACCGTTTCACTCGTCATCATCTGTCTTCCCAATATACACGATCAAATTATCTCTTCGTCACCCAACATCAAAGTGTCGGCCATTTCGATATTCGCGCATACCAAACCAAAACTCAAAGAATTAACTCATTCCAGTTCGCTTTCAGTGTTAAAAAAAATAAAAGATCCAAAGCAGAATTATTAATTTTTCTTTTTCAATATCTGGATTCAGAAAAACAAACTCTAACCTAATTCATACCGACCGAAATTCACTCGATATAAAGAAAGATAATGGTTGATGTAGCCGATAAATTGGCTTATTTTCAAGCGATCACTGGCCTAGAAGATCCCGATTTGTGTACGGAGATACTTCAAGCACATGATTGGGACCTCGAAATCGCGATCTCCTCCTTCACCTCCTCGAATTCTCTGCAGGAACAACAAGAACTAAACCCCAACATCGATAATACTGCCAATTTATTGTCTCGCGATGGTCAAAATCCCGTTGACCGCTCCGAATATCCGGGAAACGCCGTCGCTGGGCCTGGTTTGGCTTGGAGATTAATCACCTTGCCTTTTTCCATGATTTCGGGAAGTATCGGTCTCGTTTCGGGTGCTGTCGGCCTTGGCCTATGGGCTGCCGGCGGCCTTTTGTCGTATTCTTTTAGAATGCTCGGGTTGAATTGGGGTCGGGGCGGAGAGTCCTCGCTCCGATTAGTGTCCGCGTCGGACGCGGCTTCGGAGGCGATGGAATTCCTGGCGGCTTTTGAAAGTGATTTTGGGAATGTAAAGCCGAATTTTGTTTCCGAGGGCTTTATGGAAGGTTTGCAGAGGTCTAGGAGTGCGTTTAAATTGCTGTTTGTGTACTTGCACTCGCCAGATCATCCCGATACGCCAGCGTTTTGTGAGGGGACGTTGTGTAACGCGGTCTTGGCCGCATTTGTGAACGAGAATTTTGTTTCTTGGGGAGGGAGTATTAGGGCTAGTGAAGGGTTTAAGATGAGTAATAGCTTGAAAGCTTTGAGATTCCCATTTTGTGCTGTGGTTATGCCAGCTACCAATCAGAGGATATCTTTGCTTCAAAAGGTATCATGATATCATGAGCCTTCCTATTACTTTTTGTTTTTGCTCTTTTGTAGAATATGTGAAGTTTTAATTTAGTTAGAAATGATTAATCTTGGATGCTCTTTTGTATATCATGTTAGTGGATTGTATTGGAAGTTTTCCAGTTCTTGAGTTGGAAAATGAGGGTGTAATGATTGAAAGGGAAGTGAAGTTTGCTTAGTTCCTCTTTGATTGTATGGAGTAAATTTATTTAATTGAGAAATGATGTAGTAGTGCGAATTTAGTTATGTTATCTTAGAGAGGATAAGCAATTTCTCGTTTGATCTTGTAATAGGAAGTGCTGGTTGGTAGAGATGGCATGATATTTTCCCATTTTTAGGAAAATACTAGTGTTGCTTCTACATGGTGTTTTTGGTTTTTGTTTGACTAGCATAGTTAGGGTACATTTGACTATTGTAGATTGTGTTTATTTTCTTCACTTGTTGAATAATAGTTGCCGAGCCCGAGGAGATGGATTATTTTATTTATGTATACACTTCCACATGGTGTTTTTGTTTCTGGCTGTGCTGTATACATTCAACCATTTTAAATTGTAGTTAGTCCTTTGCAAGTGCTGATGAATAAATTTAGTGAGGAGGCGGATCGATCGTTACATTTTCACTCCAACGGCATCCTTCTATGTCAATGTGGTAGCTAGTGGCTAGTAGTTAGAATGACTTCTTCTTGCGTTCCACTAATCTGAACATAGCCTAGGCAATTAATTTGTGCTTTATTTAAATGGTCATCTGAAATCAATTCTTGATGCCAAAATTTGTTACACATGCACAAAATATATACGTTTGTTTTAATTGGTTACATGAAGCCACTGCACGAGGCATACATATATAATGAATACTTCTTTTTATTGTCTTTTTTTTTTTTTGTTCTCTCTCTCATTCCATCTTGTCAATTTTATTTGCATCCTTCCATGTCCTCACATATCATTTCGTTTGTGCTCATAAACACTAATCAAAAGTATGTGAGGCCTAAAGTAAACAAAACATGGATGCTGACCATTCTCAACTTATTCTTGATTAGTTTGATTTAAGCATTTTACTTTCAATCTCAATATCTCGTATTCTATGTGAAATTGGGTGAGGTTTCAACTCTTTCTATACTTCTTTCTATTGTGTGTCAAATGTACACCTTGTTTGCGAGACTATTTTGGATCAATTGCCACTTTCATGTAATTAACCAGAACTATTTTGAGTCCAAATTCTGTCTTTTCCCAGTAGTATATTTGTTGCTAGTTATGTACATAACTTGCTCTTTTTATTTTCTTTTTTTGGCATCTCCTTGCATTGCAGGTTGAGGGACCAAAATCTCCTGAAGAAATGCTCATGATACTACAGAGAGTAATTGAAGAAAGTAACCCTGTTCTTCTCCAAGCAAGGCTTGACGCAGAAGAAAGAAGGAACAACATGCATTTGAGAGAGGAGCAAGATGCTGCTTACAGAGCGGCGCTTGAAGCTGATCAAGTATGTTGAGTTTCCAGCTTCGTTTTACTTTAGCTTGTGTAATGCTTGGTCCAGTAACATGCCCCTGTTCCCATTCTCCTCACTAGCAAAAGCTTATGTATAAACAACTATGTGATTTTGTTTTCTGGTTATACTAATGTGCTTCTCTCTCCCGCTTGTTACTTAAGGCTAGGGAGCGCCAGAGGAGAGAAGAGCAAGAACGCCTGGAAAGGGAAGCTGTTGAAGCTGAAAGGAAGCATAAGGAGGAAGAAGAGGCCCGTGAAAGAGCAGCTCGTGAAGCTGCAGAAAGAGAGGCTGCACTAGCTAAAATGCGCGAGGAGAAAGCCCTTTCACTTGGTGCTGAACCAGAAAAAGGGCCTAATGTCACACAAGTAATTTCCTTATGGAGAGATATACATGTTCCTTTTTTTTTTTAAAAAAAATGATACTTTCCATTGATCTTTGTCCATGTTTTGGAATTTGGATAATTGCTCAATGTATTCTATATGTGTAGTTGCATTGTTTTTTACTTCTTCTTCTTCGGAACTTTTCCAATCTCAAATATCATAAAAAAATCATTGTAATTTTTTTTGTTGCCAAAACAGGTTTTGGTGCGGTTCCCAAATGGAGAAAGAAAAGAGAGGAGGTTCCACAGTAACGCTGCAGTCCAGTCTTTGTACAACTATGTTGATTCTTTGGGTTGCTTAGAAGTTGCGAATTACAGTCTGGTCTCCAACTTTCCGAGGGTTGTATACAGTGCAGATAAGACCTCATTATCCTTAAAAGAAGCGGGATTGCATTCTCAGGCCAGCCTTTTTGTGGAATTGAACTAATGTGGTGAAGTTCAATACACATAGTTACATGATGAAGAGTAGTCAAGGTTGAAGCTGCGAGCAAGTTGATTAGCAATGAGACCTCTGATAAGTGGAAAACAGCTGTGAAATAATTAAATAATTGATTTGTTCATATATTAGCTAACCCTTTCGTTATTAATGAAAACAAAACGTTGGCATTTTCATTATTTTGTTTTAATTTTTAACAAGAAAAAACCACGTTGCCCATACTCAAAAATTGGAGAGCTTGTGTGTGACGTGAAAAACAAACTACAACACAACACGTGATAGCCAACAAACTATATACCACACAAACCCACATGCCCACCGTTTGCTATGAATTCCAACTTTCCGCTGCCGTCTTTGATCTGCATGAGCTCAGATGGTCTCATTTTTTCATGTAATATTTGCATTGTGCCAAACAACCATTACGTGCCAATCCATGCACTAAATTTGTAGAGATATTCATTTATTTATAGGATAAATTTAACTGCACACTTAATAAAATATATTCTGTTAAGTTTAACTGCACACTTAAAAAAAAATTGGTGCAAAACCCCCAGATTCAATGAACTACAAATCCTCAATCAACTTCTTGAAGTGCACTTTTAATTTCAACCGAAGAACCAATTTTGACCCATTCTTCATCTTTGCCTGTTATAGGGCAACGCGACGCGGTTCTCGAAAGCTTTGTTCTCTTCCCACCTCCATTGCTTCGATTATTTGTTCCTGACATTGTGTTCTTCATATTTGATAATGCATACTTGAGTTTTGTTGATTATTATTTATACATTACCATGGAAAACTAACGGGATATGGAGTGATCAGGCAGACGACTTTTCCAGCTGAAAACTGTCGATAGTATGCAATAAGACTTTATTTACTTATAATAAACCCATTGATCGAATAACAAAGTCGTTGTAGTATAGTGGTGAGTATTCCCGCCTGTCACGCGGGTGACCCCGGTTCGATCCCCGGCAACGGCGTTTTATTTTGTTGGCACTAACTAGTATCTATTTATTTCCCAAGTACTCAATTTTCAAGGCCAATTAGAAAACAAAAATCAAGGATCTGCCTTTCACGCTCAAAGCCGTTTAGATCTCACAGAGGCCTGAGCTCATTGCCGACTCGTTTATTATTTTTTTTTTGAAAATATTAGAAACTTATCGTTAAATCACTCGATTCGAGTTCAAACGGAACTATCACAAGTTCTTATAAAAAATATATCCCAAAAATTCAAATTTAGGATATGTCAATCAAATACTAAATCATTTACCACCAAATCATACCTTCGACCGCGCACTCTAGCCCCCAATAATAAAATATATAAACTAATGGCTGATGCTTTGGAAAAGTCGTTCTTTAACAAATAATTTAATATGGTTTGATGTGATTTTATTTCTAATTAAACCATATTTTAGCCATCTCCCTTTATTCTTGATGGGATTATTGTGGGTAGGGTGTTCACGAGCCACGTCAGATTTTTTAAAAATTTTAGAGACTCGAGCGAAAAATCCAAACCTGATATTTGAGATGTGAAACCTGATTAGGTCGGGTCAGATCGGCCAAAAAAAAGATTTTTTTTAATCTATTAATTATTTTAAAATATAGATACTAATTATTTTATGTCCCGAAAATTATCATATATATAAAGTTTTAATACAATAAAAATAATAAACAACTGAAATAATAGTAAAACCCTCAAATATTAGGTTGGGTCGGCTTAACTCGAAAATGCATTATTATTTTTTTAAACTCTCGCAGATCAGATCGGATATCCGAAATATTGTAGATCCCTAATTGTGGCTTCCAAAAAATGTGGCCTTCCTTTGTCAAAGGGATCAGCATTGAATTAAATGCAGATACTAATCTAAACCTCACAAGCACGACAATCACATTGAGCATAATCCGATCAACATCTAATTGTATTTTGCAAGCCTACGAGGAATTGAAGAAACAAAATTGATTTTGTTGTTTCAAACTGGGGAAAGAGAGAGAGAGATTTGCAGACCCTGCCAAGATTTAAAAAGCCACGATAATTGAAATTTAAAATTTGTAAGCACTCAGCTGGGATGAATTATTGGTTCAGTGTTTCCAGAAAAAGCGAAATCAATTTTCATACCAAACATAAAGAAACCCACTTTCGGATTTCCTTTTTCATGAGGAATTAAAACAATGATTTATAAACGGTAACTAAGTGGGCACCAAAATTCGCGCATTAAATATTTTGAATTTCTACTGGCTGAAGTGGTTGCTTTTTGAAAGCCAAGTGTCACGGTCCTAGGATCACACTAGGACGTGCAGTCACTTTACAAAGGAGCTCATGTTTCGGGACATCGGTTTAAGGTCGTTAAGGGTTATATGTATCCTTCATATACCCTTGTACTGGTGAGTTTCCATCCGTGAGACCTTATACGGAAGTTTGCCTGGAGATTTAGAAACGTGCTCGCTTGCCGCTAGGAAGTGGCCTAGTTGTGCAGCGTTGTGAAGGAGCCTATATTTCGGAATGCCGGATTGAGCTTGCTCCAAGCCCTAAGTAACTCTTATGGGTAGATGTACTGGGAAGTTCTCACCCGTGGGGTCCCGTTCGGAAGTTTGGCGGGAGATTTTGAGATACGCTAGCTTGCAGCTAGTCGTTAGCCTAATTGGTGCATTGTGAAGGAGCTAACGACCCGGGGTGTCGAATCGAGTGGGACCAAGTTCCAAAGTGAATCTTATGGTCACTTGTACTGGGAAAATATCAGTCCCAGAGTTGGATTCCGAGATTTGTCGGGAGATTTTGGCAGTAGGCCCACTTTTGGGTCTTTTCCGCTAAAGTGGGGGTGTTGTGGAAACCCATCAAGACGAGCTCGTTGGGACGAGATTTTAACCCAAAGTCGCTTATATGGTGGCTTACTGGATGCCCGGAAGAGTTCCTGAAAACTCCTCTTAAGATAGATTTTAGAGGGGGGTGTGACAACTCAAGCGCCAGGTGTGTATACTGGTGAGACATGTGCAATGTCTTTAAAACCTCCTTAGGGGGGGAAGCCTAGGTGAGCCTTGGGTGTGGCCAAGGGGGCTTTGGTGGTCTTGGGGCTTTAGCCGTGAACCCTCTCGCCCTTAGACAACGTTGGGACAATGATGGATTGTCGAGATTGAGTTCGCGGGAAAATGCCATATTTTATATCCGGTTGTGTTATTCGAGTGCAGGGTCCCGGTGTTGAACGGGCCCGCAAGAGTATGCATTGAGATAGCTTGTGAGCTTTCATAAATCAATAAAATTACGGGTCTGTTCCCTCCCCAACAATGGGAAATTAGGGACGGAGGTTCGGGTAGGCTGACTTATGCGGGACGCGACCGTGTAAGTGCCGCACGAGCCCTTTTTCCGTTAAGGAAAAAGTTGGTCCGTGACAGTTGGTATCAGAGCCCTAGGTTGGGCAAGTGAAATGTCTACGGATGTAAGTAGATGTTATAGAGATGTTGAGAACATCATAAGGCTAGTGTGAAGCCTCGGTAGAGAAACGGCTCGAGAGGAGGCCGGGAGAGTGCGTGTTGATGCACGTAGAGAAGTGAAAATCCCCAATTGAGACGGATTGATGTGAGACGATATGAGAACACCTAAAAGTGCTAGTTGTATACGAGGTTGGCTCGGGTGAAGCCAAAATGTTCGGGAGAGACCCGAAATGGAGGTGAAACTTGTCTACGAGAGACAAGCAAGTGGTCTGCACGCCATGAAGGTGTGAGACATATTTGGGATGTATAAGTAACATCATGAGGGTGCCGATGTGATATTGGCAAGAGTATATGTGTACATGAGAACCCAATGAGGGGTTGGTTGAAGTTGTATGGGGTCCAAAAAGGGGCGTGAAACCCTTTTCCCATGGCAGTTGAGTGTCAGAATGTGATAAAGAGTCGAGATGTGTAGTCCTCTTGTGTGAGGCAATGTCAAGGACTGAGTGTGAACCCGATGGTTCGTGTATGTATTTTGGAAAGGTTTTATCGAGTAAAGCCTTCGTAAGACTATGAGAAATGAGTTGTTTGGATTCCTGTGATTAGGAATGCCATTAGCTTAAAGCTACGAGTAGCGAGTTGTGTGGATTCTCTATAGTGGGAATGCCCTCAACTCAGGGCTACGAGTAACGAGTTGTGTGGATTCCCGTGAGTGGGGATGCCAATGAAAGAGTGATGGCTTGAGATAGGCCAAAGTAAAAGTGGGGGAGTGAGCCTGAAATGAGTCAGGTATCTCCAAAGATCCTTATGGAATGTGATAACCATTGTGTTGGTTATGTAATGATTGTGTGGGAGACCAAGGTTGAATTATCTTGGTAACATAACGAGTTGCTCGTAAAGGTAGAGTGCCTTACGAGTTGGAGTTGCAATGAGTTGCACAAGGGTTGCATGAAAATTGCAATTGCGAGAGATGTGAGTGTGGTCCCGGAAGGGCGAGAGGTGCTTGCATTTTGGAGAATGCATGTGACATAATGCGACTACGAGTAGTCGAAATGAGAGCGTATGTACGAGTTACACGGGTGATAGGCCAGATATGTGACTTTGGCTTTGGAGTGAGTTTGAGAACGATGATTGCTTCGAGGAAGTGATCTAGTGTCGAATAAAGTTTCGTGAAATGACCCTGTGAGTCAGGGTAGAATTGGCTAGAGTGCCAAAAGTGGGGTGGAAAACACCGGAGAAAATAGTACGAGTTGGCTTGGTGCCTAAGAGTACTAAGGTGAGAAGACCAAGATTGGTCGTGGGAATGAGTTATAATACGAGATGGAAACAATTCTATCTGCGACAGTTGAGTATCGAGACAATTGAGAAGCTCATGAGAGAGCATGTGACCCCGAGTTGAGTGTGAGAATGAGATAGTTGCTAATGATATGAGAGCAACTGTCTGTGTCCAAAAGGGGACTAATGGGAAATTAGCTCCACCATAAGCTAATTGTGGATCGGATGTGTGTTCATCTTCGGGAAACCCGATGTGCTACGCCGAGCGCCTTGAAGAACAGGTAGGCAGGGGGCCAGGGTGAAGTGAACAACCGATCTATTCATAATCAAAATGAACAAAAAAAAAAACCATTTGTTTTTATCAAAACCCATTCACGTTTAAGTGTATGGAGCTTTTTGTAAGAAGTTACTGAATCGGAATTGAAAACTCGCATACAAGAGCGTGTAGAAAGTAGTGACCAAAATCAGAACACTCATGCACGAGAGTTTGTATGGAGTTGTGACTGAGACTGGACACGAAAACTAATTCACAATCACGTGTATGGAGTTGTTCCACAGGTAATGATGGGGATTCCTAGAAGCTGTACGAATTGTGTGTTGGGTTGATAATCCAACCATGGGCGGGAACCTGTGCCTAGTGGCAGAGTTGAGCCATTATGTTAAAACAAAGACTCATGTACGGGAGTGTATATGATGTTTTGTGTTTAGATATTATGGGCCCAATTCTTTATAAAGTTGCATGATGTTACAAACGTGGACATGTAATTTCATTCGTTGAGATAAATGACATTGCAATGTTTCACACTGTGTGCGTTACGATGGGGATTCCAAGAAGATGTGAACATGTGTGGAATTGATAATCCTAACATGTACGAGAATAAAAGAGTTCCCAAACATGTATGGAGATAATATCAAACCCATATTGTGGTAAGTTACAGAAGTTGGAGATTTCGTCAAAAATGGTAAACCTGTGCCTAGTGCCGAAGTTGAGCCATTATATCAGAAACCAAGACTTATGTACGAAAAGCGTATATGATGTTGTTGTGTTTGGATATGGTGTGCCCATTTCGATATAGCATTGGATAATGTGGCTAACATAGACATGTGATTCCATTCATTGACATATGAATGTGGTTTCAATGTCTTCCTTGTGGGCCCATAACCCACAGGTCCCAGGATCGAAAGAGATTCGTGACAGATACAACTTGAGTTGCCATCGTTGAGGACGACGATGGATGAAGTCGGGGAGGATGTTACAATCCTAACCCTCAAGTCGTGCCATCGTCGCGGACGACAATGGATGAAGTGGGGGAGGATGTTACAATCTTAACCCTCAAGTTATGCCATCGTCGAGGACGACGATGAATGAAGTGGGGGAGAGTGTCACGGTCCTAGGATCACACTAGGACGTGCAGTCACTTTACAAAGGAGCTCATGTTTCGGGACATCGGTTTAAGGTCGTTAAGGGTTATATGTATCCTTCATATACCCTTGTACTGGTGAGTTTCCATCCGTGAGACCTTATACGGAAGTTTGCCTGGAGATTTAGAAACGTGCTCGCTTGCCGCTAGGAAGTAGCCTAGTTGTGCAGCGTTGTGAAGGAGCCTATATTTCGGAATGCCGGATTGAGCTTGCTCCAAGCCCTAAGTAACTCTTATGGGTAGATGTACTGGGAAGTTCTCACCCGTGGGGTCCCGTTCGGAAGTTTGGCGGGAGATTTTGAGATACGCTAGCTTGCAGCTAGTCGTTAGCCTAAATTGGTGCATTGTGAAGGAGCTAACGACCCGGGGTGTCGAATCGAGTGGGACCAAGTTCCAAAGTGAATCTTATGGTCACTTGTACTGGGAAAATATCAGTCCCAGAGTTGGATTCCGAGATTTGTCGGGAGATTTGGCAGTAGGCCCACTTTCTTTTGGGTCTTTTCCGCTAAAGTGGGGGTGTTGTGGAAACCCATCAAGACGAGCGTTTAGGGACGAGATTTTAACCCAAAGTCGCTTATATGGTGGCTTACTGGATGCCCGGAAGAGTTCCTGAAAATCCTCTTAAATAGATTTTAGAGGGGGGTGTGACAACTCAAGCGCCAGGTGTGTATACTGGTGAGACATGTGCAATGTCTTTAAAACCTCCTTAGGGGGGGAAGCCTAGGTGAGCCTTGGGTGTGGCCAAGGGGGCTTCGGTGGTCTTGGGGCTTTAGCCGTGAACCCTCTCGCCCTTAGACAACGTTGGGACAATGATGGATTGTCGAGATTGAGTTGGCGGGAAAATGCCATATTTTATATCCGGTTGTGTTATTCGAGTGCAGGGTCCCGGTGTTGAACGGGCCCGCAAGAGTATGCATTGAGATAGCTTGTGAGCTTTCATAAATCAATAAAATTACGGGTCTGTTCCCTCCCCAACAATGGGAAATTAGGGACGGAGGTTCCGGGTAGGCTGACTTATGCGGGACGCGACCGTGTAAGTGCCGCACGAGCCCTTTTTCCGTTAAGGAAAAAGTTGGTCTGTGACACCAAGCAATGTAATTATGCATCCGTTCCAGTAAGCAAGAAGAAAATATTCACAGGGCCTATCATTGCCTTCTATCAGGTCGAAACCCTTCTAGTCATCATATAACGATTACCGAGCAAGCTATAAAGAATCATGTCCCTCTGTTGGCTGTTTTTCGTTTTAAGGATAATATTGGAAATTTATTTCTCGCACAAACCTCTCTCATCATTAAATTTATTTGGTAAGTAGGAGAACAAAGCAAACTTAGCAAGCAGATAGATAAATCACAGAGACAAAGATTTACGTGGTTCTGCGGAGAGTAGCTACAACCTATAGCCACGGGAATAAGGGGGTATTTTATAAATAGTCGGGGTCAAGACCTACCTGAGCTACAAGTGAGGTGGTGAGTTTACAAAGAGTTTACAACACCTCGGATATTACACTAGCCCGTTACAACTAACTCACTTGGTGAGGTAACCGACCAACTGTTCTCTCTCTATCACTAGTTTTTAAGCTCTTAGCTCTTTTATAAGTCGTGTGATGCGAAAATTGCTATCATTTGAATCTGAATCTTCAACCCTTTTATATAAACTTCCAAATTCACTATTTCACCACCTATGACGTTCCTCATGTCATTGCCATCATTGTTGTAACAATTCTCATCAACTACCCACAATTCGGCCAATCAGATTACTCCATTTTCACTGTCACTGCGCCCGCTTCTGGCGGCTCTGCTCTGCCACTGCACAGCCTTATGGCGGCTGGCAGGGACCACTTACAATGAGAACCATTGTTTTTCCCACAATCATCATTAGCTTTCTAAAAGCTTATCCTTTCTACTATGGCATATGTCACGACTTCAACACAAGTTGACTTGTGATCCCAGCTCCGTTCATCGGGTCAGTATACCGAGGTGAATGATGCTTTGTCATATTTCCTGACTTCTTTAACTAGATCGGGTTTACAAATAGTGACCACCTCAGGTTGGCTGCCACAAACACTCAAACGAGCCCAAATCAGAATACTTCTTCCCTAGGTCGGGTCGGTATCCCAACTTGTTTCATCACTTGGCCCTTTATCATCCTCTCTTGGCTAAGTAAAAAACTCCATTCTATCTCTTCTAAGTTTTTGAACCTCATCGGGGTAAAAAACCACCATCAACACCCTCAAACACAATATGCCACCAATTATATAGATCAGATCAGTTCCAAACATGATAGTGTATTTTTCTTCACACTATATGATTCTTTGTCAATTTCAAGCACATAGCACATCTAAGTTGAAAATATGGCAAGACAATCACACACAATCTTGCGGGGCTTAAAAAGCGGGGCACATCAAGTCAGACGTAGGAAATGAAAATTTTGAAACATAATCAGCATTTGCAGCTTTACTCACAAATCTTGTTAATGAATCAATAATTTTTGTTACAATATCCACACAGGAAACACAATGAGAACGCACAAAGAACAATAAGTGAATATTTCAATTGGCAAGAATTCTGGCCAGGACAAACATTTTGAAGATCAAGACTTATAAATCAGAAATCATCACAGGCACTACCAGTTTTCCTTGGCTAATTTTGATATCTCGAGAATGAATTTCCCTTCCTTGTACTTTTGTGTTTCCTCGTAAGCTCGTTCATACTTCCATCCCAACCCCTCTCGACAGTCGGAGCAGTAGACATCAGCAACTGTGTGAAGACCAGTCATAAGTTGCCTGTCTTCCTTAGGCCCCACCATAATATTCATAGCATGCGAGAACAGAAATGCTCGACCATTTCTTCCCTAACAACAAAATCAATCAAGGGAGCAATCTCTGGTCACAAGCACGACCCAAAACAAGATAAATTCATATGCACATGTATAGCACAAAAGCACCACACTAAAATCCCACTTGTCTAGGCTCAATTGAAATGAAACTTCAGTTGAGTTATACAACTACTAATGCCCTGAAACAACTCTAAAAGCCCATATCCAAGTTAATCTTTTACCGTGATTTCCCCACAACCAAATACAACTGAAGACCAGTTCTTTCGTTACAATCATGATCAACTTCTTAGTCATCTTTCTTATTGGCAGCTAATTGTTAATCTTTAGATCATATTGAGAACATTCAGCCCAACAAATTGTTGAAGACAGCTTCAACATCACACCAAAACCTTGGTGTGATGTGCACCGAAAGCATGCAATAATTGCATGCAAAATTCAAACCTACAGCTGCCATGACAGAATGTAGAAGAGTGAAGCTGGTGACCTTGCCAACTTGTTGACAGCTCCCCAAACCGCGTGTTACTGTAGCACGCGGTTTGGCATTATAAAAGGGAGCTTCTGAGTTCATTTTCATTCATCCCGGAAATCCCAAACGTGTGAGGTCAGAGAGAGTTGAGTGGTTTTGAGAGTTTTTTGTAAAGTGGTGAAAAGCTTTGTAATTCTTTATTGTGTGTAATATAAAGAAGAATTTTCTCTCATTTTCTCCACTCGTGTGTGTGTTTATTCACAACAAGTGGTATCAGAGCTACGGTTCCACGGAGGGATCCCGAAATTCAGAAACGAAGTTTCGGTTCGGAAAGTCGATTCCGACGAAAGTTGTCGAAAATCGATTTTGAGCATATCATCGGACTTTTCACGGCGAGACGAGCTCGGTGATATTTTCCGGCGATCGAAAGGAGGTCTGAGGAACCCGCACACGCCGCACGCGCCAGGCAGAAGCTTCATCACGCGCGTCACGCGCAGTCACGCGCCGCACGCGCCGTCTGAAGGTAGAAGACGACCACGTCAGCGCCACGTGTCGCCCAGTCAGCGCCCAGTCAGCGCCACGTCAGCGCACAGTCAGCAGCCCAGTCACCCGCCACGTCAGCGCCCAGTCAGCGCACAGTCAGCAGCCCAGTCAGCTGCCACGTCAGCGGTGCCTGGTAAATTTCAGATAGGTCCCTGAACTTTCTGAAAATTACATTTTAGCCCCTATACTTTCAGTTATTTACAATTTAGTCCCTGAACTTTTTGTAAATTTCAATTTAGTCCCTGAACTTTTCCGTAATTGCAATTTGGCCCCTGAACTTTCGGAAATTGCACTTTAACCCCTGTAATTTCTGGAATTTACAATTTGGTCCCTGTGTCGGATTTTGACAAACGAAGTGTCATTTCCACCATTTTCGACCATTCCGGACGCAACGGTGAGGTCCGTTTTTTGAAATTCTGCTTAGAATTTTTATGATGGAGGGGAGCAACGGAAAAATGGTTTTGTTAACAAGTACCAATTATTTCACATGGAGAGGAAGGATGAAAGACCTTCTGTATGTGAAGGACTATGATGGACCGGTATTTCTGGAGAAGAAACCAGAAGGAAATCCGATGAGAAGTGGGCTAATCTTCACCAGAAAACATGCAGTACTATTCGTCAGTGGATCGACGATAGTATCGTCAACCATGTCAGTGAAGATGCAGATGCACGTACTTTATGGGGAAAGCTGGAGGAGCTTTTCCGAGCAAAGACTGGAAACAACAAGCTGTACTACATCAAGAAGATGATGGGTTTGAAATACCAGGAAGGTACAGCTGTGGCGGATCATATCAATGATTTCCTTGGAACCATGAAGGAATTGTCTGGATTGGGCATAGACTTCGGAGATGAGGTAAATGGCTTAATACTCCTTAATACGTTACCAGAATCTTGGGAAACGTTCAGATCTACGGTGATCAATTCAGCCGCAGATGGGAAAGTCACTATGGAGATGGCAAAGACCAGGATCTTCGAGGAAGAAAAGAGGACGAGAATGCAGGAGTCAGCATCAACCTCAACCTCAGAAGCTCTAGTGACGGAGAAGAACACCAGAAGGGGGAGGAGTAAAAGCCGAGGCCCAGGGAGATCAGACAAGAACCGAGGGAAATCAAGAACGAGGGATATTGAGTGCTATCACTGTAAAAAGAAAGGCCATATGAAGAGAGATTGCTACAAGTTGAAGAACGAGCAGTCCATGAGAGATGGTGACTCTAATCAAGAAAGAGTTGCTACTACCACCGAGAAAACCTCCAAAGAATTTCATATTATATATGAAGAAGATGTTGTGAATCTTGCCAGCCACGAGACCAGTTGGGTGATAGATAGTGGCGCATCCATACACGCCACATCTCGCAGAGACTTCTTTTCATCTTACACACCAGGGGACTACGGTGCTGTAAGGATGGGGAATGACGGACAGTCCAAAGCCGTCGGTATTGGAGACATCTGCCTTGAAACAGAGAACGGAACAAGGCTAGTGTTGAAGGGAGTCAAGCACATCCCAGATATCCGGTTAAACCTGATCTCAACAGGCAAGCTGGATGATGAAGGTTTCTGCAGCACCTTTAGTGATGGATGCTGGAAGCTCACTAAAGGGTCAATGGTCGTGGCACGAGGTAAGAAAGATTCAACTTTGTATTTGATGCATGCTAAGCTTTCAAATAGTAGCATAAATACAGTCAACAGTAATGAGGCAGCCGAGTTATGGCATAAAAAGCTCGGTCACATGAGCCAAACAGGGATGGAGATACTACGCAGGCGGAATGTTCTTCCGGAATTGAAGAACTCACACTTACGGAAGTGTGAACACTGCATGGCTGGAAAGCAGAACAGAGTATCCTTCCAGAGCTCCCCGCCTCAACGGAAACCGGAGGTACTAGATCTCATACATTCAGATGTATGCGGTCCGATGCAGATACGAACACTCGGAGGGTCACTGTATTTTGTGACATTATTGATGATCATTCAAGGAAGATCTGGGCATACACCTTGAAGAGAAAAGATCAAGTGCTTGGAGTGTTCAAGGAGTTTCATGCCTTGGTAGAGAGAGAAACCGGCAAGAAACTGAAGTGCATCAGAACAGATAACGGTGGAGAATACAGAGGTCCGTTTGATCAGTACTGCAAGACGCAAGGAATCAGACATCAAACGACACCTCCGAAGACACCTCAGCTAAATGGCCTAGCTGAGAGGATGAACAGAACCTTGTGCGAGAGGATCAGAAGCTTGCTGTCACAAGCCAAGCTGCCGAAGACATTCTGGGGGGAGGCACTCATCACAGCAGTTCATGTTTTGAACATGTCCCCAGCGGTCGCACTAAAAGGTAATGTTCCTAACCAAGCTTGGACAGGGAAAGAAGTGTCATACGAACACTTACATGTCTTTGGGTGCAAAGCATTTGTACACATCCCAAAGGACGAGAGATCCAAGCTTGATGCAAAGACGCGACAGTGTGTCTTTATTGGCTATGGTCAGGATGATTTCGGCTACAAATTGTATGATCCTGTGGAGAAGAAGATCGTCAGAAGCCGAGATGTTGTCTTTGTTGAAGACCAGACCATAGAAGATATCAGAAAGGAGATGAAGACAATGCCCCAGCAATACAGATATGTGAATCCAGAACCTCAGACACCGGTGCCAGTTCGAGTTGAAGGTGAGGTTCCCAGACATGAGGGTACAGGTGATGAAGCTCCCAGAGATGATGATCATGATCAACCACCAGTACCAGAAGTTCCACCAACAGTTCCACAGAGAAGGTCCGACAGAGAGAGGCGACCTTCAACCAAATACTCTGCATATGAGTATGTGCTGCTTACTGACGGGGGAGAACCCGAGAGCTATCAGGAGGCTGTGGAAACAGAGGACAGAGAAAAGTGGGAGGAAGCCATGCAAGATGAGATGAAATCTTTGCATGACAATCACACTTTTGAGTTGGTGAAATTGCCAAGAGGCAAACGGGCTTTGAAGAATAAATGGGTGTACAGGGTGAAGCAACAGGAGCATACTTCACAACCCAGGTACAAAGCCAGATTAGTTGTCAAGGGATTCAATCAGAGGAAAGGCATTGACTTCGATGAAATCTTCTCTCCAGTTGTGAAGATGTCATCCATCAGAGTAGTACTCAGCTTAGCAGCAAGCCTCGACCTGGAAGTTGAGCAGATGGATGTCAAGACCGCATTTCTTCACGGGAATCTGGAAGAAGAAATTTATATGGAGCAACCAGAAGGCTTCAGAGTCAGCGAGAAAGAGGACTTTGTGTGCAGACTCAGGAAAAGCCTCTACGGTTTGAAACAGGCACCGAGACAGTGGTACGTGAAGTTCGAGTCAGTTATGGGGGAGCAGGGATACAAGAAGACTACTTCAGACCATTGTGTATTCGTTCAGAAGTTTTCTGACGATGATTTTATCATCTTACTGTTATATGTAGATGATATGTTGATAGTTGGCAGAAATCAATCGAGGATTGATAATTTGAAACAGCAACTGAGTAAGTCTTTTGAGATGAAAGACTTGGGGCCAGCTAAGCAGATTCTTGGCATCAGGATCGGACGTGATCGGAAAGCCAGGAGGTTATACTTGTCACAGGAGGAGTACATCGAGAAAGTACTTCAGAGATTCCAGATGGACAAGGCTAAAGCGGTTAGCACTCCTCTTGCTACCCACTTTAGATTGAGTACGCAGCAGAGTCCCTCTACTGAGATAGCGAATGAGGAAATGAAACAGGTTCCATACACCTCAGCAGTGGGAAGTCTTATGTATGCCATGGTGTGCACGAGGCCAGACTTAGCACACGCAGTTGGATTGGTCAGCCGGTTCATGTCAAACCCAGGACGGGAACACTGGAATGCTGTCAAATGGATTATGCGGTATCTTCGAGGCACTTCCAAGATGAGGTTATGTTTTGGAAGCAGCGACAAACCAGTGTTGATGGGCTACACCGATTCAGATATGGCAGGAGATGTGGATACCCGAAAGTCTACTTCGGGGTATCTGATTACTCTCTCAGGAGGAGCTGTGGCATGGCAGTCGAGGTTGCAGAGGTGTGTTGCACTTTCTACAACAGAGGCGGAATTCATTGCAGCGACAGAGGCTTGCAAGGAATTGCTGTGGATGAAGACATTCGTCCAGGAATTGGGTTTCAAGCAGGAGAAGTACATTTTGTACTGCGATAGCCAGAGCGCTATCTATCTCGGTAAAAATTCCACCTTTCATTCGAGGTCAAAACATATCGATGTGAGGTATCACTGGATACGGGACGTCCTGAGCTCAAGGCTGTTAGAACTCAGGAAAATTCACACCGATGACAACGGTGCCGATATGTTCACGAAGGTTTTACCGAATGAGAAACTTGAAATCTGTCGTGCTATAGCCGGGATGACAAAACTCTCCACATAGTCAGAGTGGAGAGATTCAGAGAACTACGATTGGCTTGATCCCATCTCAGGGTACGTAGGCAGTCACAGAGATGCAGCCAGGGGTGGATCCTTTTGAGGATCCGGTTTGGATGATTGATGGTCGGCTCAGATTTTGAGGCAAATCTTCACCGAGGGGGAGATTTGTTGAAGACAGCTTCAACATCACACCAAAACCTTGGTGTGATGTGCACCGAAAGCATGCAATAATTGCATGCAAAATTCAAACCTACAGCTGCCATGACAGAATGTAGAAGAGTGAAGCTGGTGACCTTGCCAACTTGTTGACAGCTCCCCAAACCGCGTGTTACTGTAGCACGCGGTTTGGCATTATAAAAGGGAGCTTCTGAGTTCATTTTCATTCATCCCGGAAATCCCAAACGTGTGAGGTCAGAGAGAGTTGAGTGGTTTTGAGAGTTTTTTGTAAAGTGGTGAAAAGCTTTGTAATTCTTTATTGTGTGTAATATAAAGAAGAATTTTCTCTCATTTTCTCCACTCGTGTGTGTGTTTATTCACAACACAAATCAGTCCATCTTCCATTCAAAGCTAAAGCATAGTTAAGAGAAAAATCAGCAGAAAGTTGTCACCTGAAACGATTTAGAAATGACATCGTCATGAAGGGCAACATGGTTTCTGCAATTATAGCAACTGTACAATCTAGGCCCAACCATCTCTGCCATTGGCAATTATAACAGTAACAATCCAACCGCCTACTCCCAAAATCAACTACAGGATCAAGATGAATACAAATATCAATCCTCCATATCAATAAAGAACACAAGAGAGTAACGAATCAAGAAGCTTACCTTTTTACCAAATGAAACTACACGAACGAATTATTGTCTATTGACTGTTATTTCATGAGAAACCTGTTCAAGATTCAAAGCAGAGAAAGTGAAAATGAAAAGGATCAACCTTTAGAAGAAACCACATATGAGACAGATATTTTGACAATAAACAAAAATTACCAATTTGAGTAATTATATAAGATCAAAATTGAGAAAGAAAAACAACCCAGTAATTCAAACAAGCATTTGAAGTGAACTACGAAATGATTCAACCATAAAATTAAACCAAAAGGCAGTAACCCCCCTCAGAAATTAATTTTTTTTTCAGTTAAATTCTATTATTTTGTTTAGCTGAATAGATCGGTGAAGATTTATGATAACAAAGCATGTTAATATTATAGCTATCACTTCAAACCTGAACATGATCATGATCAATGTTGCGGGTACTTTGATTCCTTGTTAGGTATTTTTCTCCCCCCTCAAGAGACTGTTTTAGTGTTTTATTATTGGGTAGTAAAAGTAAAATAGTCCCACATTCTGGCAAATTGTAAAGCGAGTCGAGAGACACGTCTATAATATGTGTACCTCTTCCGGGTGTCTTTCGTGGCATCATATCCTTTGCAATAATAGCCCGTGACACCAAACGCTCTAAATGTCGAAGAAGATTTGTATTGGATAGATGTATGAATGATGTCATACGTTAATTTATTAATATTTTAATATATATATATATATATATTAATTTTAAGTTTGAAATTAATTAATAATAATGAAGAAATAAAATTAATAATTAATATATGATATATATTTATTAGATAAGTCTATATAAATTTTCTCCTAAATGTATAGTTTAAAAATTAATGAACCGATTCCGGTGTATCGAATGGATCGTTTCAGACGAGATGTTATTGTCTCTCCAATACTCGTAAACAGATGTGTTGCTTTAAAGTTCAAACACTAATTTGAAGCATGCATTCCCGGGGTTGCTCAGAAAATCTCATATTTTTATTGAGATTTGAGATTTTTTTTTACTATTTATTATGAAATTTAACATAAAGTTTTTATTATAAATAAAAAGCAGACAGAATTCCAAATGATTTTTCGTTTCGAATTCATAATGAATCTTGATTAATTATTTTAAAAGAAATTCGATCCCAAATTCCCAATCAAAATTTCATATTATTTGATACATAATTTAAAATAATTATATAATAATGAGATTTAAAATTGAAAAAACCTTACCCAATCCAATAATTTGTGAACCCTACTCGTAATTCATTTGAAATAAAATTATCAACCAAAGGATTCTTATGCTACATTTTGTCATTTTCACTTTAATAGAACGATGAGGTGGCAATCTCAACAGCTGTCGGCACAATATTAACAACCAGCTGGCATTGGCAATTATAAATTAATTGAAGGGAAAAGCCTTGATCTCCTCCGTATGACCAAGCTGTGTTGTTTTGAAATCGTTTTTGTAACCTGGAATGGAAACTGAACTGACACTTTTCTTAAAAGAGGATGTAGGAAATTTTCTTTTTTGAAAAATAAAATAAAATTACAGGCAAATTAAATAGTGATTAAATAAGGACTCACAATGATTTTCGTCAATCATTTATTTTGTTCCCCACTTGATTCGACCTCAAAAATAAGAAAATAACCATTCTAATTTTCTTAAACTAACAAAACCAAAAATACCATACGGACCGAAATGGTAGAAAATTTAGAAGCAATGTGTAGTAAAATGAAAAGCATATAAAACAAACATGGAATCTGAAATAAGAATGCTGGCGGTCACATGATGCCGCTGATTATTGCACATGCCGCAGATCCAAAAACAGCTGTGATGATTCTTGAGAAGCTTAGTGATGGTGAAGAAGAAGGTGGTTGTGGGATTGAGCCAAAAACAGTGGGGTAAGAGGGAGCAAAATCAGGCAATGCAGTTGGACCATAAGCAGGAGAATCAGCAGACACATTCCCAACTGTAATGTGTAGCTTCTGCTTCTTTTGACAGTGTCCTGGTTCTCCACTAATGAAGTAAAAGTTCCCTTCTTTAGTAATGTTAAAAAGCGAGTTGCCGTTATCCATGTATAAGATTGGATCTTTAATGTTACATGAGTCAAAGGATTGTGCAGTGACTTGAATCACCGAGTCCTGACTCGGTGGGTACAAAAACACTGCAACAATAAGCGCATATATTATATATATACATTATACATGATCAGATGAGATGAGTCGATAGAAATCAAAGATAAAAATATAATGGAAACTTACAGAGAGAATCTCCAATGGCAAAGGTGTGATACTTGGACCATTTGGCATAGACTAGAGGATTTGCTGAAGTGGGAATGCCCCAAGCATTTAAATCTCCAACCTTGTACTGATAGCAGAAGCTTTTGCTTTGCAGTTGTAATAACAAAAGAACCTGAAAAGCACACAAGAAATGGAATCTGGGACTTCTAATATCGGCCATCTTGCCTTGCTCTTTAAACTTGACTGCGTTTCTCTTTCTCAAATTTAGGAGTGAATTGGGACTCTGGAGTGAGGATGAAATCTAATTGGCCTAAATGTCTCAAAGGCATTGGTGGAAGGAAAAGAAAAACAAGTTGAAGGCTAATTTACATGAATGCCCTCCTCAAGTAAAAATTTAAAAAATTTCCCAGTTGAAGGGTTAGATCCATAATACTTCATAAGACTTAGGACAGAAAGGGAAATTACTTATATGTCAATAATGGCACATGGGCCAGCTGGATGACCATTCCCAGCTATGGCTTCAAATGGGGTGTTCCCTGAAAATGAAATATAATTAGATAACTGGATTGATTCAACTAATGATCATGACATCATGTGGAGAGGACATAAGAAAACATTGAGACCTGTCTCCTCTCACATGGATAGTTGTTTAAGATTGTCATCTCTAATCATTTTGAAAATCGATAAGAAGAAAGTAAAGTTACACTTCATTTTTCAGTGAGAACTTTAAACATTAGAAATTTGATTGAGAAAGAGGCAGATTCTTCTTCTTCTTCTTTGTTTCTTCTTTTTTTCTTTTTTGGAAATATTGGAAATCCCGCCGTTAAATCACCGGACCTGGACTTAAACGGAACAGGTAAGACCTCCGGCTTCCCCAGACTCTTACAAGAAATACATCACCTGAACTCGAATCCAAGACCTGACAATCAAGTCCTAAATTTTTTGCCACCAAATCACACTCCTTGGGGCGAGACAAAGATCGAAGCTGAAAATCTATTTGACTACAACAATAGAATGCTCAAAAGAAATTAATATATATCAGTATTATCTATTTATCTAGGTAACATGTTTATATATTTTAGATCCTACAGCATCAGAAGATTTCTAACATTAACATCCGATGAGATACACAGTTGTTGCAAAATTGCACTATCTATAAGCAGACTCCCTTTATTTTTTCACCTAGCGGTTGTTTATTAATATGAATTTACCGCCATATCTCCTTAATAATCAGATTGCAATTCGTAAAGGGAAAAGATGCCCAGTTGCAGTCTCAATCATTCCACAAAGTCAATCAAACATTAAGCGGCTCAGCCTCTCCATTCCTCTCTCTGGTTGCTGTCCAATCTTGTGATCCTGTAACAAAATAACTATATATGTAAAGAAGGTCTATTAATGCAAGCATTGCTTCTTCTGAAAAGTTGAGCCTATTCAGATTGAGGTTCCTGATTTAAGGTTATTATAGCTATTGAACTTGGAAAATGAGCAAATAGGATTCCAAGGCAACCAGAAAACTTACCTAATTTTTGGCCTTCTGCAATCACCTCGAGCCGCCTCTGTAATACAGATGCTATGAAGAGGAATATCGAACACATACCAAACATTATGGTGATAGGAAATGCATCAACCTTCAAAAGGATGTAAACCAAATTTTAGAAACCAAGGGAATAACAATGTTAATGCCTTGAGAAACTTTATCCATCCATGTTTTAGAAACTCTGATCTCCCTTACTAATCAGTGTCATCACCAATTGAGAATACAGATACAAATAAATAAATGTAAAAAGAATAAATAGTGATCAAACTCACATTGTACAACACAATGCATACAAAGACATTGAGAGGAATGCGAAAGAAGTTCATGATGGTGCTCCTAGCCTCCTCAGGGATGTATTCGGACCTCATCTTCATGATAGATGGCCAGAATATCCCCACACAGGCCTCAAATGTGCAGAATCCAATGAGCTGAAGGGATCCAGATAATGAGACGCCACCACCTCTCACATCAGGAGGTGTTTCCAAGAACTGTTCAAACTCGCAAATGGTTATTAAATGGTTAAAAGATGACGATAAAATCAGCGTAAAAATATCCATTGCTTACATTTGTTACGATGGGAATGAGGAGGGAAGCCGAAGAAATTATGAAAACAATCTGCATATAGCTCTCAACTCTTAGAGATGAGTGAGCCAAAAGCCGAGATGCAATTGAGCTGCCCAGCATTGAAGCCAGCATGAATGTTGCAAATATGAACCCGTGTGGAATTTCCTCATCATTTGGGCTGAGAGCAGGAGTCCAGAGGAAGACAAAGGTGTACATTGAACCTTCAAATAGGGACTGTATGGCACCCAACAACGCAATTTTCTCATCTGATCCGACATGGAACACAATGTTACTATAACTTTCAAGAACATCAAATAAGGGAAAGAAACAAGTATTAATGATGAGTTTATTTGTCCAAAATGGTGGAAGAACAAAGGTAGACCAACAAAAGATTTCTAAGGGGAACTAAAAAGTCCAAACAAGAAAAGATAGAAGAAAACTATAGAGTATATTCGAGACTTAGTTTTATTACATGAGCAAGGAAAATGAACATAGCACACTTAGTCAAGCAGGAGAATGGGTTGGAAGAAATAACAATCAAGAACAAGGTATCACCAACAACTTGGGATAGCAATCAGCACAACCCTCGTTATTTGCTTCATGAATAGAACTGTTTTATCCGTACAGTACAACTACAAACACAATTATAGTCGGCAGCCTACACAATTGAAAAGGGCGCCCTAAGCTTAGTGTACAAAACAGATGAGATTAAAGATTCACCAGAAGCAATGGCAACAGCAGCCCCCTTGAACTGAACAAGCAAGTTCTTGTTTTCTGAAGGGTCTCCATAGTTTTCGGTCCATGATGCCAATATGATTACCACGCCGGTGGCAAGAAAGCATGCAGCAGCATCAAATGGAGCAACTGGGCCAAAAGCCAGAGTATCAACCAGTAAATTACCTAACAACCCAGAGATGATAGCAACTAATCCATTTCCAAGAAATATTGCCTTAGAGAATGTTTCTGACAGCCATTGTTGATCAAAACCCCTCTGATAATTCAAAAATAAAACATTAAGGTGTAAAACAGCCAAAAGAAAAACATAAAATTTAAGTGCAAATATATACAGAAAAGGTAGACCTCAAAGGATCCCGGGTGAGACAAACCAAAATCTGTCAGGAGCCTCACATGGCCACATCCATGAAATTCCCATGAAGATAATAGTTAATTACCTTTCTATTTGGCAGTACACAGACAGAAAAGTACATCTATCTTGATATATCTCCTCCTCTCTCATCTGAATTACAACTTGACTTGACTGGATAGATAATCAACTTTCATTTCAATCTTATGTCAGTAGAAGATACATGACAGTTCCACAAATCATATTACAATATGCTTCACCACTTAAGATGCAATGAATGTAAAATATCCATGCCTTTAACTTTATACAGAGTCCATTGGAGGAGCATTTAACCCAAACATTCTATATAGAGAGAGAGCATAATGTGTACACTTAAGATCTTAAAACTATTTTAGTTTATAGAATAAAACAACTTATCAGTAGAGCAAAGCATTCCGCACCTTATTGTGTTCTGCAACAAGCCAAGACTCAAAGGCTGAAAAGAGCAGAGAAGTGGCGATGCCTCCTAATATACGTCCCAACATCAAAATTTTGTACTCGGAAGAATGCTTAGTCATGCAGCTTAGTATATACGTTATACAGTATGTCACACATGCTCTCTTCCGACCCCTAAATAAGGCATGCAATCAAGAATCAATAATCCAAACAGTAATTGATAAACTACTTCTTTAAAATTATTATTTAATATAATCGTTCCTGAATATGAGTTGAATGAACGCAAGGTCTTACTGTTTGTCAGCTAGGGATCCAACAACTGTTCCAAACAACATGGAGGATCCAAAACCAGCAATAAAGAGCTGTCCAATCTCCCCCTTACCAAATCCATACGAGCTGTAGAGGTAGTAAACATATGGACCCTGCAACCAATCCCCGGCTATTGCCAAAACCAATTCAGCCAGCTTTTCAACAACAGAAAGTGATACAAATTTATACATAATGAACATCAATTTCCATAATTCTAAATCATTGTGACCCATTCTTATATCATTTTGCCTCCAAGTATATGGTTTTCAATTTCTTACAACCAAATAATCCACAAACCGCATTAAATGCAATTAAATTAAGCACTATACCAATGTTAAAGATTCGACATCATCGATACCCGCCAAAAAAAACAGAGGAATCCCGAAAATAAAAATAAAAATTTTAAAACATAGATCAAAAGAAACAAACGGCATTGGCAAAAAAAAAAAAAAAAAAACCCAAATTTACGATGTGATTAAAAAGACAATAAATTTGGAGAACCGATTTTTGAGAAAAAGGAATATAGAGAGAGTACCCATGATGAGGGAGTAAACGACGATGTAGTTATTCATGAAAGAATTGAAAGAAGAGGATGTGGTGATACGGTCTTTGCCATTCTTGCTCAGCTCCATGGCCACCACCACTGCGGCGAGGCAAGCAAAAACAACAAAGTAAAACGACTCCATTTCTCTGTTTCTGTTTCTGTTTCTTTCTTTTCGATATGAAATGCATAAAAGAGATTAAAAGACGATACAAATGTTAAGGGGACTTGGCATCATCATCAACCAAGAAATAAGAAACTTATATTTTGGTTGTGGCGAGGAGTCTAATGAGGTGGTCTTTTTTTTTTTTATTGTAAATCAAAAAAGAATATTAACGGACTATTGTGTTTCATGATTTCCCGGGAATTTTTTTACTTTTTTTTTATTATTATTTTAATCATTCGAATTTATACTTTTTTTCCCTAATTGACACGTATGATTAATAATATTATTAGAGTTTTCTTTCATGTAGATACTTTTTTGTGATAATGACAACAAATCGCATAAAAATATTTTTTATATTTAGAAAATTGAGAGCCTATGAATCATTTTGTCCTTGAGCAATAACACTTGATTTGCTTATGGAAGCAAAAAACAATAAGGCACGAGCATTTTATTTGGCATAACAGAACATAAATCTGTTAAGTGGAAGATACGAAATTGCCCTTGCTGATAACAACTCTAACACCATGTGATATCCACGTGACTCCAGCACAAGGGGCCATCGTGGAGAAAATCTTCTATCAACAGTGGTACCACATCATCCATGCAACAAGCCAATCATCAACTGCCACGCGTGCTAAAAACTTAAAAAACAACTAAAAAATAGTTGAAGAACTCTACATGTCATTTTTTAATTCGTTTGTGGTACCACGTCATCCATACCACCGTTGCACCAAAGAATCTCTCCCGTGCGGCATTGCAAACCCAGCCAAGTAACCCTGACCACAATCCAAAACCCCGTTCTCAGCCACCTTCTTGTGCCCTGCGTTCCACGAGTAAACTTTTGATACAATGAAGGTATGGGTGACGTGGTACCACCGGTGAATTAGAAAATGACATGTATAATTTAATATTTATTTTTTAATTGTTTTTTTAATTTTTTAACATGCGTGGTAATAGATGACTGGCTTGTTGCATGTAGACCCGGCCGGCGGTTCGGTTCCGAACCGGAACCGAACCGTCCGGTTCCGGTTCCACACTAAAGTGGTACCGAAACCGCACCGTTCAGTTCCGGTTCCATCCGGTTTTTTTTTTTTTTTGCTTTATTGAAAATAAAAAATTGAGATTGATAAATCAATATAATTTAAATTTATGAATTTAAATTTATTATATTATATAATTACATTAAATTACAAATAAAATTCTTATCTAAAAAAAATAAAATTATAATATAAATTCAAACCGGTTCCAACCGGAACCTCCGTTGGAACCGAACGATTCCAGCGGTTCCAACCGGTTCGGATTCCAAATCGGAACCTTAGCCGGATCTAGTTGCATGGATGACGTGGTACATGTGTTTCACCAAAGATTTTCTCGCGTTTCACAGGTACTCAGTTCCAACGGTCCCATTTGCACGCAGTCAACCCCGTCCACGGCCGCGATGTCTTCAACTCTCTTAACTTCTTCTTCACTCTCCACCTGACACATAATCAACAATTCATCGTCGTAATTACTCAAATATCCTTCATCAATCCCATAATTCGACGCTCTCAGCCTCTCACCACCGTATGAACCGATCCGCGGATTCCAGCGGGCGGGAAACGGCATTACGACACCACTTTCTTCGCGGCTTTTGGGGAGTCAATCATGGGGAACTTGATCCCTCGTGGGCCCAGATCGAGGGCTTTTTTGGCCCAAATTGGGCAACTTTCAGGGAGCCGCAGAATGCCCGATGTCCCCATGGTAGCAAGTGCGCGGAGGCACGCGAGAGCATCGGTAATGCCAGCCGGGCCATGCTCTATATCTACGACGACGAAATCGTAACCGGAGAGGCCCGAATTTTCGGCGAGAGTTGGGGAGAAAGAGAGGAGGAAGGGTCCGTAAAGAGGTCGCTTGATTTAAATGGCAAGAGATCGGAAGGTGAGGGGGTTGATTTCGGTTTTGGGAAAATGATTTTGGATTTGTTAGGGCTGAAGGAGGAGGGTAATTTTGGAAATGAAATGATTTATAGTGAGTGGCAGTGGTAACCGTAGCGGCGGAGCAAGTGAGTGCGGTCATAGTTGGTGATCTGAGTTTTGCTCAGTGAGCTTGAACTGTGAAAGTGATCGAGTTTTTCTATGTTGGGTAAGAAATCCGACCATGTGATGCCACGTGTGCACGTGGGGTCTGGAATTAGCTATGTTGAAGAGTTATGTGTGCTGCTGATTGGTTGTGATTCTGGACCAACCAGCACCCAAACTGGTTTTAAATAAAATCATTTTATATATATATATATTTTTTGAATAGAGCAAACTTTTGGCAATTACAAAGAACAGATGTCCTAAAGTTTCATTGCAATGTAACGAGAACAAAACTATCAGATATTAGAGCTGTTTTGACAGGAAATACAGGTGAAGGGTTATGAGAAAGCCAAAATTGTAGCTGGAGGAAGTTCAGATCTCTGAATAGAAACTGTGAATTGCTATCTCAATTGATAAATCAGGAAATGCAATTGAAATTTTGTGTTCGTGGGTTTAGAGCTTCAAAGCACTGCGAGCCATGGCCAAAGCACCTTCATAACTCTGATTCCCACCAATAAAACCACTCATATGGACAAAGACGCAACCGGGTATCCCTGCCTCCTTTGATAGTTCATCATCTCTCAGACCATGCCACTGGGCAGGAAGAGGCTTACGACTCTCGAATCTATCGGGAGACACTGATACAGCCTGCACCCGCCATTGTTTGCCCCTGTCATCCTGCATTATCATATTGGGAATGGGATAAGTATATTTTCATGATGACATTTTCTAATGATATAAAACCAAATAGAAACTCTTCTGAGGTGGTTGGGAGATGCAGTATGTGAATTGCTTGGAGATGGATATCAACACATACCTCATAAAGAACATATTTAATAAGAGGTTCAATCTTCATCTCTTCCTCAAGCTCAAACAAGTGAAGCTTCCACTGCAGTATACATAATCAAAATGCAGCGTGAATAAGCCGTGCGCTATTTCAGAAGCAAATAGAAAAAAATTATATTTGAGAATAGGGAGACAAGCACATCCACTTACTGGACAAAATCTTTTCAAAACCATAATTTCACCACTTGGATCGTAATCATATCTTGCTGCAATACAATCCATTACAATTGATCGTGCTGGTAACCATGATCTCACATAAAATCGAACAATCTGAAAATAGAAAAATGTGAAAATATAAAAATGTGAAAAATGCATGAAAGGACTTGAATGCTTTAAAATGAACAACGAAGAGCACTTACATACATTATACACAGGATTGAGGCAAATTGACATAAAGTGAATTAAACAAATTGAACAAGAAGTCAATATAATCTCCAATTTCAGAAGAAACTCACATCCAGAAACTCACTGCCAGCCAGAGTCATTGCTCGTTGGAAGGCTTCATTCTCCCTCTCGGATGACTGGTCAGGTTCTGTCCAATCCAAATTTAGTTTCCCCACCCTAGAAGACAAATTTGTATTATTCACATATCTTGGGGGCTTGTCTACATCATACTGATTGATTCCATTATCGATAGCATCAATTGCCTGAGAAGAAATTCAATTCACTAATTATAATTTTAACAAATGAGTTAGACAAACAAAAATGTATATCACTGTAAAATCTGAATGAAGACGATGGATAGATGTTGCCCAATAAAGGGGTACTAAAGTACCCTGAAGCTAAAAGAAAAGCGATCTTAGGAGTCCTTAAAAGCAACAGAATTCAGATCAATTAATAACATTAAAGACATCCAAAATAGGTCTGGAAACAAATAACAAACTTGAACCAATGAAGAAAAGCAGCAACTTCTTAGAATATCTATAAGATAATAAACTCATATAGCTGTAAGAAATTGTGTGAATAATAGATTGACATTTTTAGAAATTAGTACCTCCATGAAGTTTTTGTAAACTGCCAAAAATAACCGATACACATCAGGGTGCCCTTCATCAACTTGAAGTTCCTTGGCTATTATCTCCTTTCCAAAATGCTGAAGACAACAGTAAATTTACATGCGCAAATCAAGCTAATAACCAACTAAAAACACACAAACTACACTAAAATCCCAACTTCATGCCACTGCTAGTTCCCACTTTGTACAAGCCAATTACCCAGCATTTGAACAAATGAATACCTTGTAAACAAGACCAGCACTACTGAGTTTTGTCGAGAACCCATGTCCAAAAACCTCTTCGAAACCCTTTTGATGATGATCATAACGGTCAGTACTCGGATCATACACACCTCCAACATCAAGCACCGCATCAAGATCACCCAACAACTGCATCCCAGAAATAGAATTAATAAACGGCAATCACACTGACTACTAACAAAACCACAAAAAATAATCCTAGTGACCGCCACAAAACAAAAACCCCACATCAATTTTTTTCCAAAAAAACGAACTTTAGTTCAAATGATAAAAGGAAACCTATTCAAAAAAAAAATAAAAAATTTGTTGAGCAAATTGAAGCGAAATGGGTTGAGTTGAAAAGGACCTTGGGGTCTCGGGAGCGGACTATTTGAGCGTTGGAGAACTTGTCAGTGAGGCGAATCATGAAGCAGCCAAGGGCCTCGTCGCAGTGGAAGCTGCCGTTGTGGGTGCCCACGCGCTTGAGAGGAGCGTGGCTGGGAGATGAAGTGGAGTAAGCAGGAGAAGAAACACCGGTGGCTGCCATGTTAGCCATGTCTATGATAGGGCGAGTGAAGAGGTTTTTGTGAAAGTTGAAGAGCCTCTGGTTAAACCCTTTTGTTGCTAGTGATAACATAACAATTAACAAAGATGCAACACCTCTGATCTTATTTTAGTTGTAATAGTTGCAAAACGACCGTGACTTTTCAATTGCTTTAATATGGGTTGCCAGTTGCCACCATTTATTAATTAACACTATTTTAGAGAAAAATACGCAAAAAAAAAAACAAAAACAAAAACAAAAAAAAAAAACCAATCATAGGGGGTGTATTCACTGATAATTGATAAATATTTTTTTCCTTAAATTTGAGTTTTTTTTAAAAAAATAAATAAATAAATTACAAGTAAAAAATTAGTGAGAAAACGAGGGAAAAAATCATTAATTGTTATGCTAAATTCCCTTTGTACATTATCATCTATCCGATTGAAGAAGTCATGCTGGCCTCAAAGAAAATCTAGGAAATTATCTTTAAATGTGATAGAATTTTCCTCCTCGAAAATGAAATTCATTAAGAAAAATGATTGGAGAAAATACATTACTAGTTGCATTTAAAAGAAAATCATATTGTTTTGTTTGAAAGAAAAAAGAAGAAATTACTAATAAGCAAGTAATTTGTTCACGAATAGCTAACATGTATGTTCATTTTCTGTTTTCTAACAGTTACAAAAATCTTATGTAAAAAGCCTCATGGGTTAGGGTATGATTTTTTTATAGAGTTTGATATTTATAATTCTCACTAAAAAGTCTTACACAATCACACATATAAAAAAATCCTTCAAAATAATCATGTTTTTCAATACCATAAGACTTTCTATTACTTGTTTAAAGTCCTGATTGAATATCACTAGATTTGGATACACTCTTTAAAAAATCCTAATAGTCTTAATGGAATACCACATGACTTTTTAGATTATTTAAAAATCTTAATTGAATACCACAAAACTTATTTAACCTAAAAAGGTCTTTTAAAATCTCAATTGAATACACCACCTTATTTTCTCATGGGAAATTATAAAATGTAAGAAAAAAATATATAATATAAGTAGCCATAATTATGTTTTTATTTTTCAATTAGCCAAATAAATTATATTTGGACAAAATTACATTTGAAATAAACTTATAGCAGTAAATATTCAAATAACAATGATTGTGTGATGGGTTTGCGACGATACCCATCACACACCAAAATGGCGTGCGATGGGTGTTGTCGTACCATCTACGCTCACCTAAGATTAATATTTTATCGAACACCTTATGTGTTCTATTACTACATACGATTTCTTAATAAAATCTTACATATTTAATTTTCATCATTTTACACATGTATTTTTTTATTTTCATTTTATTTTTAATTATTTATATTTTGTGACTTTGAGAGAGAAGAAGGTAAGAGGAAGAGAGGGGAAGAAAAAATTATAGTATTTGAATAAAGAAAGTAGAAGAAGAATGTGTTGTTGTTGGCTACAATAGATAAAAAAAAAACATAAGGTTTTCGGTAAAATATTTTTTTATTTGAGAAGAAAAAAATCCTAAAATTTGGTCACTTTATATAATTTCCCTTTTCTCATCCTACAACTTTTTTTTATTATTAAATATTAAATACCAAAATAATATATGTAAATAATTTTTGATATATCATATAGGTAGAGGTGGCCCTCTACGGTCAGTTGGGTCCTCAAAATTAGGGATTTTAAATTCAGAAAAAATATTTAATTTTTAATGTATAATATAATTTATTTATTTATTTTATTCTTTATTGGTTGGAGTCTCATTTTAAGAATTCGTCTATGATCCATAAAATTCAAGGTAATTCAGGACCGCCCGGGAAAGAGATCTTTCTTTAAATCTCATTGTAGAGAAATAATACTAAAAGGTGAACAAAGAGATGAGATGCAATGCAAATAAATGCATGGGAAGCTCAGCGCGTGCACATACAGCAGATTGTCAAAGGGAAATTGTAGAAGCAAGAGCCATACTTGATGAAGCAGAACGCTGTTTGTCACGAAATGGAAATGAATTGCCTTGGCAGGCAGAGAAAGAGAGTGAAGGAATTAACAAAGATATTTGAGAGATGGGAGTCCATAAAAGCAGCTTCTGTATCAGCTCTTGTTGGTTCCCTAGCGGGGCTTCCCATCTCCTTCACTCAGGTGGCCAGCACCAGGCACCAGCAGTTCGCAGCTCAGCAATCACCTTCATTAGTTGTGCATTATTTGGCGTTACCTTCCGATAAGAAGAGACTTGGATAACAATCAGCTAAAAACGGGGACATGTATAATCACAGAGCCTTCTAATCTTTATCTTTGCTGCTGTTAGTCTGGATTTCTGCTTCAAGACGAGGCTTTTAAGTCCCTATCCTGTGGAAATCAACTTCGACTGATACATGTTGAAGATTTAGATGTTCCTGAGTAGACCCGGCCAAGGTTCCGGTTCCAACTGGAATCGGAACATGACCGGTTCGGTTAGGGTTCTTACCCTAACCAAACCGCTGGAACCGTTCAGTTCCAACCGTCCCCTCAACGGTTAGTAGCCGTTGAGCTGGGGGGCAGGGAGCCAACGTCCAAAAAAAAAACTTAATAAATTTGAGGATTTCCCAAATTACCCCTAATAACAGTAATAAAACGGATAATTTTAGGGGCATATTAGGTATCACAAAAATATTCTAAAAATGTATAAATATGAGTCATTTTTCATTATTTCAACACACCAATTTCTCTAGGGGTGGGCATTATCGGATTCGGATTCGGATCGGACCGAATCCGAATCCGATCCGATCCGAAATGCCCACGATTGTTTGATTCGATCGGATCGAATCAAACAATTGAACTCGATCCGATCCGATCCGATAATTATCGGATCGGATCGGATTGGTTCGATCCGAATTCGAATCGAATCGAATCGGACCAATTCGATCCGAAATCATCCTATTTCGGATCGGATTGGTCCGATCCGATCCGAATTCGGTGGGTTTGAGTCAAAAAAATCGAGCGGATCGGATCGGATAAAATCCGATCCGATTGATTTTATTTTATTTTTTTATATATAACGACGTCGTTTTGCATATTAAAAAAAAATAAAAATTTCAATCGGATCGGATAAAATCCGATCCGATCCGAAATTCGTCGAACCGGACCAACAGGATTCGTTCGGATTTACAAATCGGATCGGATCCGATCCGATGCCCACCCCTAAATTTCTCAATTCTCATTTCTCTCACCCCTAGAGGATACGTAGGCAACTTAAATTTTTAAAAATTTAAGTTCAAGCTCTTTAATTTAATTTTTTTTTTAAAATTTTTTTAGATAATAATTTTATTTGTAATTTAATATAATTATGTAATGTAAGTTTATTATATAAATTCAAATTTATAATTTTAAATTATATTAATTTATCAATCTCAATTTTTGATTTTCAATAAAAAAAAAAAAACCGAATGGAACCAGAACCGGAACCGAACGGTTGGGTTCCGGTTCCGGTTCCACATTTAGTGTGGAACGGGAACCGAACCGGTTCGGTTCCGGTTCGGAATCGAACCGAACAGCCGGCCGGGTCTATTCCTGAGTATTGTAGACACTACTAGTTTATATGCTTCTATTAGAAAATCAACAAAATTAAAGTATATGAAACAAATAACATACAAATGTTGGCAATTTCAGTTGAATGACTTCCAACCAAGTTCGCTGTTAATTCCTGAATTTAAAAAGCAAACAAAATAATTTCATCTGTTTCTTTTTCTGTGTCAACCCTACAATATATGGTAATATTTAGTTTTATCATACTACTGCTACTGAAAGATGCCATTAGTGGCATTTCATAATACAATTTCTATGGCCAAACTAAACGCCAGATATTGCAAACAGGATCTCAAGTTTCTAATCTTAACTTCTCTTATCATTACCACTATCTTCATTCATGTGTTCTGGTTGCTCTGATGGCTTTCCAGGAACTCCCCATTGATGCAACTCACTTCTTGATTGTTCTTCAGCAGATGGCAGATTCATGTCCTCTGTTTTTCTCCCCTTGATATAAAAAGTTCACACTTATTATCAGTTATTAAAATGGAGATTACCAAGCATGAAAAAGAAACCCACATGAGCCTCAAGGAGCTAGTACCTGCTTTGGAATTTCTTGATGCCATTCCCCATGAGTATCTTTCTTTCCAGTTATTGAAGAAATATACTCTGAAGCCTTGCTAAATAATTGAAATCCCTGAAGATCTCCATTTCTGATACTTGCTTCTAGCTATAAACAGAAAAGAGCCGCATACCACAAAGTTAATTAGTCTCTTCATTTGATTCAGGTACTATGTTTTCCACAATAAACATATCAATTATCTATCTGATTCTCATAAGGAGTTCTGTGGAGGTCTCCTCCAACAGGATTAATTTAAAACTTCCAATAAGGGGATAAGAAAGATAGATGGTAACACACACCTGAATATGAATAATGCAGAAAATAATGCTAGCAATAGGCAGCCAGCCCTCCTCTGGGGACAGGGACAAATTTGACCTATTAAAATTAAAGGAAACTTATGTAGAATTCATGGGTCCATGAAGTTGCATATTTATGTCAATTGTCGCATATATGCACTAGTATTAACAAAACAGTGGAAAATTACAAAAAGAGGACTTCACTGAAAACCTTACAACCACAAACATATATACCACGGTCCACGAGTAGGACCTAAAGGATCAACAAGAAAGAAAATGTAATGATTTATGGGATAAACATAACGAATGGACAACCAGCTCGTAATTCCTTCACAGGGCAGCATTCTCTCAAATTCACAACCAAGACAATGAATATTGGATTCAAATGGCAGAGTATCTAATTTAGGATAACACCCAAAAAATCATAAATCAGAATGAACATCGTTACTAATAATACTACTTCCACTTAAGCAAATGAAGAAGTTCAAGTTATTTTCATAGCTGAGTAACACATATAACCAGCAGGATTAGCCTTACTCTAGATTGCACCATGACTGTTTCTTAAGTACAGTTATGCAACCTTGTTATGACACAAAATTGAACAACTTGCTTATCATTCTTTAATATAGCAAATTTAAAATCACTTAAACTCCATCAAACCCAAAACATGACTTCCAACTCCATCAAACCCAAAACATCACTTCCAATTCCAACTGCTTTTGTCCTTTGAACATCACCAATATATCTCAATAATTTTGCAATCAATATAAAGAAAATGCCACACATTGAATTGAGATAAAACTAAACTAAGTTCAATCATTAGTCATCAAGAACTTAAAAAACAAAATACAGAATTATACCTCAGATAAGGAACCAAGTATACAAGAGAATACACAGCATAGCGCCTTTTCCCAGTATCAAGCCAAGCAAAAACCCAACTCTAAAATCAAAGAAAGAGAAAACAATTAACGATTTCAAAGATTTAAAAGAAAAAAGCAAAAGAAACAACAAGGAGCTTACCAGCCAATTAAAGTAAGGAATAAAACTAATGATGCCCATGACAGCATATCTAGAATCCGTAGTAGAATCAAGAACCGAATCAGGATCATCTTCCTTACTGGCAGGAGTCGCAAGAACCAGCGAACTTAACATACAAGTTCCAATTGCGATAACAAACGGCGCGTCGTTTGACAACTCTGCTCTGCATATTCCTCTATCATTTAGCCTATTCTTTTTCTGCATGAAGAAAAAAAATAACTAAATCGAAAGTATAACTAAAGTTAGAAAGATTGAAAGGGTAATTCAGTTTTTGCTAGTTACCTTGTTGAGGTTGAGGATTTTGTAGTGGGGATGATCATACAAGGATTTAAGGTTTAATGGCGGTTTCTTTAATGAGAGTAAAGAAGAACAAGACAGTGAAGTCTGAGTTAGACTAATCATGGCCTTTTGCTTTAATTTGTGTAGGGTTTTGTGGTTTTATACTTCGTATTGGTTTTGGTTTTAAGGCTTTGAGCCGGGACACGGGATATTGGTTTCGGGTCTCGCGCGTTTCGAGAGGCGTGACAAAACGTCGACGTTATAGCTCTTATCTTGTTGTCAAAGTACCAAACACATGGGGACCCGAAGACGGAAAACACTTATTTTAGGGAGGGTAAATAGGTCAGATTTTAAAATATTTATTGTTATTTGTTAATATTTTTATGATATCGAAAAAATCTAATTTTAAATTGAGTTTTTTAGTGTATTTTTTCGGATTCAAATTTAAATAAAAAATATTTAAAATATAATTAAAATTTTCATATTCATTTGTCTACCCTAAGTCTCGTCCGGCCCAATCCTATTCTATTATTATTTGGCAGAATATATCTGTCTTTATAAGTCCGTAATAATTTTTTAAGCTTGTTGAGCTAGTGAGCCAACACCACGCAAGTGCTTCTCCAAAAAGGGCATTTAACGTACACATCCAGCCGGTGCTGGTTACTGGCTGGGTGCGTCTCTCGTAAATTGCAAATATATATATATATATTCAATAATAACTTTTCAGTTAATGATCAAATTAAATGACTCAAATATTAAAAATTTCAATGCAGTATAATTTACCTTTTAAATGAACGAGAAATCCCTGGATAGAAAGTGACTCTATTTAATAATATATACTTAATATATTTATAAATCAGTTTGGGTCTTGGGCGGGATACAAGTATTAACTTACTTCTATTGATCAATTTCTTTTGATCATGGTGCTGCTTCTCTTTTGAATAATTTGTCAGAGTCTGAATGATGGCAGCATTGGAGACCCTTCTTGTCTTCTGTTTCACATTTCAAATCATTTTCAAAAATTTCCTTAAATGGTTTCCTCCATCCATAAGAACCTCACAAATTTATCAAATCTAAAATAAAAAGCAGAACTGGAAAAGCAGCATTTAGTTTATATGCTAATCTATACATACTCATGAAATTACCTACAAGCAATAGCGACAAACTCTCTCTATACCCAAGAGGGGGGGTGAATTGGGTTATCGCTACAAATGCGGAATTATAAAATCTTTGCCGATTTTAAGCTCTTATTACCAAGTTGGGACTTAAGGCAATTTTCTCTATTCCAATTAATAGCCTATATGCAAGTTTTCTATTCAATGTATATAAGTATAAATAAACTTGCAAGTAGTAAAAGTATAGGGAAAGAGAAATACGACACCGAGAATTATAGTGGTTCGGCCAAACGTGCCTACGTCCACTCCCCCAAGCCTCGCTTGAAGATTTCCACTAAAATCCGAGTTTTGTCGTGGCTCACTCGTAACCAAGAGTTTTCCGCAAAGGTGCACTCCAAACCTTTTACAACTTTGAGTTTTGTTCGTAGGCGTACTCACAACCTTTACAACTTTGAGTTTTGTTCGTAGGTGCACTCACAACCTTTACAACTTACCCAAACTATGGGATTTCACAAACCGCAAGTGTTTTTGATAAAGAAATTGTAAAACACACTTGGGCACTCACAAATATAATGAAGATTGTGTGAGATGCAAACCCAAGTGATCTAAGCTCACTAAATGATATGAAGATGTGTGTGAGCTTGTATGAGTGTTTAAGTGTATGAAGGTTTAAGACACTCTTGTATTTGCATTAGAGAATGTGTATGAAGGTTTTCTAGATCTCTAACCTAAGGCAAAGGAGTTGGGGTTCTATTTATAACAAAATGCAAAGTTTTCCCCAACTTACAGCGAGACCGGCGAGCACACCGGCGAGGGGACCGGCATACCGGTCTAGGGCTCCAACGGTAACATAACGTTCAAAAAACTAGCCGTTGGACCGGCGAGAAAACCGGCGAGGAGACCGGCGAGGAGACCGGCGAGGAGCTCCCTGGTTCCAGCTCCCTGGTTTCAGTTCTGATGACCAGTCAAGACTGACGATACTTGGTATTTTGGCCATAACTCTCTCTAGAAAATTCCAAATCATGATTCGTAAATTTCTACATAAACTAGACACATAGATCTAGCTTCTGTAAAAAATTCAGCTCCAAAAACATTAATATGAATTTTATGGAATTTTTCTAATGTGACGTGTATGCAGAAAACGCACATCTGAACATGTTGTACTAAAAAGGCTCTAGAAAAAGTTCTATGCATCGGAATTATGTTCCGTTTGAACCGTAGAAAACTAGAGACACATATCTATCTAACGGTATATTATTTGAAGTTTAATTCAACCGTTTGATAGTTTTTGGAAGATCATTTACCGATGCACTTGTGCATAGAAATTCATTTTTGTGCAAATAAAGTGCAAATGATTCTTTAAGCATTCTAATCCATTTTAAATGCAAGTGATGCAAAATGTATGATTCCTAAGAGCTTTAGATCACTTGAGTAAACTCACTTACAATAAAATTTAGCTCTTAATCATTATCTTCGATTTGCCGCTAGTCTTCACATTCTCGCTCTTCACTCCTTATGCTTCGACACTTTTTGTATTGCTTCGTGTTTGCACGTCGAAGTCGTCAATTGCGTTGACGTCATCAAAATCCAATTACGCGACCAAGTCGCCAACAATCTCCCCCTTTTTGATGATGGCAACCCCTTAAAACTTGTTGATACTTGTGAGCTTCTTTGAGTCCAAATTTGACCATTTTGCTCCCCCTCAACATAAGCTCCCCCTCAATGTGTGATTGTCTTCAAAATAGCTCTATAACAACTTGACAAACACATTAGTACATTTACTCCCCCTTAAACCAAGGGTGAGGGTTAAACAAGTTTTAATCTCATTTCTAATGATTTCTCCCCCTTTGACATTATCAAAAAGTGGAGAAGTGAAATTTAAATCTAAATGAGATACCAATTATATATGTGTTATAAAAAGATACCAAAATAAAAAAATATGCACGTTTTGGCATTTCCCCATTTTTGCCATAAGATGAAAAATATCATGAAAAATGTAATTTTCAAAAGATTATGTACTCATGATACCAATTAACAATTAAGATCATCTTAAGCATGATTTCTCCCCAAATTTGATACCAATTAAAAATATATCAATAAAGCCACTTGAGTATCATATCATTTTAAAGCATTCTTTCAAAATGAGTCATTATATATCATGATACCAATTAAAAACAATGACTTCAATGCATATTAATGATTGTCTTCTTATGAATATCTTACCAATTACTAAACAATCAAAGTCCATGATTTTCATGATTATTCAACAATGTTACATGGCAAAGTCATTTTTATGCAAAATTGATCACATATATGAAATTTAACTCAATAAGTTCAATGTGATATCAAATGAAATATAATAGGGGTTTAAATATATGATTAAGGCACTTAGTGATATCAAATGAAAATCGATACCAATAGAAGATTGAATAGTTGTCTAATCATTTTGTATGTTTCAAAACAATTATATCAATTTGAAATATACATAAATACATAACTTAGAGGAAACGGTACCAATGTTTCTGTGAATACGGAGTTTACCTATTACCGTTGCAATTCCCCATTTTCCTTGAGCCTTTGGGATCATTTTGCAATTCTCTTTAAAGATACATTCCCAAAGCTCCCCCTACAAATTTATCAATTACACTTTGGTACCCAAACTTTCTTGGGTCCATTGGGGTCAATTGTAGTTCCTTTCGGAACCCAAATAATAGTCACATTTTTCTTTTTAATCCAACAATCATAACTCTTGTGACCTTTCCTATTACATGCATGGCATACAACATTTGAATCAATTATTTTAGATGCATGTAAATGTGATGAATGTGTATGTGATATGGATGCCTTCACAAAATGATTGTTCACATATTTTTCCTTCATGTAAGGCTTATATCTTAATCCATATTTTCCAAAAAGACATTTTTGCGAACCAAGTAGTATTTTAAAATTATTTTCATCATATGTGAACTTGGTCACAATGCATTGCAAGTCTTCTAATTTCTTATTCAAATCATCATTTTTAATTTTCAACAATTCGCAAGCACATGATGATTTAGAGGTAGATGCTTCATTTTGTGAGTTCTCTATACATTGTTCATGCTCTACATTTAAACACATATTCTCATTACTTAAGGCATGAATTTGTTTAACAAGAGATACATGCTCATTATGATCAATTGAAACATCATATTCAAGCTTGGCCTTTAAGCAAATGTCATCAATTTCTAAAGCACGAATTTTATCCAAGCATGATACATGTTCATGTTGATGTGAAGTATGCTCTTCCTTAATCAAATTACATTTCTTTCTAAGAGCATCATATTTATCATGCAAATCATTTAACATGTCAAGCATTTCATCACAATCGGAAATTTCATTTTCATACACAATAGTAATTTCATTTTCCGATTCTCCTATAAGGTTTTCTATATCCATGCAATCCAAATTACAAATTTCATCTTTTGATGAGTTAGAATCAATATTGCATGCATTTAATTCAATTTTCCTTCATTTAGTAATTCTAAGGAATTCCATAATTCATATGCATTTGTACATTTTGGAATCCTATCAATTATGCTTTCATCTAATGCTTCGTATAAAAATTTAAGTGCATTAGAATTTACCGAAGATTTTTGCCCTCGTATGATTTCCAAGTAGGATTGTGGATCAACGGCTAGAAGATAATTTAGCATTCTCATCTTCCAATAATTGTAGTCCGTTCCGGTGTAAAACGGAGGTCTAGTCGTTGAAAATCCCTCGGCAAGATTTGACGAGTTGCTTGTAGAGGCCATGATCTATTCTCGGACGGTTAAGTCCTGTAGAGAATACCTCGCTCTGATACCAAATGAAATTACCTACAAGCAATAGCGACAAACTCTCTCTATACCCAAGAGGGGGGGTGAATTGGGTTATCGCTACAAATGCGGAATTATAAAATCTTTGCCGATTTTAAGCTCTTATTACCAAGTTGGGACTTAAGGCAATTTTCTCTATTCCAATTAATAGCCTATATGCAAGTTTTCTATTCAATGTATATAAGTATAAATAAACTTGCAAGTAGTAAAAGTATAGGGAAAGAGAAATACGACACCGAGAATTATAGTGGTTCGGCCAAACGTGCCTACGTCCACTCCCCCAAGCCTCGCTTGAAGATTTCCACTAAAATCCGAGTTTTGTCGTGGCTCACTCGTAACCAAGAGTTTTCCGCAAAGGTGCACTCCAAACCTTTTACAACTTTGAGTTTTGTTCGTAGGCGTACTCACAACCTTTACAACTTTGAGTTTTGTTCGTAGGTGCACTCACAACCTTTACAACTTACCCAAACTATGGGATTTCACAAACCGCAAGTGTTTTTGATAAAGAAATTGTAAAACACACTTGGGCACTCACAAATATAATGAAGATTGTGTGAGATGCAAACCCAAGTGATCTAAGCTCACTAAATGATATGAAGATGTGTGTGAGCTTGTATGAGTGTTTAAGTGTATGAAGGTTTAAGACACTCTTGTATTTGCATTAGAGAATGTGTATGAAGGTTTTCTAGATCTCTAACCTAAGGCAAAGGAGTTGGGGTTCTATTTATAACAAAATGCAAAGTTTTCCCCAACTTACAGCGAGACCGGCGAGCACACCGGCGAGGGGACCGGCATACCGGTCTAGGGCTCCAACGGTAACATAACGTTCAAAAAACTAGCCGTTGGACCGGCGAGAAAACCGGCGAGGAGACCGGCGAGGAGACCGGCGAGGAGCTCCCTGGTTCCAGCTCCCTGGTTTCAGTTCTGATGACCAGTCAAGACTGACGATACTTGGTATTTTGGCCATAACTCTCTCTAGAAAATTCCAAATCATGATTCGTAAATTTCTACATAAACTAGACACATAGATCTAGCTTCTGTAAAAAATTCAGCTCCAAAAACATTAAGATGAATTTTATGGAATTTTTCTAATGTGACGTGTATGCAGAAAACGCACATCTGAACATGTTGTACTAAAAAGGCTCTAGAAAAAGTTCTATGCATCGGAATTATGTTCCGTTTGAACCGTAGAAAACTAGAGACACATATCTATCTAACGGTATATTATTTGAAGTTTAATTCAACCGTTTGATAGTTTTTGGAAGATCATTTACCGATGCACTTGTGCATAGAAATTCATTTTTGTGCAAATAAAGTGCAAATGATTCTTTAAGCATTCTAATCCATTTTAAATGCAAGTGATGCAAAATGTATGATTCCTAAGAGCTTTAGATCACTTGAGTAAACTCACTTACAATAAAATTTAGCTCTTAATCATTATCTTCGATTTGCCGCTAGTCTTCACATTCTCGCTCTTCACTCCTTATGCTTCGACACTTTTTGTATTGCTTCGTGTTTGCACGTCGAAGTCGTCAATTGCGTTGACGTCATCAAAATCCAATTACGCGACCAAGTCGCCAACAACTCATATGTTCTCCATTATCTTCTTCCTCATTTTGCAACTGTTGGTAAAAAGAAAATGACTACTAGGCGTTTACAATCTTCACAGAACAGAGAGGAGCTCCTTCCTGCTTGAATTCAACAAATGGAAAGAAAAAGCCATTTGGATATCCCCGTGATTCAAGCTTATTTATCATTGAGGCATGCAATAGCTGCGGCATGAATTCTGCACTTCGCAATCTTCCATCATCATCAACGACCAAAAGTGCTCCTGTATGAAATATATAAAGAATGTTGAAAAATACTTATCTGCATGGTTTACAGTTTTTGCCGCCTGAATGTACAGGATTGTTTTACTTTACAGTAACTGGAAAATTTGGCTTCCAGGCATCCCCTTCCCCTCTGTCTCCATAAATTTTGGCTTTACAATTTCTTCACAGAAAGTTCTGGAGGCTTCGCATGCTTAGAAAAGGAGTGCTTTAATAGCTTCTCTGCAGTTGGACTCTTTGTTTTGATCTTTCACCAGGCACATGGCAACCATTTCTTTAAAGGACTGATTACAACTGGAAATCCTCCAATTAGAATATTACTCTAAGAGAGATACATTATGGCACATGAAGCTCAAAGTCCTTTGACTTCCTTATCAAATCAAGGCATGGACTAAATTCAATCCACCTATGTATTAAAAATCCCAATTTCAATTAAAAATCTAGCCAGAAAGAAAACCAGTACCTTAGAGAACTTTTTATCACGATCATAATCAAGCCCGGGAGGAGCATTCTGAATGGTCATCAGAAGAACCTATAATAAGGAAGAAGAATACATATATCAGATATAGCAATAAAGAAGTTCAAGGGAAGCCCTCTTGGACTCTTGTCATAATGCGTGTACATTCTACTATTTCCTTTTAAGCAGTTTATTTACATTTCATATTCCAGTTAAATCCTCATAATGATTTTCATGCCTTCATTGGAGGGTATTTAGAGAAAGGCGCATGGCCGTGAGCCGACTCCAGTGCTGTTATACCAAACGTCAAAATATCAGCCCTGCACAACCAAATATGCAACTCACAATAAGCCAAGATTTTTTAGGAATCAAAAGATTGCAACATGTTTCATTTGCTTTACAGAATAAGGGACTAACTTAATATTGACTAGTACGTAGCAAATTCAAAATTCACTGTGTTCTGCATAAAACAAAAACAAAAAAATGATAAACAAACTCTCAATTAACAGAAAAAATAGCTTCAGTTAGCAAATAAAATCTATTTAAAAGAAACTCTAAGTTCTCAGACTAAATTTTCTGACAGATAAACTCACTTAGAATTGTATCCACTTCCCGGCTGCAAAACCTCAGGTGCCATCCTGCAAACAAAATGAAAACACAAGTAACAAAAATTCAGCATCACATACAGCACCACTTAATGCAAATACAGATATGTTCACTCTGACACTCTTATCTTACCAGCATGGAGTTCCCACAAAGGTATTTCTTGCACGTTGTCTGTCACCTGTATCAAACATGCAAGCTGAAACACCAAAATCTGCAAGCTTTACCACCCCAATAGTATCAAGTAGTATGTTCCCAGCCTGTTAAAACAATTGCATAAACTGCACCTGAGATTCTGAGATGGACCTTTGCTACTTAGATTCGAATGCAAAGGGAAATTATATAAAACTATACACAGAACAAAACAAAGATTCTTAGCCGACCTTAACATCCCGATGGATATGTCCTTGTCGATGAAGGTAATCCAAAGCCTTTAGAGTTTCTTTCAGAATAGAACCAGTTGCAGGCTCTTCAAATACATCCTGATATGCTATCTTCATAAGATGCAAACATGACCCCTCTGCCATGATTCCATGAATGACATGACTGAAATTATTTACAAGCACTTTGTAGGACACAGAACTTGACGACGCTGTTCTAGACTCACGGCCTAGTTGGGAGTACGAAATAACATGGAGTCGCCACCCGGTGTGAACCGGGACAAAGATTTAAGGCCGCACTCACCCCTCGCAAGGGAAGACCTCAAACCGTTGGGTTCGGAATGGTCCCTTACTCATGCCACTTGTGATGAAAGGATTTATGTAATAATTTAATTAGGCTTAAGTAACACTTATTTCCAAGAGTATCATGCTTCTAAATTCACATGTACAAAATGAAACTTACACATACATTTCACATCTAAGATTGCATGCTTGAAAATACCTCAAAGTAACAACGAACATACAATTTCATTTAGCATATCATGTTCACGGAAAACACAAGCATACATACTAACCATACAAGCATACATATGAGCACTTTTCCAAGTGATACGTGGAATTGTATCCCAAGTACAGACCGTACTACCGTCCATTCGGAATCGGCTACGGAATTTATGTCTGGGTTTCCATCCGATATACCACAAGAAATAATACTCTCAAAGTCATCATGACATAGGTATATGAATCGTAATACATTAAATCAAGACTAAGGCAAATGACGCAACCAATGGAACAAACATGCTTTTCATTATGATGTGCACAAAGATAAGAACGACTATATGGGGGTTTCATAAAAAATCACCTAAGAAACAATTATACATGGCATGTGATGAATATGTCTCAGTTCAGTGTGTTCGCATTCGTGTAGCGTTCGTAAACGCGTTCGAACGGTAAACAGAAGGTTCGCGTTCGTATGGCGTTTGATAACGCGTTCGAACGGAACCAGACCTGATGCATGATAAGACTAAGAAAGTACGTGTGCGTTCACGTAGCGTTCGAGAACGCGTTCGAACGGTAAACAGAAGGTTCGCGTTCGTATAGCGTTCGAGAACGCGTTCGAACGGAACCAGACCTGATGCATTATGAGACTAAGAAAGTGCGTGTGCGTTCGCGTAGCGTTCGAGAACGCGTTCGAACGGTAAACAGAAGGTTCGCGTTCGTGTAGCGTCTGAGAACGCGTTCGAACGGAATCAGACCTGATGCATGCGACACAAAGAATAAATATGACAATGTCAAGCTCAGTATGTCCGATCAAACGTATCTTGCATTCAACCGAAAACACACATCAACCGGCGCGGCAAAGCATCGTGGTAAAGGGGTTTAACCCCTCCCCATAGGGGATCTCACATCGCACTTACTAAGCCCATGCGCTCGATTGAATCATGCATACAAAGAATTAAAAGCAATAATATTAAACGTAGTATGCCCGATTGAACGTATCTTGTATTCAACCGAACACACATCAACCGGCGCGGCAAAGCATCGTGGTAAAGGATTTTAACCCCTCCAATTAGGGGACCTTCCATCGCACTTACTAAGCCCATGCACTCGATTGCATCATGCATACAAAATAAAGACAATCGTATCAAACTTAGTATGCCTGATTGAACATATCTTGCATTCAACCGAACACACATCAATCGGTGCGGCAAAGCATCGTGGTGAAGGATTTTAACCCCTCCAATTAGGGGACCTTTCATCGCATTTACTAAGCCCATGCACTCGATTGTATCATACATAAATAAGCAACATGCAGAATTCAAGTAACGAAAAATAGATAAATCAATCCAACATGAAACAAAAGAAGGTGCCGTTTACTCAAGTGGTACGTGGAGTTGTATCCCAAGTACAGACCGCACTACCGTCCATTCGGATTCGGCTACGGAATTTACGTCTGGGTTTCCATCCTATATACCACAAGAGACGACACTCTTACATTCATCCAATACCCACAACACACATCATATACAAACAATATTCAACAAAGAATTAAAATACAGTCAAAATAAATGACAAGAATCAAATGACGATGAGTGTGGGAAGTACCCTCAGGTCTAACCTTTTAAGCCGTCTCTCGGACTCGCGTTTCACGCAGATCGGAAGGGGTAAAACTCCGCAACTTTTTCTGGTTCACTGGTTTGCCTTTTCCTTCGCTGTTCGGCCACTCAAGCTACTGTTTCGACTCCGTTTTGCTGCTGTTTCCTTGTGGTTTTGCTGCCATTTCCTCTGTATTTTCTGCTTACTGTTTCAGGTCTTGTTTTTGGTGTTTTAGGCTACTGTTTTTGACGTAGTTTACCGCTGTTTTAAGGTGATTTTGGGCTGTTGTGTTTGGTGTGATTTTCGGTGATGTGTGGAGGTTTATGGGGCTGATTTTCGGTGGTGATTAGGGGTTGTTTTGGTGGTTGTAGGGGGTGTGAACGGCTACTGTATTTTCGGTGATGTGGGGGTAAGGATGAAGGGAATGATTTGCTATCTTTCTCGTGATTGGCGTGTGATGTCTTAAGGTTTCTTGCTGTGACTTGCGTGTGAATAGTGTATGAGCTAGGGGAGTGCATGTCTTGGTGAGGGGTTGTTTATATAGAGAAGGGCTAGGGCTTCACCTTGTCTCACAAGGAAGGGATTTTGGCATTAAAAAGAGGATTTGATTTGGTGTTGAGCAAGAAAAGTCAAAGATTGAGGAGGGACAAATCTTGGCTAGATAAGGAAGTCAATATCTTTAATTTGTTATGATTGATTTTAATTAGGCATGACATCTTTTTAATTTAGTATGTGATTTGTTTAGTTAGGAAGCTAATATATTTGATTTATCTTATTAGGTATGATTATATTTTATGTTTTATTTAATTGGTAAATGGTTTAAATATTTTATTTAATATTTAATGTTTAATTTAATTAAATTGGGATGTGTTTTATGGGCTTTGGGGGGCTAATTGGGCTGGGGTGCGAGGCTAGCAGCAAAACCAGAAATACCGACTCCGTTCGAACGTCCATTCGAACGCGGCACGAACGTCCGCAATCTGCCTGACGTTCGAACGAAGTAACGAACGCAGCACCAACGAAGACAGTGAACTTGTGAAATGAACTAGATGACGTACTTATTTCAAATTTCCCCTTCCGACCTTCGTTTCCCGCAATATCCTTAGCTAAAAGGTAGTGCCTCCAACTGAGACTCATCATCGGGTTTCACATGCGAAAATGCAATGCCTACACACTTAAACAATAATCTCTATATACCGGAAGGGTGAATTGGGTAATGGCCAGATATTGGCGGAATTAAAAATATTTTCGATTTTACGCTACCTAATTAGTAACTTCACCGATTAAGCTTAGAAATCAATTTCCCAACTCAATGAAATTAACAATTAATTCTCAAATGCAAGTTACTAAACAATGTGCATTTAAAAGATAAAGCTTGCAATAAATAAAAGGATAGTGATAGAGAAATTGACACCGAATTTATAGTAGTTCGGCCAACTCTTTGCCTACGTCTACTCCCCCAAGCCAAGGTTGAAGCTTTTCACTATATCAAGTTGAATCCACAACTTACACGGAAGTTTTTCGGGCTTACTTCAAACCAAGAGTTTTTTGTGGTTCACCCCAAACCAAGAGTTTTCCTAGGGTCACTCCAAACATTTTACAACACCAAGAGTTTTGTCACTTATGTTCACTCTTTAACCATTACACAAATTACCCTTTTGAGTATACCCAGTTACCCACTCAACAAGGGATTTCTCAACCACAAGTGTTTGATAAAGAAGATTTACAACACAATTTGGGCACTCACAAAAGATAAGAAGATTTTAAGTATGTGAGTTTCTAACCCAAGTAAACCAAGCTCACTAAGATAATATGAAGGTGTAGTGTGTGAGCTTTGATAATGATGAGAGTGTTTGATCAAGAAGATTTAAGTTACTCTCAATGTTTTTGCCTTTAAAGAAATGTAGGAAGGTTTAAGAACTTGGCAAAAACGAAATTAAGGCTCAATATATAGTGAAGGTGAAAACTACCACAGCTCTCTGTCCTGAGATCGGTATGTCGGTCTACAGGGGCCGGTATGTCGGTCTTATTAAAGCGCAATATCCAGATTACTGACCAGTATGGTGATCAGTTAACCGGTATGGGGACCAATATTATCCCTCCCGGTTCCAGTAGCTATGCAAACTCTAGACTGACCAGTATGGTAGACCGGTATGGAGTAGCCCAGTTCCAGAGAGCATGCAAAACTGCCCAAGGCAGAGCAGGGTCACCGATATACCGGTATCAGGGACCGGTATGCAGGTCTCAGTGCAGGAAACACAGGATTTGAAGATTAAAACCATTTTGCACATGACCCTAATGTACTTATATGAATGTGCATGAGTCTTGTGAGCTTAAAGTACTTGAATTATACACTCACTTACAATGAGAGCCCTAAGCTATAAGACTACATATGATATATTCGTTTGGCGCTTGAGTCTTCACATCTATTTGCTCTTTACAACCAATTTGATTCGACATCTTTTTGTAATGCTCATGAATGCGCGTCGAAATTTCTTGCGTTGCATCATCAAAATCCTTCATTGAGTTCAATGACGCTAACAATGACCACCCAAATGTTACTATCAACAACAAACGAACAATACGCCCTTATAACATTTGGATGATCAGTCAAACTGTTTTAGCCTCTTGGCCTACGTCATCCTGCAAATGAACATGACAAAAGCCATCACATACACCAATCCTTTAAGCCATCATACAAGCAACAGCATTTGAAACCATGCTTAATTTTGAGATTCATACGAACACCAGCTGCTTTATAAGCTATGTCCAATGTTTAAAAATACGGGGCGGCGCCTCGAGGCTGCCGGCCATTGAGGCGCGAGGCGAACCTCCTCGAGGCGGGTGCCTCGATCCGAAAATCGGAAAAATAATCCAAAATACATTCATTTCTTCATAATTCATAGTATGTTCAAAAAACTATTGATAAGTAATCCAAAATACATTATTTTCTTCATAATTCATAGTATGTTCAAAAAATTATTGATAACTAATCCCTAAATAAGCTATCATTAGTGTCTAGCGGCATGAAGCTTGGGTCAAAATCTATGTCATCATCAGATGGGTCATCATCTAAAGAACCTCCTTCACTTGTATTGTCTTCATCCACTAATTGTGGAGCTTTCCCTTTCCCTAACAAATAACATAAAGTCGTATTATTTTTTAATTTGATTATATAAATTGCATTATTTGTACAAGATTAACTTACTTTGGTCTCTGCTCCTTGTTTGGGCAGGTGCTCTACTGCCACTTAGTTGTTCAATGGAACGACGACGTTTTGGAAGCCCAAAACGTCGTCGTTTCATTTTAGAAAATTTAAAAAAAAAAAAAAAACCTCTGCCGCCTCACGCCGATTTGGCATGAGGCGGCCGCCTCACCAGCAGAGAGGCGGGCGCCTCAGAAAAACCGCATAAGGCGGCCGCCTCGAGGCGGCTGTCGTCGCGAGGCGGCCGCCTCAACCGTTTTTTTAAACACTGGCTATGTCATAATAGTTAGCAACTGGAGCAACACAATAAACTATCCTTTTCATAAGAATTGTGATTTAAAAAGGACACACCTCTTTTTTAGCATCATCCGAAATGACTACAAAAGGCATGAAATCTTCCAATTCAGCCGCTTTTTCTCTAGCAAGGGCAACAACACTTTAGGAAAATTTGTAAATTCTGCAACATGAATACCAAAACTTTGATCACAAGCCCCTGGTTCAACCTGGAACACAAGGACAGATGAGGAAGTATTAGTAGAATGCAGTTTTGTTAAAACATATGTCATCTGGTGTGAGATTTGCAAAAAAGGAAAAAGTACATACCATGGTATTTTAAGTGATATACAATTATTTGTACTCTTTTCCTTAAAATAAGTAAGCTCTACATTATATTGATGTAGGGCAAAATTTATAAACAAGTTTACTAGAATGTAGTATTATGAAACCAAATAAAATTTTACTCGGTTTAATTTAAGTAATACATGCAAATATGAAAAAGCACAGTTACATAGCAAGCCTACGATGCAACTCAACTGTGAGAAAAACTAAAGAATTAATAGCATGTTGAGAAAGATTATTGCTATAGCATGCTTTATAATACAAAACTACATCAAGTGAATTGAGGAATATCTGTGATGAAATATTCCCAGTTACTGATAATTTGAAGCTACCATGAAAATACTACTACATAGTATTGAAATTGCAAAAGTCAGAAGTAAAATTTTATTTCTCTCCCTTAGGAGAAGAACTCAGAAAGTAAGACTAAAACAGATTTGCAGGGAAAAATGATCGCAAACCTATAAAACTGGATCAAGAACAAAAACAACCAAGTCATTCACTAATTATCCTTTGCCTTGACAAGTCCAAAGAGTAAGAATTAAGATTGCACCTTATACAGCATAGTCAGCTTGCGACTTGTGGAGTCGATGTGTGCACTAACATGGTAGTTTGCTATTTGCCACACCAACCATTTGCTTTGTATTGAATTCACTGCCATTTTCATGGGCTAAAGCAGTCAGTTCATGGAAGTGGGTTGCAAATAGAGTATGTGCTCTGATCTCTTCAACAAGGTGTTCGCATATGGCCCAAGCTAAACCTGATAACCAGAGCATAACATAATGTATCTCAGTCCCGATGATGCAATATATAATTATGCAATAAACATTCATAATGGAACATCAATCTACGGCCAAAGTTGAAAGGATGTTAATGGAAATAATTGCATGTTTAAAATTTATTTAGAAACTTGCATGAAAGCAGGACTATGCCTTTTAACTGAAATTTGATTTAGCTGAAACGGGCCAGTTTCTGAAACAGGTTGATGAGAACGACTTTTAATTAGATTGACATTAAATTGATGTCTGATATATTAAACACCTTATTCATGATTAATATTAAGCAGTAAACTAGATTCATTATTTGGAAATTAAACATACAATGTATTCAGTCTACATTATTGACTCAAACAAATGAATTGGCACAGGAGTGTTTATCCCTGAAGTTGTAGTCAAACAAGTTCTGAACTCAAACACAATAAAACGAACACTTTCATGTAAACAAGGAAGTAAAAAAGGCATGTTGTTGCAAACCCCACTGCCCTGCACACACATGCACAGAAGCACACACACCTTGTAGTCAAACCAGTTCTGAACTCAAACACAATAATACGGACACTTTCATGTAAACAGCTAGTGTTCACCTAATGTTTCGGGACAATGTATCAAGCTCATTCATGGTCAAATATATCTCTCATGAGACCTTGTACTGGAGAGATTTCATCTGTGAAGCCTTATTCGGAAGTTTGCCTGGAGAATTAGAAACATGCTCGCTTGTCGCTAGCCGCTAGCGTAGTATTGTGGAGTTGTGAAGGAGCTTATGTTCCAGAATGTCGGATTGAGGTAGCTCCAAGTCCTAAGTAACTCTCATGGGCATATGTACTGGAGATATTTCGCCCGTGAGGTCCCGTTCTGAAGTTTGTTGGGAGATTTAGAGATACGCTAGTTTGCCGCTAAGCGCTAGTGTAGTTTTAGTGCATTGTGAAGGACCTTATGTTTCAGAGTGTCGAATTGATCTCACTCCAGGTCCTAAGTATCTCTCATGGGCCTATGTACTGGGGAGATTTCGCCTGTGAGGTCTCGTTTGGAAGTTTGTCGGGAGAATTAGAGATATGCTAGCTTGCAGCTAGACGTTGGCCTAGTTTGGGGCATTGTGAAGGAACTAACATGTCGGGGAGCCGAATCGAGTTGGAACAAGTTCATAAGTGAATCTTATGGTCACTTGTACTGGGGAAATTTCAGCCCCAGAGTTAGATTTCGGGATTTGCCGGGAAATTTTGACCGTGTGCCCACTTTTGGGCCTTACGGTGCACGTTGTCGCAACAATGGGGGTGTTGTGGAAAACCATCAAGACGAGCTCGTTTAGGGACGATATTTTAACCCAAAGTCACTTATATTATGGCTTATTGAATCGCTGAAAGAGTTCCCGGAAACTCCTCTTAATATAGATTTTAGAGGGGGTGTGACAACTCAAGCGCCAGGTGTGTATACTGGTGAAACATGTGCAATGTCTCTAAATCCTCTTTGGGGGGGAAGCCTAGGTGAACCTTGGCCCTTGGGTGTGGCCAAGGGGCTTCGGTGGTCTAGGGGCTTTAGCCGTGAACCCTCTCGCCCTTAGATATTGTTGGGACAATGGTGTATTGTCGAGATTGTGTTGGTTGGAAAATACCATATTTTTATATCCGATTGTACTATTTGAGTGCCGGGTCCCGGTGTAGTACTGGCCCGCATGTGTATGCTTCGAGATAGCTTGATAGCTTTCGTAATTTATTATATTATGGGTCTGTAGCCTCCCAAAAATGAGAATTTGAGTGCAGATGCTTCGTGTAGGCTGACTTATACGGGACGTGTCCCTTGGTAAGTGCCGCACGTGCCCTTTTTCCGTTAAGGAAAATGTTGGCCCGTGACACACCGCCTTCAAGTGTGAATGATGGTACCTTTAAGCTAGCTATAACACTTGTCAATGTACAGGTAAAGGAGACAATCAAAAAAAGAAGGATGAACTCATAAACATGACTACTATTTGTGAAGTTAAAATCTAAAAGATGCAACTAAAAAATCTGATTTGTTAATTTGCATTCATGGATTGTACAAATTAAGAAAAGCGGCCTAAGCACAAATCCTATCAAAATAGTCCTTTGCGTCTTACGCTCCTTGCAGAGGCTTTAGAAACAAAGTAGCCCACGCCCAAACACATGATCCAAATCCCCACATCGACGGCCCATCTTACACCTTCCATATCAAGCTCCCATTCATCCTCACCGTCCGATCTACTCTCCATCTCCTCACACGAAGAAGAAGAACAACAGCAGCCGTCAGATTCACACTCAAAATAATCGACCACCCCTCTCTCCTCCGGAATCTCCTCCAGCTCAAAATTACAAAACGCCATTCTCCTATTCTTCTTCTTCTTCACAACCATCTCCACTCTCTCAATCATCGCCAAGTGTCCATCTAGACCAACACAAACCTCAGCCCTCGCCACATCACCAATCTCCAGCTCCAACACGCACTTACACTCTAATTTCCACTCTTCCTCTTCATCTTTTCTGAAAATTCTCTTCAAGACCTTCACCTCTGTAAAATAAACCTCAAACGACACCGCTTCGGTTACCACAATCGGTTCCCTGCTCCCGTATATAACTTCGTCGTCTTCTGTTTTCGCCGTTACAACCCGATGAAGAGTAACAAACGCTGGCATATCGGGTCGGATATCTTTCCCGGATATTTTAAGAGCCGTTTCATTGATACGTGGCAAGTACACGAGAGTGAGAGATTCAGGCAACTTTTTATTTGCATTAAAATTCGTTAACCTAAAGAAGAAAGATTTCACATTCAAGCGATCTTTATCTCTGTTGAAGTAGAACCCTTCAAAATCAGTTGACCGACACATCGTTTTGTTTTGAGTGTTGAAGGGGTTCGCACTGGGCAGTTTATATAATGAGAAAGAGTTGATCAATTGGCGGCTTCAATGCCGTCGGTTTTGATGTCCTGTTTCTGTTTTGAGTTGATTTTTATTTTTAATTTTTAATGCTGAAGCGAAGGCCATAGGTTTTGTTAGAATCCGAGGGTGGCCAGCACGCGGTATTTTAATCTATTTTGTCCTATTTTAAATTTTTAATGACCAACAAAATATCGAAATATTTAGATTTGCCGCGTGAAAGGGAGCTTCCAATCATTTTCTTGAAGTTTTTTTTTTTTTTTTTTTTTTTGATAACTAGGGTGTCCGGGTTATCTTACGCGAACTTCAACTAATCTCCATGACCTGTGCCTCGTGCTCTCAGATATTTCCCAACACAGATTAGGATAAGTCGCTGGCTTTTCACATCATGGGACACGATCCCAAAGAAATACATCTAGTGGGATTCTAAATTTTCTTGAAGTTTATAATAAACTAACGGGGGAATTCCAAATATGTTATCCGTTGTTTCGCGGGATACAGGGGTTCATGCACTTGCAAGGTTCTATGACCGTGAATCAATTGAATTATTAAATCAGAATCTCTATTTCTCTATTAAATTAAAGTTAATAATAATAAGTTCCATATAGGTAGTTTTGTCAAGTGCATGAACGTGGTTCGTTAGAAGATATCTTTTGTCTCTTTGGGCGGAATAAACGATTGGAACCGTTAGATGCAGTGATACTTTTCGGCAACTTGATGGGGATCGTTAATTGATATTGGGCCACCAATAGACCAAAACCTGCCCACTTACTTTGTACTGGATTGGGCTTAAAGCTACTCACACAGCACATACAAAAAAGAGTTGGGCTTACGATTTAATATCAAAATTGCATACTTGAGATTTTTTGTCACTCTGGGTCTTCTTTAAAATTGTGATCCATACGTAACCGTGGATTGGCGCAATGGTGCACTCCAATATGATAAGTTAAGCTTGTTTTCTGAGGAATTTGGATCCAATATGCAGGTGGATTGTGCTAAATTTTTTATAATCTGTTGTCACGCATGTTTTAATAGTAATATATGATTAAAATATTATTATATTTAAATCATTATCCAATAACTATTAACCATAATTTTATAAAAATTTCAGTAGAAAACTTAGCTCATGCGGAGACTCTATTTATTACCTTACTATTATATGTCACATATCACTCTCTAAACAAAATTTCCCCAATAAGATTCCTCAGTGGAATTATGGTAGCAATGGAAGGTTCAATTATTATGGTTGGTGTTCTGAGCATTAATATGCATTGTATTTATGACATATTCATTGTGGACGCTGGATTTCACCTGATGTCCATAATCGAAAATTTGTATGATGGGGCACTAGCGATCCTGTAAAATAAAGGTAGAGTGAGCGGGGAGCTTTTACCCACCGGTGTGGTGGGCGCCGTAGGCGCTCCGACGCTCAAGTCAGTAGGGAACACAAGCGGAAAATAAAGGTAGAGTGAGGTTACCTTGACATTCGTTGACTGTCGTGAGGGCGGTGAGCTAGTGTTTAGAGGGTGAGAGGCTTTGAGAGCTCAAGTAAGAGTGCTTAAGCTTGGAATAAGTATGTTTAAGCTTTCCTGAATGTAATTATGAATTATGCTTCTTTTATAAACTAAGGAATAGTCTTATAGTTGGAATATGGGTCGTATTTATGAAGGTGAGGCCCACTAACATGTTTAGCATTCAACTTTCGGTGATGAATCAGCTGATTGTGCGGAGAGCAATCAATTTATGAATGGATGTTTTTCGGTTGGGTCTCAGTTGGAAAGTGGGCTGCCATGTAGACTTTAATTTGGCTTGAAAAGATAACTGGGCCATTGGCCTGAATTTGATATGGGTTGTTTGTTGAATCAGACCTGAGAGGAGTTCGGATCTTTGGCCCAATCTTGACCTCTAATTCAGGCTATCTGAAGGAGTTGGGCTTAGTCTGTCACATAGGTTTTAAGACGAAAAGATGATAATGTCATTGGCTCAAATTTGGCCCGTAGAGTTTGTCTCATACTCTCGAAGTCAATAAGTTCTTCGCTTGGAGAGTATTCGACGAGTATGTCGTTTGGGATATGTATAAAGCACGCAAGCGTACCTGGATGTTGATGTCGTTTGGACTTGTCAAAGGTCATACAATGTTGACGGAGCTAAGTAAATATATGGGATGATCCTCAGTGGACCAGTTTTGGTCGTTGATGTCGTTTGGACCTGTCAAAAATCAAATGATATTGATGGAGCTAAGTACACATCTGGGATAATCCTCAGTCGACCAGTCCTGGATGTTAATGTCACTTGGACCTGTCAAGTGTAATATCATGTTAATGATAACAAATAAATATTATGGATGACCCTCAATCGACCAGATCCGGGTATCGTCTTGACATGAGCCATTGGGGAATGTTCTTGTCGACTGGACCAGATGAAGGTGTAGGCATTGCATTTTCGCATGTGAAACCCGATGATGAGTCTCAATTGGAGGCACTACCTTTTTAGCTAAGGATATGGCGGGAAACGGAGGTCGGAAGGGGAAATTCGGAAAAGTATGTCATCAAGTTCATTCCACAAGTTCACTGTCTTCGTTGGTGCTGCGTTCGTTACTTCGTTCGAACCTCGTGCAGATTGCGGACGTTCGTGCCGCGTGCGAGGAGGCGTTCGAACGGTGCCGGTAATTCTGGTTTTGCTGCTAGCCTCACACCTCAGCCCATTTAGCCCCCCAAAGCCCATAAAACACATCCCAAATTAAATAAATAAATATTAATTAAAACATTAACTAAATAAGATAATAATTAAATTAATTAAATAATTAAATAAAACATTTACCAAACTTAAACTAAAATCATGCCTAACTTAGACAAATTAAATATATTATATACTAAAACTAAAAAAAAGATACACCTAATTAAAATCAATCCTAACCAATTAAAGTCAATCATATATTTGACTTCCTAATCTAATAAGACATCTACCAATTTAAAAATATTTGCATTCCTAAACCAACACAAATTAAATATTACAACTTCCTAACTTAAAATATTTTGTCCCCCCTCAATCTTGTGTATACCTTTCTCATCTCTCCTAAATTTGGAAGCAAATCTCTTCCTTGTGAGACAAGGTGAAGCCCTAGCCCTTCTCTATATAAACAACCTCTAACCTAGCCATCCCTCCTCTCCAATCTCTCTAGCTCATACACACAATTCACACAAGAATTATAGCAAGAAATACTAGACATCACAAACATATCACTCCCTTGATCCTTACCCCCCACACCACCGAAAATCACACCAAAAAAACCCCTAACCACCACCGAAAATCACACAAAACACAGCAGCCTAAACCACACCAAAACAGTCCTTAAAATCCCTCAAAACAGTAACATAAAAGACACTTACCATCCTTGAAATAACCACACGAAAACCACACCAAAAAGAACATCAAAACAGTCCACCAACAATAAGCAGAAAACACAGAGGGAATGGCAGCAAAACCATAAGGAAACAGCAGCAAAACGGAGTCGGAACAGTAGCTCGAGTGGCCGAACAGCGAAGGAAGAGGCAAACCAGTGAACCAGAAAAGTTGCGGAGCTTTACCCCCTTTCGATCTTCGTGGAACGCGAGTCCGAGAGACGGCTTAAAAGGTTAGACCTGAGGGTATCTTTCACACTTATTCTTATTTAATTTCTGGTTATTTATTTTGATTATATTTTCTGTATTTGTGGCATTTGTTGTGTGTATGATGTGTGTTGTGGGTATTGGATGAATGGAAGAGTGTTGTCTCTTGTGGTATATAGGATGGAAACTCAGACGTAAATTCCGTAGCCGAATCCGAATGGACGGTAGTGCGGTCTGTACTTGGGACACAACTCCACGTACCACTTGAGTAAAACGGCACCTTCTCTAGTTTCGTGTTGCTGTGGTTTATTTAATTCTTGTCATTTAAATTCTGCATGTTGTTTATTCCCGTATGATACGATCGAGTGCATGGGCTTAGTAAGTGCGATGAAAGGTTCCCTAATTGGAGGGTTAAAATCCTTCACCACGATGCTCTGCCGCACCGATGGATGTGTGTTCGGTTGAATGCGAAATACGTTCAATCGGACATACTTAGTTTGACATGGTTGTCTTTATCTTCGCATGCATGATTCAACCGATCGCATGGGCTTAGTAAGTGCGATGTGAGATCCCCTATGGGGAGGGGCTAAAGCCCTTTACCACGAGGCTTTGCCACGCCGGTTGATGTGTGTTCGGTTGGATACAAGATACGTTCAATCGGGCACACTATGTTTAATATTATTGCTTTCCATTCTATGTATGCATGATTCAGTCGAGCGCATGAGCTTAGTATGTTGGTCTAAAGGTCCTCTCTTTGAGAGATCAAGAGCCCCAAAACGCGTTTACCCCGCGCCCCCTTTATTTTGTCGTTTATGTATTGCATCCCATTTCATGCATCAGGTCTGTTCCCGTTCGAACGCGTTTACGAATGCAACTCGAACGCGCATGTATTTTGCCTTGTCATGCATCAGGTCTCACTTATGTTCGAACGCGTTCACGAACGCCATACGAACGTAAGCATTCTGTTTCATTTCCGTTCGAACGCGTTAACAAACGCTATACGAACGTGAGCATTCTGTTTCATTTCCGTTCGAACGCGTTAACAAACGCTATACGAACGTGAGCATTCTGTTTCATTCCGTTCGAACGCGTTATCAAACGCCATACGAACGAGAATCTTCTGTTTACTGTTCGAACGCGTTTACGAACGCTGTACGAACGCCCACGCACTTTTTAGTTTCATAATGCATCAGGTCTGGTTCCGTTCGAACGCTTATCGGACGCTACACGAACGCGAACCTTCTGTTTACCGTTCGAACGCGTTTACGAACGCTACACGAACGCGCACCCACTGAATCGAGTCATCTTCATTAGATTTCATGCATAGTTTTCCTAGTAGCTATCCCCACATGTATGAATACAACTATGTTAATGATTACAATTCATATGCTTATGTCGTGATAACATTTGAGTATTTTTTCTTGCGGTATATCGGATGGAAACTCAGACGTAAATTCCGTAGCCGATTCCGAATGGACGGTAGTGCGGTATGTACTTGGGATATAATTCCACGTACCACTTGGAAAAGTGCCCATATGTATGCTTGTATGGTTAATATGTGTGCTTGTGTTTTCTTGAATGTAATATGCAAATAAAGTTGTATGTTCGTTGCTATTTTGATATATGTTAAGCATGCGATTTTAGATATGAGATATATGTGAAATGTGTGCATAAGTTTTATTTTGCATGTGAGAATTTAGAAGCATGATACTCTTGGAAATAAGTGTTATTTAAGCTTGATTAAATTATTACATAAATCCTTTCATTACAAGTGACATAAGTAAGGGACCATTCTGAACCCAACGTTTGAGGTCTTCCCTTGCGAGGGGTGAGTGCGGCCTTAAACCTTTGTCCCGGTTCACACCGGGTGGCGACTCCATATTATTTAGTATTTCCCAACTAGTGCCGCGAGCCTAGAAACGGCGTCGCCCAGGTCCTGTTGTCCACAGAAGGTCATGATAAACTCCAACTGACTGGTATTGAGGAGGACCAGATGAGTCTTCAATGTCGTCTGGACCAGATTAAGGTCCAGGTCTCGAACTTGACTCGACATGAGCTATTAGGGAATGTTCCCGTCGACTGGACTAGATGAAGGCCATAACAATCTCCAACTGACTGATCCTTAAAAAGGCCAGGGGAGTCTTCAATGTCGTCTGGATCAGATGATGGTCCAAGTCTTGAACTTGACTCGACATGAGCTATTGGGAAATGTTCCCGTCGACTGGACCATTGTCATTATCATCCTCTTAATTCTGAAGGCAATCAAAAGATGATAGAACTACTTCTTCCTTGCTGCAGATTTTCTCCACCCCCTAACGTGTACTCATAAAAATACATTCATTTCTTGCCCCTATATGGCCCACATCAAAGCTACAATAAACCTCATTTTGTGCATATCTAAGTTCATAAAATCGAACTCCATCCATCAAGCCACGACATGCCATCTTCTGCACATGTTGCAGATCCTCTATCTCCCAACAATGCTTCGCGTATTTGCACTGAAAGAGAGCGTGACTTATTGTTTCTTCATAAGTCTGGCATATTTGGCATTTTCCAGAACATAAAGTAATATTTTATTCTTCCACGAATTAGCACTTGCAGGCACCCATTATTTAATGCATCTCCAGATAAAAACATCTGATTTTTTGAGGAAAGTCCAACCTGTTGGAGTTGATGCTTGGAGCGTCAATCCGAATAATGTATTGTACATTATATTTTATTATTTATTAATAAAATAACTATATTTTCATTTCAACCATGTTAATGGTAATTTATGTCATAATGTATATAAGTTTGATAGATAAATATGCTGAGAATGACATCGACCTTAGAATAGTCATGTAGTAATACAGAACACCGGGTGGTCCGACATTGAGATAGTATTACTATTATAAACTATTCTTAAAAGTAAATATTCCTAATCGGTTATGGAATAAAGTCGAATTTATATAATCTAGAAGACTAGCATATGTCGTATATTGAAATTTGAGTTCCAATGGTTTAACCCGATGTACCATGAGCAGAGGAATCTCGTATAGACATGTGAGTATTCGTTGGAGCGAATACTGAATGACTCATAGGTGATTCCTAATAGTTGGAAGTACACACCACCATCAATAAGAATCTCCTCGAGTCGAGTAACATATGTGATCATTTGACTATATGATAGTATTGATTTTGTGTGTGATATTTCACATTTTGATGTCATATATGTCAAAGATCTTTCATGGGCTGACCGTTAGATGTTCGTTGGGTGTCGACCGATGCACTTGTTAATCAAGTGCGTATCAAGATAGGATTTGTCGGCCCATATGTGTACCATAAGGGGTAAAGGTATCCAGATGACTATTCACGAATCTTAAGACTTTGGCTAAAGCCGATCACCTAGGGTTGATCGCATATATCCGAAATGGTGTTCTGATTAGTTGTAAAGAATCATGGACATGTCGAAAATATAAGATGTGCACCTCGAAAACTTGACAGTGTAACATATGTTTCTTCGGATAGCCTACGACAGAGGGGACCGGACCCGGGTCCGGATCCGGAAGTATTTTTGTTAGCCCGGGTCCGGTTCCGGACCAGAGTAAATATACACGGGTCCGGACCCGGGTCTACTCGGTCCGGATCCGGATACCCGATTTATTATTATTATTATTTTTTAATTGTATTATTTTATATTTATATTTATATTTGGATTTTGTCAATTTTATTAGTTTTATTTCAATTCTTTTATATTTTTTAATTATATTCTATTATATTTTTATATATATGCATATTATTTTATATTTTCATTATATTTATTATTTTTTCGGACCTGTGCGATCCCGGGTCCGGATCTGAATTCACCCGGGTCCTAATTTTTAAGACTATGGTCCGAATTTTTTAATCCCGTACCCGGATCGTCCAGGTCCATGCAGATCCGGGCTGGGTCCGGGTCTCCTTGCCATGCCTAATTGTTAGACATATGTGATGACCTCAACTTGCATAGTTCAGAAAAATCGTTCTTGTTCTTCGCGCGTTCGAAGGTGGCCGAATTGTGTACATATAAGTTAGGCTTATATAACGAACGTGTTTGGACTTATAGAGTCTCACAATATGAAGTGTACTCGTTGAGCACTTGGGTAGCCAATAATTTTTTATGATAAATAATTTTGATATTATAATTATTAATTAAAATAATTAAGTGTTATTGGATAACATTAATTATTTACTTTGACCCAAGTGGATTAATCTAAAAAATCACACAGAGATTTGTTGTAATTTCATAAATATTTCTACCATTTGAGGATATTTTGGTAATTATAAAATATGTAATAATAAGTGTATTTGACTTGATTTAATTGGATTAAATCAAAGTGGTAGACAATCAACTAATCAATTGGTTAAACTTCATCTATATTTAATTGGATTAAATCAAAGTATTAGACAATGAACTAATCAATTGGTTAAACTTTGTCTATATTTAATTGGATTAAATCGTAGTGATAGACAAATGTGATCAGTCATACCTAATTATTAATTAAAAATTACATAAGCTTCACTATAAAAGGCAAACTTGAGCAAGTTTTTAAGCAAGCAAATATAAGACAAAGTATAAGAAAAATTAGCTTAAAGAAGTGTTTAGAGAAGTTTTGGAAGTCCTCTATATTTTTCAATAAGGAGAAGAATATTAGATCTTTGGTTCAAGCTAGGTAAGTTTGATCTTCTTTAATAAGCTATGTTTTTGTATTTGATACATAATAATATAGCTTGAAGTTGAAATTAGGCTAATGAATTATGTATTAATACTTTAAAAGCATAAACACAATATACTTGTGATTGAGTGAAAATGTTCATGTTAGACATGAGACATAAAATTAGGGTTTGGAACTCTATATGATAGCTTGGAGCTATGTCTACCATTCTAAAATCATTTGACCACATTTGAGTGATTTATAATTGTTCATGAGTCACTTTATTGGGAGATTCTAATTTGATTTGTGTTTTGGATTCAAAATTTACGCATGTACGTATTTAGAATAAATTTATATTTTGTAAAAATATTTGATAATTTGAAAAATATGATTTTATTCTTTAACATGTGTTGATATTGATTTTGAAGTCAAAAATAATTTTGGAGGTTTGAAATTATTTAGAGAGTATTAGAATCAAATTGCATCAGCTCTCTATTTCCAGAAAGCATCAAATGAAAAAAAAAATTGAATTGAGCGCTACCGTGTGCACACACTGTAGCGCGCATGAGTTTATGTGCGTTGAATCTTGTTTATGTTCGTTTTTGAGTTTCCGGACTCCGATTCAGTCCCAATTTTTTCATATACACTCGTAATGAAATATAATATTTCATTAAATTATTTAAAAATATATTCATGCATGATATTCATGGGTTAAATCCATATCTACTACATGAAATACCGATCCGACCCTTAAGAATTTCACAACAATCCCAAAACAACCTCTATATTGAAGACTGATTTCAGAGTTAAGAGTACGAACGTGTAGGATACATAATTTCACTCCCAACGAATCATCAGCAACGGTAGATCAAACATCCATCAAATCAGACCCAATCTGAAGTCCATTGTTGTTAAAGATAACATGTCTTCAATACCGAATCTCAATCTTTTTCATTTGGACAGGTCCTTTTAAATGTCAAAGCACGTATGCGCACATACATTGGCCAAAATTCTCTGCACATGATTTCAACAATCTACAGAAGAAATCTGCCACCCACTTTGTATCTTCGTCCTCGACATATATATACCATTGAATTTTCAAAAGTATTATTCAGTATGCTGCTGAAAATTTACATTGTTCTCTAAGGTATTAGTATAATCTTGTTTCAAGTAGTACAAATGATATTCTATCGGCTCGATTTATTTCTTTATTTTTATTTTTATTTTTACTACTTCTTAGTTAAGGGCTCAATAATAAACTTTTCAATAATGATAAACTTTAACAAAGTGAATATATACAACGTATATACAAAGAAAACATAAAATGAAATCAAGAATGTGAATTTGATAGACAAAATGAATAACTGAAAACATTTAGCACTACACAAAAAATCTCAAATTACCAATAAAAATTTATCCATAATATCGACGTATAAAAAAATCTATGTTTAAAAAATAACGACGAATTTATGAAGGATTTTTCAGTATGTAAATTACTGACGAAAAATCTGTCTCTAAATGTGACGCCATGCATTAGCGATCGAATACTGACATAATTTATTATTAGAAATTTCCCGTTGGTTGCGTCGATGTATTACAAACAGAATTGTTCTGTCGGTAAATTATTAATTATTAATTATTTATTACTATTATTATTTTTATTATTTATTTTGATATTATATGTATGTGTAACATTTTTTTGTTGATCATGAATCTTACACTACCAAATCACATCCCCAAGGGTGTGGTTTGGTGGTGTATGGTTCATGATCTCACATTGAGGTCATGAGTTCAAATTTAGAAAGTGCGTTTCTTGTAAAAGTCTGAAACAGTCGGAGATTTTACCTTAAGCCCGAAATTGGTGGTTTGGTGCCGGGGTTTCCAATGATTTCAAAAAATATATATATGTGTAACATACACACATATAAAATACATAATATTACATAAATCTCCACATTAAATTACATAATGTGGATCGGTTGTAGGCCCATGCCACCCAATATTTTTTTTTTTCCCATTTATTGATGAAAATTTTTCTTAGGTACTATTATGTCGGTAAATTAACGACAGATAAATATTCCATCAGTAAATATTTACCAACAAGATTTTTAGTGAGAAATTTTTGTTCCTCGATAACACTTATTACTTGGGGAAAATTGAGTAATTACAGATGGAATACTAACAAAGGAAGAGAACCCATCTTAGCTCTATATATTGCAACCAATAAATTTGAATAATGGAAATGGAGAATAAAAACAAGCGCATGTTATCAATTAAATAATTGAAGAATAGAAAATTCAGTGATTGATATTCTTGACGCCAAAAGATTCACACACTTTCACTTCAACAATGTATATGATATAATGAAGTGTTTTAGGTGCTAAAGCATCACGCCGAGGTTACATCAATCGCACAATTCAAATCCCCAATTGGTTGGTGCTTGTGGTGAGCTCATGACCATTGTTTTTTTTTCAAAGAAATCAAGCTGCCAATATCCCCACCTCATGACAGCTACAGCCTGGCTACAAGCCAACGTGCTCCTCTTTTTCCTTGCCTCGTCAATTATTTCTTCAGTTCATTCCATCAAATATAATCAGTGTTTATTTCTAACAAATATATGATTGCATTATTATGGTACCATTAATTAGTTGCCACCAGATCAGCTCCAAATCCAATGATGATATTAAATATTTTGGTCTCAAATATTGGAAAGTGAGAAAGGTAATAAATATTTTAGCAAAAATTAAACATGCATGGATTATGATTAATTAGCAGTTAATAAATCTAAAATCGGCTTGTATATGGTAAGCAATCTTTAGTAAAGACATTTGTTGTTCATAATTTCAAAGAGAGTCGTGTCGTTTAGTGAACGATTTTGTATCAAGCATATTAAAAAAAGATTCCAATATTCTCTCATTCATGGTTAAGAATAGCTTGAGAGTATAATAGTGAGCAATGTAAAATGAGATGAAGACTTTTACATAGATAATTTAATGGCGAAAAGTGATATTCTTACAAATAAAAATTTCGAAAATAAATACACTCCTCTCACTGTAGTTACAGTGATTATTATAGAATCAATGTAATTATAGTGAGAAAAGTGTATTTATTTTCTGTATTTTTATTTGTAAGAGTATTATTTTTATTTAATGGCTGGCACGTTTACAAGCATCAATCATTTTCTACTCAACGGACAGGACTGTCCCACACCGAACACACAGCCACAGCTTAGAGGTTACCTATGGCTAAGTTTAGATGAGAGAGCTGAAGAATAAATAAAGGCCACTTGAAGAAAGGTTAAAAAGGAATCTTCCCTACTGACACGACACCATCATATCATAACCACCACCTCAATGGAGGAGAAGGGCTAAGGTCATCAGAGTCAAAGAGTCATACCAATGCCTAATACTGGCCATAAATCAAACAAGTTCAATTCCCTTTTCTTATTTTATTAAATGCCACTCCACTCTTCGCTGTTTGGTATATGGATTAAAATAGGGTTTTTATGACTGAGATATTTGTAATGTTATGTGAGATTTGCTGTGGTGTGGTGAATCTTATGAATCATGCATGAGAAGTTGGTTACCTAGTGAATATGGTTTTGAATAATCATGACTTAATTTGACCAAAACGATAATGTTTTTATTAGTGTCTTGAAAATCGAATCGGACCATTTGGTTGAACTGATCGAATCGAGAACTGGTTATGAGTTCAATCCAGTTGAACCTTCAAAATTAGATGGTAAAAAAATCGATCAAAATCGATAAATTGGTGAACCGGTCTGGCCGACTTTTTTATGCTAATTATTTTAAACAAACAAATAAATTTTATTTAACTAAAATTATTTATGACATATGTCGATTCAATCGATCGAATCAATAACTCATTATATTTTTTAGATCACCGATTCGGTTTTTAAAAATAATGATTTATATATATCCTTATGGTGTTCTTTAGCTTATACTCGGGGGTGAGGAAGAAGTTGAGTTATTTAGAGCTTTATGTTGGGTGGTCTGGCAGGCTCGGAACTTACATTTATTCGAAGGTAGTGTTGAAGACCCGATTAGGTCCTTAGCAAAAGCGGAATCTATGGTGGACTCGTGCAATCACTTGTCGGTTACAGATTTGAAAATCTCTAGTAGGCTTTCCATTAATGGTGACCGAACTTGGAAGCCTCCCCCGGCAGGTTGGGTTAAATTGAATACAGATGTGGCAGTTGACTTTTGTACTTGTAAGGCTGGGCTGGGAATTGTGTTTAGGGACTCAGACGGGAATGTATTGTGTGCAGCGGTAAAGAACATCGAGTTCATTGGGGACGTCCAAGTGGAGGAGGCCGAAGCTATCAAGTTTGGTCTCCAAGTTGCAGAAGAGTTGAATTTTCGTCGCTTGGTGGTGGAGTCTGATTGCATTCAAGTTGTGGATTTGATTCATAACAGGAATGGCACGTTGACAAAAACTTTGTGGATCATTAATGACATTATTGCTAAGCTAGCTAGGTTAGATAACCATTTTGTTTGCTACGCTTCTCGTTTTTGTAACGTTATTGCTCACGCTTTAGCGAAAGTGGCAACTAATATTTGTTACCCTGTTATTTGGAAAGACAACTTTCCTCCAAATATTAGGTGTATTCTCACCTCTTTGAAGTATTGATAATCTTATTTCTCTCAAAAAAAAAAAAAAAAAAAAAAATATATGAAGCATTTGACAATTTGTTCTTTTTGAATGTAGCTCTTAAGTCAAGTACATCATTGAAGCAAGCTAAATAGAAAAACACAAGCAGAAAAGGATAAATTACATACTTTTCATAGCCAAAGGTGAGATTACACATTTATGGATATAAATTTCACTTATCACATATAACAGGATCGTCACTCGTTAGGTGATGCATAAGTATGCACGTACGCGTTGAATTTAAATTAGCCTAATACATGATTGTTTAACACTGTACGTTGTTTTATCATGCAGACGTCAGCACCGGAGAAGAATTCTCTGTCTCTCTCTCTCTATATATATATTGGTGCAGTCATTTAACAAAAAGAAGTTCGAAATGGCGAATAAAATGGAAACAATGAGTATGCAAGAAGAGAAAGAGAAGAAAGAGATTGAGAGGGAGGATCTTGATGAAGATGTACAGCAGCTGCAGGAGGAATTATCAGAGGGGCCAAAGAGACAGCAACCATGGACAAAACAAATCACAATAAGAGGACTCATAGTAAGCATATTGCTTGGGATTACTTACAGTGTGATAGTAATGAAACTAAACCTCACAACAGGATTGGTTCCAAATCTCAATGTCTCTGCTGCGCTTCTTGCATTCTTAATCATCCGGTCATGGACTAAGGTTCTTCAAAGAGCTGGTTACATATCAAGACCCTTCACCAAACAAGAAAATACAATGATACAAACTTGTACAGTTGCTTGCTATAGCATTGCTGTTGGAGGTGTGCAGTAACTAATTCAATCATTTATTAATTTTAAATATATATTTTTTTAGTTTCTGTGAAGTATTTTCGAATAATAATATTATTTTTTTTGGATGGATTAAGGTGGATTTGGTTCTTATCTTTTGGGATTAAGCAAGAAGATATATGAGTTATCAGGTGAAGACACTGAAGGGAACTCAGCAAGTGCCATCAAGGATCCTGGACTTGGTTGGATGAGTGGCTACCTTTTTGTTGTTTGCTTTGTTGGCCTCTTTGTCTTAATCCCTCTCAGGAAGGTACGTTTATCTACTAATTGCAATTTTTTTTCTCTTAAAATATAATAGTTAATTATAGATCAACTCAGTAGTATAATAATAATTAGGAATGGAAATAAAACTTATATATGATCCTCTCCTTATATACTTTACTTAATCTTGAAAGAACATGTACATCATGTGTATTTATTATAAATTATAAGTGTTCTGCATTCATTTTCATTGATATTAGGCAAATCATTTCCCCCCCCCATAGGTTTGAGTCTTGATATGAAGACTTTCTCTTATACATACGAGTGTGGAGTAGATATCTTGCTATTATTTTTCGTAGAGTTGTTAGCTTTGCTTGGTACACCTTCAGAGTAATTAATAAGTAATATGCTTATACAGTTGAATGAATCTAGACTTATAATAGAACCATAATTATATAGATTCTGATATAATTTTCTTTTAAAAATTTATCATTTTTCTTCCTTGAGCAGAATTACTAATGAAATTCTCATGATTTTACAGATCATGATAGTTGACCTGAAGTTGACTTATCCTAGTGGCCTGGCAACTGCAGTTCTGATTAATGGCTTTCATAGCCAGGGAGATAAGATGGCCAAGTACACACCTAATGCAACTCCTTTGATTTCTTAAGACTAATTAGAGAAATCCAAACAACAATTTATCTTTTTTTTTTAAATATTGGTGCAGGAAACAAGTACATGGATTCATGAAGTATTTTTCGATCAGCTTCTTGTGGGGAGTCTTTCAGTGGTTTTACAGCGCCAAAGAGGGCTGTGGATTCAAACAGTTCCCTACTTTTGGATTGCAAGCTTGGAAGCATACGTATGAATCTTTATTCATTTACACAAAGTTTGTAACGGGGAAAAAAACTAATGGGGCTTTGGCTTTAATTTGCAGATTCTATTTTGATTTTAGCTTGACTTACGTCGGAGCAGGGATGATTTGTTCCCATTTAGTAAACTTGTCTCTGCTTCTTGGAGCTGTTCTTTCTCAAGGACTGATGTGGCCACTTATCAATCGGCTTAAAGGACATTGGTTCTCCGAAAGTTTACAAGAGAGTGACATGAAGAGCTTATATGGTTACAAGGTTAATTTCTCTCTTACTATGTAATGAATGGTCTTTTAAGTTCCACAGATTTCTTTAGATTCTTACTTTAAAATTTTCTTGGCAGGTTTTTCTCTCTGTTTCTCTCATCTTAGGAGATGGACTCTATAATTTCCTAAAGATATTGTGTGTCACGATCATCAACATTTATGGAAGATTAAACAAGGCTAAGAACCTAAATCCAGGTCAATTAAGCAGCCTTAAATCATTATATATGTATAGAAAAGTTTATATTTTAACCCACATATATCTTGTTGTGCCTGAAGCAGATGATGATAAGCAGAAGTCACATGAAGAAGAAAAACAAAATGAAATATTCCTAAGAGAAACTATTCCCATGTGGATAGGAGTTGCCGGATACCTAGTCTTTTCCATCTTGTCCATAATTGTGATTCCAGTCATGTTTCCTCAACTCAAATGGTACTATGTTTTGATAGCATACATATTTGCTCCATCTCTGTCGTTTTGCAATGCTTATGGTGCCGGGCTAACAGATATGAACATGGCTTATAATTATGGGAAAGTAGCGTTGTTTGTTCTAGCTGCATTGTCCGGAAGAGAAAATGGACTAGCGGCTGGAATGGTTGGTTGTGGCCTCGTCAAATCTGTAGCTTCAGTTGCATGCATTCTTATGCAAGATTTCAAAACGGCACATTATACTTATACCTCTCCAAGAGCAATGTTCCTTAGCCAAGTAATTGGCACAGCAGTTGGCTGCGTCACAGCTCCTCTCAGTTTCTTACTATACTACAAGGCATTTGATGTGGGAAACCCTTACGGAGAATTTAAAGCTCCTTATGCCTTGATTTACAGAAACATGGCAGTTGTAGGAGTTCAAGGCTTCTCAGCACTTCCTCAGCACTGCTTACAGCTTTGTTATGGTTTCTTTGCTTTTGCGGTGGTGGTTAACCTAGTGAGAGATCTTTCACCAGAAAAGATTGGGAAATGGATGCCGCTGCCGATGGTGATGGCGGTGCCGTTTCTTGTCGGAGCATACTTTGCGGTTGATATGTGCGCTGGGAGTCTGGTTGTGTATGTGTGGCACAAGCTGAATACCAAGAAGGCTGAGTTGATGATTCCAGCAGTTGCTTCTGGATTAATTTGTGGGGAAGGGCTATGGACTCTTCCTGCTGCAATTCTTGCTTTGGCCAAGATAAAACCACCTATCTGCATGAAATTTTTGGATTCGTAGAGGAACCTCTAGAATAAAATTTATACATTGTTGACCCCCTACAGCTGATCATGATTTACTAAATAAATAGTGTATCTTTATCTACTTTCCTTGCAGAAGCAATGATTTGCCTGTAATCTAATTTGCATCCCACCCCTCTGGTACATGTCTGTTACGATCTTATTTATTTATTTAAGTGATTATTATTAAATAAATTATGAATAGACTTAGTTATCTCTAATTGGTGAATGGTGATTATCCCATATCAATTGTATTCTATTTAAAACCCAAGTATTTGATGAATAGAGAAGATAAATATTATGACAATTTCATAATTATTTTGGGAGGTAATTGGTCCTTCGAAATATCAATACTTGAGAGGTATGGACTCCAATCCAATCCAATCTAATTAAATTATTATTTTTCCTCAAACATGGATCACAGCATCATTCAGAGACTTTTTATTTTGTTTTCTTGTAATAAAGTTATCTTGAAATTGTTAATCATATATGTTGGGAAAGGGACTCACTACAGCGATCAAGGGGAAACAACTTTTTCTCTTTTTATGTAATTAAAATAGATTATGTGTCATGAAATAAATTATCGGAAACTAAAGAATCACAATTAATTATCAACGAGTACATAACCGAGTACTTATTTTCTAACAATCACCACCATGAAAGGTGTACGTAGGAGGAGGAAAAGTGGTGTGAACTGAGATAAATATTTTGGTGGGACAGGCGTATCAATTACATATATCCAATAATATTTTGACATATATATAGATTAATGGATGAATATATTGGGTAAGTGCCATATAAGTGAACTGGTTAGTGAAAATGGGCTTTAGAATTATTTTACTTGTCAGTCCTTGAAAATATGGGCCTTGAATTGGGCTTCTTCATGGGAGTTATCTCATGACAAGATTGGGTCCAACTTTTGGGTCATGGCTTAGACTTGTGTCCTGTATTTCGAGTGATTGGGGTGAGCGAACTCGCTAGGACCTCGAATTTCTTGCTTTTTAAATTTTAATCCATTTTTCACTACTCGTTTAGATCGAAAACCTTGGTATTTGCACTGTCCAAGCAAGTGCAAAGTAATTAACCAACCCAACCAAACCAAACCAAATAGAACATGAACCTTTATGAAATTCCAAACCCTCTCTTTATTAATAAAAACAAATATTAGGTGAACGTAACACCGACCATGAAGCAACAATTAATTGGTTGAACCAACTCAACGTACAGCCAACAACTTCTATATATCATTCCTTCTTTGCTATTCATGCGTATATATCTGAACCACTTGTGTTTTCAATCTCCATTAATTCCTCATCAGTACGCTAAGCAGATATTCGAAATGTCTAGCCTTAGAGAAAGGGAAGATGAGCGTGCCGGTGCTGAGATTGTTTATGGTGCTGACGAGTGCTATCGCCACTCTACTGAGCTTCTTGAAGAGCTAGGGTTTCCAAAAGGTGTGCTTCCTTTGCAAGATCTTGAAGAGTGTGGGAGAGTTAGGGAAACTGGGTTTGTTTGGATGAAGCAAAGAGCCCCGTCTGAACATTTCTTTGTGGGGACTAATGCTCGTGTGAGTTATGCGACTGAAGTGACTGCTTATGTAGAGAAGTTGAAGATGAAAAAAATGACTGGCGTTAAAAGCAAGCAGATGTTTCTCTGGGTGCCAATCACCGAGATGAGTATACAAGATCCATCAAGTAATAAGATTCATTTCAAGACTCCCATGGGAATCGGAAAGTCTTTTCCGATTACAGCTTTCATGACCGATGAGGAGAAGCACAAGTATTTGCACGACAAAGCCAACGAATGAATTGATCAATACTACTTATCCTGTTTGATTGATCTAATAATATAAGCTTAAATATTACAACGTACAATTTCTATTAGCAGCTCTACTTGTTATGATCCTTGCTAGTTATGCTCATTCTTCTCTGCGTGTTTCTTCTCATGTCTTTCCCATAATGTAATAAATTTCAACTTCAACTTTTATTAGACTAATTAATTAATATAATGGTCATATATTGAGCTATAGTTGAATGATTTTTGGGACTACCAATCAAATGAATTATCCTTAAATTTCTTCATCTTGGAATTCATTTTGCTGTTTAAAGTCTTCTTTCCTATTGTAGGGAGGACTTCCATTTTATTTTATTGTTTTATTTCGAATATGATTTCTTTATGTCATAATAATAAGGGCTGTTGACAAGTGATTTTCGTCCTAGAGGCAGTTTCGAGATAATCCTCCCGAGACAATCCTCATTCAACCTTGAATTTGTTTAGTTATGGGAGACCAAAAGCAAATATGACAAAAGACAAAGTAAACACAAGAATCGGTGAAAAGTGTTTAACGTGGTTCGGCGGAGCTGATCCAACCTACGTCTACGGGCACAAAGTAGATGGTAGCTTTTATTACGAAAACTAGCTCGGCCGACCTGTTTTTAATGAAGCTATGGGCAGAACCGAGCAGTTTGCTTTTCAAGTTTTTACAAGTGATGCTCCATATTTTGTTATAAATTTTGCTATCCCCTACAAATGAGACTAACTTTTCTTTATATAATAAGAGAATTACAATACTATTCCCATGATTTCTTGATGTCATCCACGTGATCTCCGGCTGATTGACGGGCTCTCTTGACCGGCGTAAACACACACGTATAACGCAAGCGCACGTATCGTTCAAGTAGTATAAAAATATCGATCCCACGAGGACTTAATTCCTACTGTTGTTATTAATTGTTGAATCTATTTAATTACAAATATCTAATTAGAAAGAGTGAATGGAATTGATTGCTTGATTGATTTGGTTGATTGAAGATTTGCTAAATAAATAATAAAAAGACAAAAGAAAATACTAAGGAAAATAACAGACACAAAAAATCTAAGGCTGTGATTTATTTTAATATCATTTAAAAGATGAAGTGATTAATTTATGTTTGTGAAATAAATCAGTTTACTAATCTGGAACACTAAATTATGTAAAAGCCTCTTCCGATGGTCAATTACAAATACCCAGTATAACCCAATTGAACCATATTCCTATGTCAACCACATTACCTGGATTCATTAAGTCTAAGTTCCAATAATGATTACCCCCGCCCAACAGGTATATTCCTATCCTGTAAGGAAATCTATTAAAGGGTTATCTATCCTCAAGGAAGATCGTGGGTTATTAAGTCTAAGGCTGAAATCTAAAATCTCTATGTCTAGTTCATTTTAGATTTACCATATCAATCTTATTGGTGATCAGACAACAAGAAGCATTAAGCTTAAGACTTAATAAATAAACATTTAAATTACCCAACTATAAAATAATCCCTTATAAACCGGTGATATTAAAAGTCATCACAACCTCAGAAAACTAACACATAACTAGGACTAGTAAATTCATAAAAGTAAAAGACATAAAATAAAAGCTGAACAGTAAATTACAATAAAATAAAATAAAATGCTAAGGTAAAAGGAATTACTTTTACTACTACTAATTTAGATATCTCCCATAAAATAATATATAAACTTGTGATAAATTTACCAACCGACCAGTCTGGCGGTATCCTGTTTAAGTCAAATTAAGTCCTACCAGCCATTAAGGCGGAACCAAAAATAAATTTACCAACCGACCAGTCTGGCGGTATCCTTGATTAGTCAGGTTTAAAACAGATTAAAATTAAATTACCAACCGACCATATAGCGGTATTCCTTATTAAGTCAATATTTTAATTAGTTAATATATTATTTTTAAGGGAGATTAATCTAAATAGCAATAGTAGAAGAATTACCTTTCACCCTAGCTGAGGAAATTATTTCAACATGGTGAATAGTAAAAACTGTAAAAAGTAAAAAGTAAAAATTAAATTACTATTACAAAATGTAATTAAATTATTTACAAACTAAAAATAAAAAAACTAAAAAAAAAATAAAAATTCTAGAGAGAGAAACTCTCTCTAGAGAGAGAAATTAAGAGAGAGAGAGGTGTACTGAAATATGAAATTTCGCGCTGAATTTATAGGAAAAGTTTTTCACTGTTCAGGAACTGTTCTGGCGTCGCGACGCCAAGTCAGTCAGCGTCGCGACGCGCAATTTGTCGACGTGGCACAATGATACGGCGACACGTAGCAAGACGGCTGACTGTACATGCGACACGTGTCAAGGCGGCTAATTCTCAATTATTGTGACGACGTCATTGATGACGTCATGCTGACGTGGCGATGACGTGGCGCTGACGTGGCGAGGCGGCTGACTGTTGACTTGTCGGCACAATAGGATTGCGACACGTGGCGACACGTGTCATGTTCTGATTGGCTGAGGCTGACGTGGCAAGTTGACTTCGTTGACCTTGTGACGTGTCTGATGACGTGGCTTGACACGTGGCAAAGTTGACTTGTTGACCGCTGACATGGCTGATGACGAGGCGACACGTGTCAAGTCTGAGTGTCGGCAGCATGTGATGATGACACGTGGCACGGCGCATGTTAGCAGATGGGATGTGGTGTTGACACGTGGCACGGCGCATTTTAGCAAAGTCAAAACTTCTCAAATTGTTGACCGTTGACCAGGCGCATGTTAGCAGATTCGGCTCACGCTGGGCGTCGCGACGCGGGATGTCTGGGCGGCGCGACGCGCAAAAGACGAAAATATCCCTGTTGACGCATTTTTGTCCGGTTTTGCCCCAAATTGCCTCCAGAATGTCCTGAAACTTATTTTATCTACAAAATAACACAAAACACATCAAAACATTCACAAAACTCAAGAAACTATACAAAATATTAAGTTAAATAAGTGGGAAATAGTGATATAAATACCACTCATCATCTCTGCGCCAAGAATGACTTCGCCGAAAGCAAACATGTCACTTGATGGCTTGTCACATCACCATGTTTTCTCCACTGCCACATGCAATATAATGAAGCCAGCTTGTAAAGAGCTTTCAAATATTGGTGTACGTCAAAAGGAAAAGTCTAAACTGCCCCAGTCACACGTCGGTCTTCCAGAGGCCGGAAAGATTATCTGCCGAACTACCCAAACTGTTCCCGTCCTGACCCAAAATATTCGAGCTTATCCGCTTGTTCCAGGAGATAAAGTAAAACCAAACGAGCTACCGGTCTACTGTAGTCGGCCTCGGCTCTGGTGTTGTCGGTCTCTGAGATCTGCGCCATGTTGTGTCATTTGATCGGCCCTATCCGAGAAGGAAGCGATCAGACTCTCTTAATGTCTGAGAACTGACCAATACCTCTGAACATCTGATCCTCCAAAGGTGGGAAACTCCCTCTCTGCCCTTGCCGAACTGTTCAATTACCTAAGCTGCAGAAATCCCCATCAACAACTGTCTCATAGTTCTCAGTTCCAACGAGTGTACGAGTTGGTGCCGGGAACTACAAAATCAGAAGTGCAATATCAATCAGTTGGTGGTCGGTTCCAGGAAAAAAACATGAAACAACCTCGACCTCAATATTCTCGATCAATGAAGATTCTGATGCCTCTTCAAACGACTCCTCAACCTGAAGCAAATACCCATTTTACCCTTCTGGTTGCCGTCCATCGAGAACCGTAAACCATCACATCTTTTTAAATGCCCATCAAATCACCTTTAGGGTTTAACCCGAGTGTGACACTTATCAAACATTTGTGGTCCTCCCGCCAAAAACCAAATTAATCGATCATTAATGAGATAACCGAAAAGTTTTCAATCACAACCGTTCAGCTCATCCTGAGCAGATGGAGCCTGAAGGCGACACGCGGCACACATCTCTCGATCCGACGGCCAAAAATGCCCCGAGCTGACTATAAGAATGCAAAACAACGCTCATTTCTCTCTTTTACAAAAATCTGAACTCTCTAAGTGCAAAAGCTTATTCGTTCCCGTGACCAACAATCTTCAATCCCGACCAGATCAACCGCTTACACATATACTCAAACCAAGTAAGTTTCTGCTTGACCTCCTTATTTTAATTACTGTAGTCCACCATAGTTGTTTGTTGCTTGCGAATGCCTGTTTACTTGCATGTTCTATGTTTGCAAAGTATGTTTCGGGTATGGTGTGAAATGTATGATGTATGTGTTTTCTGGTTGAGGGATGGGTCGGAGGGTAGGATGCATGTGTTTTGGGTTTTCTGTGCTTTGTTTGGTGTGGTGTCTTAGGAAGAGACTTGTTGTGTGTGGCCATTTTTAGGACATTTAGAGACTTTGGGCTTAGGTTCCCCGAAGTTAGGGTGGTTCTCGAGTCTGTGGTGCCTCAAACTAACCACAGACTGACCTTCTAGTCTATTGCGATTTTCAGGAATGTTTGACTTCGAATCCTCATCGGCCAATCCTGTAAAACATCAGCTTTCTCGTACTAAAAAATCCTCCTCCATCTCGGGATCACCCAACCTAGAGGAATTAGATACCACCCCAACCCCCTCTTAAGAAGAGAATGACACTTATCACCATAGAATTCCTCGGAAAGACCCTGAATCAGGCGAATTAGACTTAGACATGAACCAGCCTTCCACCATCACGGAATATGCTTTGTGCGTACTCCGTCAACAGTACAAGATCCCAATAGACATAACTATTGAGGTTCCTGGTCTGTTGGAACGTGCGAGCCAACCTGACTCCGGGTTGATGGCCCTTTTTTTCATTCTTTTTTCAAGTGCGGTCTTCGGCTGCCCATTCAACCGTACTTTGCAGGGATGCTGGCCAGGATGAAGATTGCCCCATGTCAATTAAACTTGAACAGCTGAAGAATACTGGCCGGCTTGTATTTGATCTGGCACAAGTGAGGCCTCGGAGAACTGACCTTCGAGGAGCTAAAAAGACTGTACAAACCGAAGGCCAACCCCAGATCCCATCATGGTTGGTACTACCTTTCTTCGTATGCCGACTGTAGACACTGCATTTTTACATATAAGTCTCGATGATGAGTCTCTTATGGAGACACTACCTCTTTGATTGTGAAAGCCGCGGGGGAAACGGACGTCGGAAGGGTAAAGTTGGAAATTGATATTTTGGTCGGATTTAACTCGCTTGTTTCGCTTCGGGTTCGCTTGTTGGACCTCTATTTTAAAACACACCAAACCCATTAAATCACATCTCACAAATTAAATAATTAAAACATTTAAAATACATGTCACAATTAAATTGAATTAAAAAATAATTAAATAACTAAATTGAAATTAAACTAAATCAAATTAAAATCCATTTAAACTAAATCAAATTAATTCCAATTTAAATTAAATTAAATTAAAACAAATTAAATTAAATTAAATTAAAACTAATATCAAAATTAAATAAATCTTTTCCTAAAACAAATAAACCACTCACCAAATTTAAATAAATTCCCCAATTAATTGATTTTGTTTCCTATTAAAGCTATGCATAACCCTAATTTCCCTACCCTCTCACTATAAAAATAACACAAACTAAACTCTAAGACTGGCTGGCCTATCTCCTCTCAACAGAAAAATAAAAAACCCTAATCGACTCTATCCATTGGCCTCTCCTCAACACACAAATGAAACCCTAAGTCACCACACGTCGGGCATCTCTCTTCTCTCTCAAACATATAAACCCTAAAAGCGGCCCCTCACCAGCTCATCATCTTCCCCAGACAGCCTCGCTCTCTCTCTCTCTCTCTCTGGACTCTCTCCACTCACACAGCCCAGTAAACCCTAAACTGAACCCCACGCACACACTGCCACAAGCTTCACTAATCGACAACTGCCCCTCACCGACCAAAGCAACCTTCAACGTGAGCCACGCATGCCCCCTCACCGACCAAAGCCACCTTCAACGTGAGCCACACATACCCACCAGCTCACTCTCGCAGCCCCTCAAAAAACAAAGAAATCCTTCTGCCCTAAGATCTCTCACGTCCATAATATGCCACGCATGCCCTTCTTCTAGAGCCAAAATCAACAAAAAACCTAGCCACGCATCACCTAAAGACCCTCATGCCACATAGCTTCCACTACACCTCATAACCAACAAAATGAACAGCATTCACAGCCACTCAGCCATGGACCATTCACGCTAAAAACCCATTTAACCCTGCGCACCATCACAAAAATGACAAGCCATCAACACACCTTCATCAGCCCAAAACGCAGCTGTGCCCACTCTTTGCTCCTTCACGCTGCCCTTCACATCAAGCCATCAGCCCTGCCCCACAGCCTCATCAAGCCCACGATCCCCACGCTCACACACCCCACTGCTTCAGCCTTCTCACGTTCAACATACTAACCAGCTGACCCTAAAGCCATTAAGCCCTTCAACAGCCACGTTAAAAAGAACCCAATCTCTCTCGGCAAACCCACGTACGACAACAATCAGATAAAACACTCACGGCTTTGCACACAGGCCACGTGAACACATCCCACTCACACACACAAGACGCACACAAGCAGCACTCCAAACTCAGCCCATTCAACAACACACAACCTTTTAACCAGACAAGCCTTCGCACATTAACCCTCACTGCCAGCCCAGTTCAACAGTCCCAAAGCTTCCCAAAAACAGTCCACAAACCACAGCCAAACCAGTCCAAATAAACCACAAAACAGTCCCCTAATTAACCCAAAATAGTGACCAGAAAATACCCTTAAAACAGCAGCGAAACGGAGTGAAAACAGCAGCCCAGATAGCGAAACAGCGAGGAGAAACGTTGGATTAGTGAACCAGAAAAGTATCGGATCAGTCACCCTTCCAACGGACGTGTGACGCCCTTTCTTGGGACGACAAAAGAGGTTAGACCTGAGGGCACCCTTTTTACTTATCTTCATTATTTTTGTTTTATTTATTTTGATATATAATTGCATAAGAGTCGTTTGAGGCATGATGTGATTGTTGGATGAGCGGGATATGTGTTCCCTTTTGTGGTATATCGGATGGAAACTCGGACGTAAATTCCATAGCCGATTCCGAATGGACGGTAGTATGGTCTGCACTCGGGATACAATGCCACGTACCACTTAAGATACACGTATCTCGTCTCATCCAAATTTGTATTTGAGCATGTTATAGTCTTTAGGTTATTCATTTATTATTTAAAGCATGAGTTTATTTAGGTTGTTATTTATTTGTTAAAGCATATTTAGGTTGTTCCTTATGCATGTTATTAGTTTATGATGTGTTTGGATAATGATTTATACATGTTGATTTAATGGTTCAATATGCTCGTTGTGTTACATTGCGTGGAGTTATTTGGATGAAAGCATGTTAGATCTAAGTACCTTTAAGCATAATTATTGAGTAGACTTGGTTGATTCATTGCACAAATTATATCATCACAAGTGACATAAGTAAGGGACCATTCCGAACCCAACGGTTTGAGGTCTTCCCTTGCGAGGGGTGAGTGCGGCCTTAAATCTTTGTCCCGGTTCACACCGGGTGGCGACTCCATGTTATTTCGTACTTCCCTACTAGGCCGCGAGCCTAGAACAGCGTCGCCCAGGTCCTGTTGTCTACAGTCTGGCGACTCCACTGGGGATAAGAGAATTGGCCCCGAAATCATGTCTTGTGATGTGTATGATTTGTGCATTAGTTGACCGTTTCTATAGTGGGTTGAGGGAGTTCAATCAAAGGCATTGTCATAAACCCGCATGAGAACCATAGTTGTATATCCTATAGAAGTTGCCCATTTATGCTTTTGATAACCACATTCATATTATATCTCATATGTCGCATGCATCTCATGCATACATGCATCATGTTAACCCTCTGTGTCTTAAAAGTCATCATAGACATCCGTTGGGTTAGAGAAAAAAAAAGGGGTTATTCAAGAGGAGTTTAGCAAACACGGATAGCGGGGAAAATGAAATCGAGAAACAGAAAACCTTGCGGCAAAGATAGAAAGACCATTGGGGGGGCCTTAAAAAAAAGAAAAGAGAAAAAAAAAGAGAGAAAAGTGAAAAGGAAAAAAGAAAAAGAAAAAAAAGGGTAAATTAGTCCTTAATAGTTAGACATAAGTCCGATGATGAAATTGATTGTTTTAGGGTGAAACCTTAGAAACAATAAACTCTTGATGTGCTTTTATCTGATGCTTTGAATTGTTGATCTATGCTAGACTCGTAAGCACTTCACTATAGGTTCTTAGCGGTGAAAACCTGAGTAGTTAGCAAGGTGACTAGTTGAAGAAATTGTGGGTCGATGAATGACCGTTTGCTTAGATGTCTGTCCTGACTTGCTTATGTTATGATGTGTGGTATGGTTGAAAATGAAAGAAAAGTCTCTAAAGAAAAGAATTGAACCACCTATAACCAATAAGCGTGAAGCTACCCATGGACGAGTATTAGGACCACCATTAGGAGAAATGCTACCTTAAAGGGTAGGTGTGTTGAAAAAAAAAAGAAAAAAAAAATGAAGTTCAAAATGAAACGAGAGACAAAGGAAAAGAAAAATAAAATCATACCACATTGAGCATGGAAAAGCAACTGCATGCATAATTAAGACATCTAGGTTGGTTTGACCCATCGATCCCGATTTTTGAAACGAAATCATTGAGTTGGCTTGCTTAAGGATCAAGCTGTGAAAAAACCTTTGCACACACACACTTTGAGTCTGACATATATCATTTATTCAAAAACTCAGATTTGAGTTGCATTGAGTGTTTTGAATGTTCTCTGGTTTCATTACTGGGCATTCTTTGAGGACAATGATATGTATAACTATTTAGACTATTTCGTAGCATAGTATGATGATATAGAAGGCCCCACTATGTGGTTTATCTTGACCAAGTACAAACAGTGAAAAGCAGAAAGCTAAACCAAGACTGGGGGAAACCAGTCTACCACCTCGTGAATCCGGGACATAACAAGAAATTGAGCCATGAGACTAGAGAGAATATTGTGCAATCACCTGGAGAACTGACGGAAGACCTAACCCAACAGAATAGGAAATTCATTCATGCATGCATGCATACACGTAACATATTTTGCATTCTTTTTTGTGTTTGTTTTGCTTTGTATTCACAGGTTTTGAAGAAGAAAAAGGAAAGCGGCAAAGACAAGCCAATCAGAAGCAGCGACAGTACAGTCTGTTTCAGAAATGAATCAGTTTTGGGGATGAGTCTAATGGTTGAGGCCTATATCGGTCAGTTTCGGGGATGAGTCCCAGGGTTGAGGCCTATATCAGTTTCAGTCTTGGGGATGAGTCCCAGGGGCGAGGCCCATATCAGTATCAGTTTGGGGCGAGGCCCACATCACTCTAGGGGTGTGACCCACATCGTTATCAGAATCAGTCTTGTCGGGTATGGCACTCTGGGGGCGAGGCCCACATCATTATCAGTATCAGTCTTGCAGGGTATGACACTCTGGGGGCGAGGCCCACATTAGCATCAATAGCAGTTCTGTCGGGTATGGCACTCTGGGGGCGAGGCCCACATTAGTTCAGAATCTATCTGGCCGAGTATGGCACTCTGAGGGCGAGGCCCATTTTAGTTCAATATCAGTTTTGCCGAGAATGGTAATCCGAGAATGGAGTAAGGTCCAATGATGAACAAAATGAGAATGGTAATCGGAGAATGGAGTGTGTTCGAGAATGGACAAGCCGATAATGGAAATCCGAGAATGGAGTAGAGTTCGAGAATGAACAAGCCGAGAATGACGATCCGAGAATGGAGCAGAGTTCGAGAATGAACAAGTCGGGAATGACACTCCCAGAATGGAAACACAGTTCGGGAATGAACAAGCCGGGAATGACACTCCAAGAATGGAAAAACAGTTTGGGAATGAACAAGCCGGGAGTCTTGCCAGGTATGGCACTCCGGGTACGGAGACATCAATATCATTTTTTCCAGGTACGGAACTCCGGGTATGGAGATATCAGATCAGTTTTGCCAGGTACGGCACTCCGGGTAGGGAGACATCAGGTCAGTTTTGCCAGGTATAACATTCCGGGTATGGAGACATCAGAACAGTTTTCCAGGTACGGCACTCCAGGTATGGAGATATCAGATCAGCCAGGTACGGCACTCCGAGTATGAAGACATCAGATCAGTTCTGCCAGATATAGCATTCAGGGGGTGAGGCCCACATAGCATCAGATCAGTTTCTACCGGGTATGGCATTATGGGGGCAAGGCCCACATCACATCAGATCAGTTCTGCCGGGAATGGCACTCTGAGAATGGAGATATAATCCGGGAATGGACAACTCAAGAATGAGCACGCCGAGAATGGCATGCCGGGAATGGCACTCCGAGAATGGAGATATAGTCCAGGAATGGACAGCTCGAGAATGAGCACGCCGAGAATGGCACTCTGAGAATGGAAGATCAGCATCAGCATCAGTTTGGCCGGGTATGGCACTCTGGGGGCGAGGCCCACATCATCATCAGTATCAGTTTTTCCGGGTATGACACTCCGGGTATGGAGACATCAGTTTCAGTTTTGCCGCGTATGGAGACATCAGATCAGTTTCACCGAGTATGGCACTCCGGGTATGGAGACACTTCATCATCAGCAGTTTTGGGGATGCATCCAAGGGTCTAGGACCCACTACATCATCATTTTGAGGGCGAGGTCCCTATTATCTGCGGTATTGGGATGCGTCCCAGGGTCGAAGTGCCCCCGTTTTCGGTTGTAGTTCCGGGATGCGTCCTAGGGTCGAGGGCCCACTACATCATCATTTTGAGGGCGAGGTCCTTATTGTCAGCGGTGTTGGGTCGAGGTGCCCCCGTTGTTGGTTGTAGTTCCGGGTCGAGGTGCCCACTACATCATCAGTTCGAGGGCGATGCCCCTATTGTCAGCGGTGTTGGGTCGAAGTGCCCAAGGTCGAGGTGCCCCCGTTGTCGGTTGTAGTTCCGGGTCGAGGTGCCCAGGGTCGAGGTGCCCACTACATCATCAGTTCGATGGCGAGGTCCCTATTGTCAGCGGTGTTGGGTCAAGGTGCCCAGGGTCGAGGTGCCCCCGTTGTCGGTTGTAGTTCCGGGTCGAGGTGCCCAGGGTCGAGGTGCCCACTACATCATCATTTTCGGGATGCGTCCCAGGGTCGAGGCCCATATTTTGTCAGCGGTATTGGGATGCGTCCCAGGGTCGAGGCCCCCGTTGTCGGTTGCAGTTATTGGGATGCGTCCCAGGGTCGAGGCCCACTGCATCTTTGGTTTTTGGGATGCGTCCCAGGGTCGAGGCCCACATTGTCAGCGGTATTAGGATGCGTCCCAGGGTCGAGGCCCCCGTTGTCGGTTGCAGTTATTGGGATGCGTCCCAGGATCGAGGTCCACTGCATCATCACCTCAGTTCGAGGCAACAAGCGAGTCAGGTGGCAGCTGGCGAGCCAGGTAAGTAAAAATGCATTGCATAACTTTGATAGGATTGTCACTGTTACACATTACACAAGTCCCATCAAAGTGGGGGCGACTGTAGACACTGCATTTTTACATATAAGTCCCGATGATGAGTCTCGTATGGAGACACTACCTCTTTGATTGTGAAAGCCGCGGGAAACAGACGTCGGGAGGGTAAAGTTGGAAATTGATATTTTGGTCGGATTTAACTCGCTTGTTTCGCTTCGGGTTCGCTTGTTGGACTTCTATTTTAAAACACACCAAACCCATTAAATCACATCTCACAAATTAAATAATTAAAACATTTAAAATACATGTCACAAATTAAATTGAATTAAAAAATAATTAAATAACTAAATTGAAATTAAACTAAATCAAATTAAAATCCATTTAAACTAAATCAATTAATTCCAATTTAAATTAAATTAAAACAAATTAAATTTAAATTAAATTAAAACTAATATCAAAATTAAATAAATATTTTCCTAAAACAAATAAACCACTCACCAAATTTAAATAAATTCCCCAATTAATTGATTTTGTTTCCTATTAAAGCCATGCATAACCCTAATTTCCCTACCCTCTCACTATAAAAATAACACAAACTAAACCCTAAGACTGGCTGGCCTATCTCCTCTCAACAGAAAAATAAAAAACCCTAATCGACTCTCTCCCTTGGCCTCTCCTCAACACAACAAATGAAACCCTAAGTCACCACACGTCGGGCATCTCTCTTCTCTCTCAAACATATAAACCCTAAAAGCGGCCCCTCACCAGCTCATCATCTTCCCCAGACAGCCTCGCTCTCTCTCTCTCTCTCTGGACTCTCTCCACTCACACAGCCCAGTAAACCCTAAACTGAACCCCACGCACACACTGCCACAAGCTTCACTAATCGACAACTGCCCCTCACCGACCAAAGCAACCTTCAACGTGAGCCACGCATGCCCCCTCACCGACCAAAGCCACCTTCAACGTGAGCCACACATACCCACCAGCTCACTCTCGGCAGCCCCTCAAAAAACAAAGAAATCCTTCTGCCCTAAGATCTCTCACGTCCATAAGTATGCCACGCATGCCCTTCTTCTAGAGCCAAAATCAACAAAAAACCTAGCCACGCATCACCTAAAGACCCTCATGCCACATACCTTCCACTACACCTCATAACCAACAAAAATGAACAGCATTCACAGCCACTCAGCCATGGACCATTCACGCTAAAAACCCATTTAACCCTGCGCACCATCACAAAAATGACAAGCCATCAACACACCTTCATCAGCCCAAAACGCAGCTGTGCCCACTCTTTGCTCATTCACGCTGCCCTTCACATCAAGCCATCACAGCCCTGCCCCACAGCCTCATCAAGCCCACGATCCCCACGCTCACACACCCCACTGCTTCAGCCTTCTCACGTTCAACATACTAACCAGCTGACCCTAAAGCCATTAAGCCCATTCAACAGCCACGTTAAAAAGAACCCAATCTCTCTCGGCAAACCCACGTACGACAACAATCAGATAAAACACTCACGGCTTTGCACACAGGCCACGTGAACACATCCCACTCACACACACAAGACGCACACAAGCAGCACTCCAAACTCAGCCCATTCAACAAACACACAACCTTTTAACCAGACAAGCCTTCGCACATTAACCCTCACTGCCAGCCCAGTTCAACAGTCCCAAAAGCTTCCCAAAAACAGTCCACAAACCACAGCCCAAACCAGTCCAAATAAACCACAAAACAGTCCCCTAATTAACCCAAAACAGTGACCAGAAAATACCCTTAAAACAGCAGCGAAACGGAGTGAAAACAGCAGCCCAGATAGCGAAACAGCGAGGAGAAACGTTGGATTAGTGAACCAGAAAAGTATCGGATCAGTCACCCTTCCAACGGACGTGTGACGCCCTTTCTTGGGACGACAAAAGAGGTTAGACCTGAGGGCACCCTTTTTACTTATCTTCATTATTTTTGTTTTATTTATTTTGATATATAATTGCATAAGAGTCGTTTGAGGCATGATGTGATTGTTGGATGAGCGGGATATGTGTTCCCTTTTGTGGTATATCGGATGGAAACTCGGACGTAAATTCCATAGCCGATTCCGAATGGACGGTAGTATGGTCTGCACTCGGGATACAATGCCACGTACCACTTAAGATACACGTATCTCGTCTCATCCAAATTTGTATTTGAGCATGTTATAGTCTTTAGGTTATTCATTTATTATTTAAAGCATGAGTTTATTTAGGTTGTTATTTATTTGTTAAAGCATATTTAGGTTGTTCCTTATGCATGTTATTAGTTTATGATGTGTTTGGATAATGATTTATACATGTTGATTTAATGGTTCAATATGCTCGTTGTGTTACATTGCGTGGAGTTATTTGGATGAAAGCATGTTAGATCTATGTACCTTTAAGCATAATTATTGAGTAGACTTGGTTGATTCATTGCACAAATTATATCATCACAAGTGACATAAGTAAGGGACCATTCCGAACCAACGGTTTGAGGTCTTCCCTTGCGAGGGGTGAGTGCGGCCTTAAATCTTTGTCCCGGTTCACACCGGGTGGCGACTCCATGTTATTTCGTACTTCCCTACTAGGCCGCGAGCCTAGAACAGCGTCGCTCAGGTCCTGTTGTCTACACCGACGCCCCTGCCCTCATCAATGACCTCCCTCAAACCAACAAATACTTCAAAGACCCTTGATTTTGGGCTATATGCGACTGGGGACAATCTTGGCCAACCTGCTTATAGGAGACAGATGTCTCAGACGTCTTCAGAGCGGGAGGTTAGGAACTGAACCCTTAGTTTCTTTTTTTAACTTTTATGATAAAATACTAACTCACCAATCCTTCTCAGTCTGTTGGAGGGATCCTCCCAAAGTTACCTACGAAGTCCGAACTAGGATCATGATGGCTCGAAACCTCGCCGGTCATTGGAGAAAAGTAGTCAATGATGCGACCTTCGTGGAGTCGGGCCTCATTCGGAGCGCACCCCCACAGGCCCCAGGTCGATTAGGTAGCTTCCCACTAACATTCGAATGGATTCATTGTGCTTAACCCAAATGTGAATGAAGTCATCTGAATTCGGAAACTGACCATGATCTTTGCCTTGTGTTATGCAGGAATGTCAAAACAACCCAAATATCTTGAGCGACTCCAAGGTATGGCTAAGAAGCTCGGGCCGAGTGAAGCCGTGAGTTCTCGGAGGTGACCGGCTGCTGCCAAGGCAAATACGAAATCCAAATGGTGGCTCGTTCGATTGTACAACCCATCTCTTCGCCTGCAAGGGTGGTGCCGAGCACAACGGTCCGACCCTCTTCTGGCTCATTCAGGCCTGCGAGCAAACACCGACTCTTGCTTGGGGGAGGAGGTAGTTGAGCTGTCGGAGGAGGAAGAAGAGGATCAGCAACTGATCATGAGGTCTACTGCTCGGTGCGGGGTAGAGATTCTGAAGGTCCTGCAAATACCAGGAATGAAGCGGTGGTGCTGGGGGTGGAAGACCTCAGCGAAAAAATCCGGGATGCCACCTCCCATCTGGTGCCGGTAATCAATCAGCTAGCCGACACGGTGCCCCGGAGCGAATTTCGAATTTTGAGGACCTTTCTCCCGAGGAAGTAATTACCGAGTTCTCCGCCCGGATGACCGAGGTGAACATGTTTCCCTTCTTCCGTTCTATGTTTTTACTTGATTGATTTATGACTTCTTCTTTTCTTTCTTACAGGCTAACTATGTGATGGCCCGGAATAAGGACTTACTGTTGAGTCATCTGTCCGAGGGGGGCCAGTTGCAGCGGCTTTAAAGCCAAATCTCAGAGCGGGAGGCCGAGCTGGCCAAAAAGGAGGAGGACCCGAAGCAGGCTGTGGCCGAGCTCGCTAGAGAAGCAAAAGAAAAACAAATATTCAAACAGGCCACGACCAAGGGCATTGCACTGAATGATTCCCACCAAAACGCCTCGGCCATTGCCAAGAAAAATATGGAGACCGCTCAGGAGGAAAATAAACGCCTGAGGTGGGAGGTGGGGGGCTCGGATTCCAAGCTCAGAGCGATGACCAAATAGAGAGATCAAGCTCGGGAGGTGCTGAAAGAGAGAGAGTCCGAACTGGAGGATGTGCTGGAGAAATCATGTCTTGATGGTGTCAGCGACTGTGCCCAAATTATTCCGTTGGTGATGCCCGTGATTGACATGGAGCCCATCCATAATGCCATCCGATTTTGCAAAGAGGAGTTTTCAGATGATGAGGCCCACGAATTAATTGTCTTCCCCACAGAGGAAATCAAGGATCCTGAGCCTCTTTCTACCGTGTCCATGTCTCCGGTTCCTGAGGAGATACAGCCTGAGGCTCCCGTCCCTGCCCCTGAAGTGCCTGAGGCCGAGGTTGAAGCCCCTCATGCCACCCAAGCTGAAATCGAGGTCCCTCATGTCGAGCATGTACTTGGGTCCTGCCACCCCGGCCTGACCAAGAAGAAATAGTTGCCCATGTGCGGGCTTATGAATGAGGGTGACCCGAAGGGGGCCCTTTGTAACTAACATTATACTTTCTTCTTTTTGTAATAACAATGCACAATTTCTTGTTCGCCACTTTCTTTGAACGCTTCACTTTCTGCTTTCCATACTTAACTGAATTTCTGCTTTATATTTACTATCTTGCTCTTCTGATTCTGAATGTGAGAAGAAAACTTGATCCCGACCACTTCGAATCCGGCAATAAGGGGAATGTCCTGTCCCCGAGCCGATGACAAATGCACTCGGTGGGACATAACCAGACCTCGAGCTGGAGAAATATTTAGCTATAAGGAATGTTACCTCCCTAGACCAACAAAGATCCGGTCATGGGGGAATGTTCTGTCCTCATGCCGATCTTACGCACTCGATGAGACGTACCCGACCCCGAGGTGATGGAACAAAACAGACTCGACGGAACGAATCAATCCCCGAGCTGGTGGAACATAACAGTCTCGACGGAACGAATCAAGCCCCGAGCTAGTGGAACATAACAGACTCGGCGGAACGAATCCAGCCCCGAGCTGGTGGAACATAACAGACTCGGTGGAACTAATCCAGCCCCGAGCTGGTGGAACATAACAGACTCGACGAAACGAATCCAGCCCCGAGTTGGTGGAACAATATAGTCTCGGCGGAACGAATCCAGCCCAGAGCTGGTAGAACATAACAACCTTGGCGGAACGAATCCAGCCCCGAGATGGTGGAACATAACAGACTCGGCGTAACGAATCCATCCCCGAGCTAGGGGAAGATAACAGACTCGGCGGAACGAATCCAGCCCCGAGCTAGGGGAACATAACAGACTCGGCGGAACGAATCCAGCCCCGAGTTGGCGGAACACATGAGACTTAATCATGAGGGAAGGAATTTCAACCTCTGAGGCTTCACGGACCCCGCGCGCGGGCGTCCCCTTGCTGGGCATCAACAAAAACAAATATGGGAATAGAACAAGGTTAGTACAATGGATGTGACTTAGCACATACTCCACAAAGACCAAAAAAGATAACAAATCGGGTGCCCCGAGGCAGCGTCCTGCCTGGTGCCTCCAAAACATAATTCTGAACCTTACAATTCAGTGTCCCGGCTAGCCGGGCTACGGATCGGTGAGCGACCGAGACCCTGAGGGGAGAAACCTCCTCATGTTGGGCGGCTCTGGAGCCTGCAAGCGCTATGAGGGTAGAAACCTCCCCATGACATGCTTCTCTTGATCCGGGGCGGTTAGGCAGATACCCCACGGGAGACGAAGACACCCCGTGTGCGCCATCCCTTGGGTGGTTCTCAACGGGACTCACCAGCGACTCGCATAGGAAGAAACCTCCATGGGTCCGGTTTACCCGGGACCACAATGGTCATGGAGGCCCTTTGGCCGTCCCCATGCCACGTGCTCCGATGGTTCTCAACGGGATTCACCAGCCAATTCGCAGGGAAAAAAACCTCCATGGGTCCGGTTTACCCGAGCTACTCCTCAAAAATGCGAGTCATGGGGTAGTAATGCTCAGGCCTCGGGGGTTTGATAATGACACCCGAGATTGGCGTGCCGCGAGGGGTTCGCGTTTTTCCCACATGTACCTCATCCCTTGATGCGTTTTGGATCCTCAAAGGCGAAAGGAGTCAGGTCATAACACTTCCACCCGAGGGTTTGATAATGACATCCGGGATTGGCGTGCCACAGACTTTGTGCCATTTCTAACTACCGATCACCCCTTTCGCATCGAGCATATCCCAAGAATATTGAACACAACTTTCGCATTCAATTAATAAACAAGTAAAATGAACAAGTTTCTTAATTCAATAGAGAAAGTTTTATTCATATTCAATGGACATGTTACCCTTCTTACAACTCTTTTCGGGTCATTTTAAGAGATACTTTTACAATCATTTATGGTTTTTGTCTTGGAGTCTGACACATCTTTTAGTCCGCTGAACTTGATTTCGAAATTTCGAACCATGCTTACAGGGTCCATTCGTGTTGAGCGCTCCATTAGCATCTCTGGATAATTCTGGAGCTCGGTCGAGAACCATTCCCATAGTCTTTGGTGGCCCCTGCAAGATTTTTATCCTATCCTCTCATTCGGGGAGGCCATTGTGCTGAATGGAAAGGCCCTGACAGATATCGACCTCATGCCCTCGGCCTACTCATTCCTTGGTTGTTCCTTCAGCACTGGAACTGAGGACCTGGCAGGCTGAACAAGCGTAACACCTTCTCTCGGAGGAGCTTGTTCAGTTACGGCCGACAAACGTCACTCATTTTTGACGTTACATTTCATTCTACAACTCATTCCTAATGGGTGATCGTTGCCCATCCTTTTTACATTCCATTCTACAACCCAACAAGGAGAGCCATTACTTCCCCCTCTTTCCCACTATCATCAATCTTCCTTCCTCTTGTGAATCATTTTCTCTTTCCGTTCTGACCAGTTTCTTCATATTCCCTTTCCTTTTCATCCAATCTTCCTTTCGCTTTCCCAAACCACTCTGCTGCTGAATTCTCCAACGATCCATGGCTTTCCAATCGTCTCATTACACAAGTTGCTTTTTGTTCTTTCCCCACAGACGGCGCCTAGTAGGGGTGTGCATCGGTCGGTTCGGTCGGTTAATCATTGATTTTTTAACCGTAACCGAAATTTTCGGTTAAATAAAAATGTGACTGATTTAACCAATTTATTACACATAACTATTAACTAATTAACCATTATATTTCGGTCGGTTATGGTTAATTCGGTTATTAACCAATCCAATAAATTAAAATTTAATATTTTTTTATAATTTTTAATTAGTAAAATTATATATGATGTAGGTCGGTTCTACCGATTTTTTCGGAACATTTCAACCAGTCGAACCACTAACGCATTAAATTTTTTGGATCACTAAATATTTTTTAAACCCTCGATGATTGTCACATCCTCAGATTTCCTTCCAAACCTACCATGTTATAAATTTTAAGGGTCACGAATCCACCACGATGCAAAATCTACACATTTGAAATTTTATATATTTTTACCTTTAAATTCTTGAGACAAATTAAAAAGAGTCAAAATCAAGCTGTTAATGCAGCTTGTCATTTGAATTTTATCAATTTTATTTTTGGATAGTATTATCAAATCAATATAACTACAACCAATTGAGAGTTTACATGCAGACTATCTTAACTCTAAAAAATTAAAGGATTCGCACGTGCTAATATATATATATATGATTTAATTTCGGTTAATCGATCGGTTCGGTTATACGAATCTCATAACCGTAACCGAATCGAATAACCGAAAAAGTTAAAAATTTTAACTGTAATAACCGATTTAACTGAATTAACCGAACCGTAATAAAAAAATGGGTCGGAACGGTTCAGTTAATCGGTTAAAACCGATAAATGCACACCCCTAGCGTCGGCGCCAACTGTTGACGAGTGATTTTCGTCCCAGTAGCAGTTTCGAGATAACCCTCCCGAGATAATCCTCCTTCAACTTTGAATTTGTTTGGTTATGAGAGACCAAAAGCAAATATGGCAAAAGATAAATTAAACACAATAATCGACGAAGAGTGTTTAACGTGGTTCGGCGGAGCTGATCCAACCTACGTCCACGGGCACAGAGTAGATGGTAACTTTTATTACGAAAACTAGCTCGGGCGACCTGTTTTTAATGAAGGTCTGAGCAGAACCGAGTGTTTAACGTGCTCCAACCATCGTTTTTACAAATGATGCTCTCTCTTTTGTTACAAATTTCGCTATTCCCAATAAATGATATTAACTTTCCTTTATATACTAAAAGAATTACAACACTATTCTTGTGCTTTCTTGATGTCATCCACGTGATCTCCGGCTGATTGACGGGCTCTCTGCCCCAAGATTGTCTTCGCCGAAAGCAAACCTGCCACCTGACGGCTTGTCACATCACCATGTTTTCTCCACTGCCACACGCAATGTAATGAAGCCAGTCTGTAAAGAGCTTTCAAATATTGGTGTACGTCATAAGGAAAAGTCTAAACTGCCCCAGTCACACGTCGGTCTTTTAGAGGCCGGAAAGATTATCTGCCGAACTACCCAAATTGTTCTCGTCCTGACCCAAAATATCCGAGCTTATTCGCTTGTTCCGGGAGATAAAGTAAAACCAAACCGAGCTGCCAGCATACTGTGGTCGGCCTCGGCTCTGGTATTGTTGGTCTCTAAGATATGCGCCATGATGTGTCCTATGGTCGGCCCGATCCGTGAAAGAAGCGATCAGACTCTCTTAATGTCTGAGAACTGACCAATACCTCTGAACATTTGATCCTCCAAAAGTGGGAAATTCCCTATCTGCCATTGCCGAACTGTTCAATTACTTTAACTGCAGAAATCCCCATCAACGAGTGTTTAACTATTTTTCACCTTTAGAGTTAGAGTTTAGTATAAAAGAAATTAAAATCGTCATATGTAATTCAGACTTTTATTATTCAGTAAACGAGCAATTTTAAATCAATAGATTAAGTCTTAAACTTTCCTATGATAGCTTTGTGATGCTGTTGAATTAACAATTATCTATATCCGTAATTAACACTTATATATATATATATATATTCTAAAATCCATATTTTACAATATAGATAAAGTTAAAAATCAATTTTTTTTATCTCTATCTGCCTTATAATCCACATAAAATACACATGAACATGACTAAATATATATACATATATATACACACGTAAGTATGTATGTATAATCTTAATTATCACTGCCAAATATACATTTTACAATTCTTTGTTAAGTATTTCAAAATTTGGCCTGCATTTTATAAGTTTCATAAATAACTAAAATGTAAAACATAAATGAAAAGTTTAATAAATCTAACAAAACTTTTGGTGACTAGAAGGTTACATTAATTGCTGTGCACTACAATGTCGTCCACTTCACGACGACAAGGAGTTTCAAAAAATGAAAACGAACGACAAGTCGGTCACCTATTCAAACTCAAACAACTCTTACAAACGCAACGTCGTTTGATGTGTACTCGTCTACGCCACAAGCCCACAAACTTGCTTTTCTAAATTGAAAGCCACTCAGCCCATTCTCCGTCTCTCTCCTTAGCTGCAGCTAAATCCACCCAAAAAAAAGGAGTCCGCAATGGGCTCCGTGCCGGCTCTCCAGCACCTCCGTCTTATCCGTCCAATCGCCTCCCTCCACGTTACCACCAAAGCAATGCCTAACAACCATCCCCATCACTCCCTAGAAGTCACAGGCGGAGCACGTGATAGATTCCTTCCAGCCCTCAGGACACTGACCCGTCCGTACAGTCCGTTTCCTGTGGTTGGTTGGAACTGCCACGTGGAAACCTTATTCGCTGCCTTCTGTCGGTCCCTTCCTGACGTCAGGCTCAAGCGAGAATGTCTCCGTACCAAAGACGACGGCTCCGTCGCTCTCGACTGGATCTCCGGCGACCGCCAACTCTTGCCTCATGATTCTCCCGTCCTCATTTTGCTGGTTAGTCTTCTCATGCTCTGTTTGTCCTGAACTCTTTTTTTTTCCCTGATGACTATTCGAGTCAATAGAGTCTAACTCAGTATTGGTTTTTAGTATTATAATTCTTCAATAGCTGATATGAGCTGTGTAAATTTTTTATTTGGATTTGGATTTGGATTTGGATTTGGTGGTGAGGTTAGTTTTGTGCTATTTTTTTTTAAAAAAAAATTAGATATATTCTTATTAGATAAGAATTTACAAGTAACGGACTCTTTAACATCAGCATTACTAAAAAAACTGAGCACAAAAAAATCAGCACGGGACCCAAATTCTTTTTGTATAAGCATTTGAGTGGTTAGTAAGAGTATTATCGGTTTAAACAAACTTAAGAATATTTTCAAAGACAAACAGAAGCACGACAGTTGCAACGTTGTTGTTATTGTGCTAGAGATATTGATTTTGGCAGGTGATTGCAGCCAGGTTTAACGGGAGGGAGTGAGGATACATATGTGAGGCATATGCTACTTAGAGCCAGAAGTAAAGGGTGGCGTGTTGTGGTGTTTAATAGTCGAGGTTGTGGAGATAGCCCTGTTACAACTCCTCAGGTACTTCTACTTTTCATTGAGGTTGCTGTTTATGCTATGCATTTGAAACTCTGAGATGTTTTCATTGAGTGTGTAATTATTTCATCACACTGCTGTGCAGTTCTTTTCAGCTTCATTTTTAGGAGATATACATGAAGTAGTAGCACATGTTGGTTCTAGATACCCAAAAGCTAATTTGTATGCAGTTGGTTGGTCTCTTGGGGCGAATATTCTTGTCCGTTATCTGGGTCAGGTAAGATAACTGTGTAACTATGCTTAATTTTTCTCTTTAAGATTCTGAATTTTGGATCAGTAGCCTCCTCTTGCCTTTGTTTAATTGTTGTGGGTATAGTGTGTTGGGGTTTTGGGTGATGGGCCGCAGCGGAAGCGCGGGTCCGGGCGATATCGTATTTTAAAACTTTTTCAAAATACCGAATAAATTATTCAATATCTAATATGAATAATTTATTCATATATTACCTAAACTAATTTATTTAATATCATATATTAACATAAATATAGTTGAAAACTCGCAAAACTTTTACGAAACCGTTTTCCGCAAAATGGCCTAAAATGCGTTTTTGACCGAACCGACACTTATGGAAACTGCCCAGGTCAGATCCAATAGTGTCGGGGCAGTTCATGGGCTGCCCAAACAGTGACAGAATCACTGTTTTCACAGCCGTCACCCGGTTGGCTCAAAATTCACCCGGTAACACCGTTTTTGGTCATTTTCGCTTATTTCAAGTCCGAAACACTTTCCGGCAATTGTGCCAACTCCCAAAACTCATCCATAACATTCATAAGACATCAAATATATCACAAAACTTCCAGTTTTACAAGATCAGATCAGCAAACCAAAAATTCCAAATTTCATGCTTTAAAACCAATTTATTCAAGATTAATCAAATTAATCAAACACCAATCAAAGTCTCACCACATGAAGCAACCAAGAACAATTCTAGGCTATCTTAGAGTGGCTCAAATAACTCTAGAATGGCAACAAAATGTTGAACAATAATTTGAACAAAATTGGATGCAAATTACATTAATTCCACCCAATTTCTACTTCACACATGCCTAATCTTCCATCTCCATTCATCACAACCAAAAGCCCCAAATTAAGAAACAAAGGAACCCTAGAATCATATTAATAACTCAAGAAAACAAGAACAAATTTTCAAGCTCAAGAAATTTAGGATTACCTTTAATATTCAATTTCCTAAGCATTTCTTTGAGTTTTCCTTTGTTTTCCTTCAAGGTTTTATTAAACAAACCCTTAGTTTTTTTTTTCTTTTGAAGTTTCGGCTGCTGTGATGATAATGGAAGATGAAGAAATTCTTTTTCAATTAAAAACCCACTTTGCCGACATAAGCAAGGGTTATTTGGTCAATTTATATTTTTATTTTCATTAAATTAAAAACAAAGTCAAATAAGCTTTAAATATGTCAAAATCCAATTTGCACACTTTAGCTTATTTAAATCATGCCATATGTACAAATAACAATTTGACAAATTCCATAACATTTATGGAAAAAGTTTCTTAATTAATAATTCAGATATTTAACAATTAATTATCCAAATAATTAATTAATGTAACTATTATATATATGTATTTTTTATTTACAGTAAATAACAAATACATATATATTTTGTGGCATGTGTCAAAATCTCATTTGAGGAATAATTAATGTGTATCTAATCGTATTGTGTATCAAATACAAATACACAATAATTAGGATTGACTAAAATCCCCTAATGCACGTGTTATCGTTTAACCGATTAAACGATCCGGATTAATTCATTTAATTCAGTGAAGTATTATGAATAACCCGTATTATTCATATCGAGTTGCCCAAGTGCTCAACGAGTACACTTCATATTGTGGGACTCTATAAGTTTAGGTTTATCCGTCACGAAATCCGATTTCGTGTCCATAATCCACCCACTCATGGATTATGACGACCACAGATAATCTCGCTAAACTATACAAGCCGAGGTCATTGCATACGTATAATCCCTCCGTCACAGGCTATCCGTATGATACCTGGGATATAGATGAGAACGTCAAATCCGTTCGGTATAATACAGTCAACTTTCAATTTACGATCACGAAATAACACTCGAAACTGGTTTCCGACGTTATACCACGGCCATGGATTTACTAGATCGTATACATGTGTTGGATGCCTATGCCCTGTACACAGGACTGACAGATCCTATCTTGATACGCACAGGATATCATGAGCATCAGTCCACACCCAACGAACAGGCGGAGGTCTGATCATGACTAGATCGTTGACGTGACTGCCATCAAAGTGTGAAAGATAGCTTATATATCCACAGTGATATCTCAAGTCGAAGGACCACTATGCTCGCTCAACTCGAGAAGGTTCCTATTGACGTTGGTGTACCATCTATTAGAAAACCTTCAGTGAGTCGTTCAGTGTCTTATCAAATAAACACCTACATGTCTATACGAGTCTCCCGAGACTCATGGTTCACTGGATAAACCATCGGACCAAGTCACGATATACGACATGACTGGTTCTCAGCGGATTTTACTAACCGACCGTGTTAGTAAATCTTGACCAGGAACTTTATTTAAGGATATATAACTAATAATGCGCTTCCCAATGTCAATTACACAACTACGTTGTAACTGCGCACTATACTGTAAATCTTATGGTCTTTGTCTAATATACATGTATCACTGAACCAGATTCAGTTTTAATCTAATCGTAATCAGATTAGATCGAATAAGTATATAAAAGACAATGGTGCTACCAGTAAATTAGTAATATTATGGAAAATTGAACCGCTCGTATTAATGAATCGGACATAAATACGATCCGGATTGGCACTCGGAGCACAACCCTAACATAGTGTACCTTCCGTTTTTTGTTTGCTTGTGCAATGTGGAGTCAATTTAATATGTTTTCAGCTCAACTTGGTATCCCTTATAATGTAAAACCTGTTACATCCACAAACAATGCTCGATTTATGCATTATGTTGCTGTATTCTTTTCTCTGTCTATATGGTTTTAGATAGAAGTAATGGTTTCCATTATTTTAGAATTAGCAGGCTGCATTTTGTTATTATGAATAAATAGGTAATCTGATCTCAAAGGGTCTCAGAAGAGTTAAAATATTGTAATGTGTTCCATTTAACTGGTTCACAGATTGGGATGTTGAAATTTGAGTTGAGGATGCTCCCTTTTGTGCATTAACTATTCTATTTTAATTCTGCGTCTCTGATTCTCAAAGGTTCTAAATTCACTGATCTGAGGAATAAAAATATTATACTTTTGTTCTTTTGGCTGTGAGAATCTTTAGTTGTGCTAGTTATTTTTCTCCATTTCCCATTTTTTTCTTTAATTGTGTTACCACCTCTGTTTCACATATATTTTTATAATGTATCACCCCTGCAGGAATCTCACAGTTGCCCTCTTTCTGGTGCCGTGTCTTTGTGTAATCCATTCAACTTGGTCATTGCAGATGAAGACTTCCGTAAGGGCTTTAACATTGTTTATGACAAAGCTCTTGCTAGTGCTCTCTGTAGAATTTTCAAGAAGTAATTATGTGATCAAATGCTTTTGTCTGGCTGCCAGTTATTTCGGCTTAAAACGGATGTTTCTATGTTTAGACACTATAATCAGAAGAATCTCTTGTTTATGCAGGCATGCTCTTCTCTTTGAAGACATGGATGGTGAGTTTAATATTCCACTGGCTGCTAATGCCAAGTCTGTCAGGGAGTTTGATGACGGACTAACCCATGGTATTTGCTTTTTCCATTTGCAAGGAAATTACTTGTTCATTGGGCTCAGTGATTTTGTGCATGCCATCAGTTTACAGTACTCTCTGTGAAACCTTGCAGTCTCATTTGGTTTCAAGTCAGTGGATGACTACTACTCTAATTCAAGCAGTTCAGATTCCATAAAACATGTCCGCATTCCTTTGCTTTGCATCCAGGTAAGATGTCTCTGTCACTACTTGAGGAAAAATTTCTGAAATCTGCTGGTGAGGTTGAACTGTATAAAATATGATTAAAACTTTGGTCATTCCTTTGTGCACATTTAGAAAGTAATTTCGATTCTTGTAGTTTCGTTATGTATTAATGTTCTGCATATATCCTGATAATACATAGGGTTTAATGCTCTTCTTGGCATTGGAATCTTGATATAATTATATCAACAGCACAAAGTCATATATGTAAATTAATGACAAAAGAGAAAAAGGGCTATGTCATTCCTGTGTCTGGTGTTCTGGGGCGAGGGTTGCCTGTTGGAGAGCTGGAGGGGTTATGAGACTGGAAAACAATTGACTCTCTTAATCACACCAATTTAAATGTCATTATGTTTCTTTTTAATGTCAATATTTGTTTCTTTCGTTATGAGTAGAAAATGGGTTAATGATTCTTCGCATTTCATTTCAAAATGGACAGGCTCAATCTTCTTTGTAATAAAACAGGCAAGAATAAAGTGGTAGAGCCATAGATTAACATGCTTTATATGGTTTGCAGGCTGAAAATGATCCAATTGCTCCTTTTAGGGGAATTCCGCATGAAGAAATCAAGGTATATGTGCTGCAAATGAAGTCTTCCGATTTGTTTTTTTTTTTTTTTTTAAATAAAAGCTCATCAGATGAGCGGAGAGCGCCATGTAACTAGCCTTGTCATTTTCATATACATTTTCTGATGAAGTCTATCACTGTTATCTCAGGCAAATCCAAACTGTATGTTAATAGTGACCCCAAAAGGCGGTCACCTAGGATGGGTTGCTGGTCCTGAAGCTCCATTAGGATCACCATGGACGGATCCTGTGGTGATGGATTTCCTCGAGCATCTGGAAAAAGGCTCATCAGAAGCTCTAGCATCTTGTCGTGACCTCAATGATGCGCAGCAAAGTTCACAAGGCTTGCATAGCCTACAATTATAGTTGGCAATTAGTCTTCATTTACATATTCGTTTGAGTTCATGTATAATGGGCTAAAATATTTAATTCTGCATTAATTGACTTGAGAGGAAGTAAATTATATTAAAAAAATAAATAAAGTAATCCATTCCATTCTAGAAAGCTCACAATTGGCTTTTTAAAAAAAATATATGATTGCAAATGAGGATCTATATTGCGTATTTAATGACGTTTTAGCAACCCGTTTTAATGTAATAATTGTGGTAGTAATTAACTAAATTGTTGTATTATTCAAAAGTGTATATATATATATATATATGTGTGTGTGTGTTTGTTTGTTTTTAATAGAATATCCTTAAAGTAGTGTTTGTTTGTTTTTAAATAAAATAAAATAAGAAAAGAAATGAGACATGCTTCTAGATTATTAGAATTGAACCATGTGGACATTGTTAATTAGGTAGTCATAGTTTTGGTAAGTATTAACAGTTTACTCATCTCAGTTTACACAAAAAAAAAAAAAAAGAAAAAAAAAAAAGTGTGTGTGTGTGTAAATAGTGAAGCCCTTTTATTTTCTTGTATTATTTAGGTTAATTAAATTTGAGTCGCAAGGTAAATTCAACAATATATCTATCCCAATCTTCGTACATATTTAATCAATTTGGCGACAATAAGTTTAATAAACATAATGATTTAACAGATATATTCATAACGGATATATTGTTGCAACTGACTATCTATAACATATTAAACTACTGATAAATTAAATTAATTAGCCATTGACCCGCACAATGCGTGACTCGTCTCATAAATATGATTCGATACTAAATATAAGAAAAAAATTAATTAGGATTTTATTTCTAACCATAGTTGTTCAAATAATGTAAATCTTTAACATTCTCTCAAATTAACAAAGATCTCTTTTAATTATTCAACTTTATACTTTTTTATGATGGGGAACAAAAATAAATTTAGGTAGGCTAAAGACACTTTTATAATAATCATTAATATAATTTATGAGTCTTGAATTTTCATTAATAAATAATTTAGTAATGAGTATAAATTAAAAATACAAGCATATTATTTAAATGTGTTATGATAGTGATGACTTTTGAACTCATACTAATAAATAAGTTAATAACAATTCCTTAGTGAAAAAGATGATCAATGATTTGCTTGACATGTCATTTGGTATAATTATAATTATGAGAGAAAGTAAAATGATGTGATTATTTATGCGAGAAAATAAAAGGATACAAACCATACAATTATGAGAGAAATATAGATGATATAAAGCCGAAACATATTTATACGTATATTATGAAAGTATATGAAAAAATATAATCAATGTATTTATGAGAGAATGTGAAAGGATATGAATTAGATAATTATAAGAGAAAATGAAATGAAAATATATTTATATATATTCATGATGAGAGAAAATGAGAGGATCACTACAAGAAATTAAAGTTTTAGCGACGGAATTTAGAGACGAAATATTTCGTTTCAAAATTTAACGACGGAATCGAGACGGAATTGAAACGAATAATGAAATTAGGGACGGAATTTAGCGAGAAAAAAATTTCATCTCTAAATTAGAGACGGAAACGAAAATCTGTTGCTATATAGAAACAAAATATTTATTCCGTAGATAATTTTAAATTTTCACTTTTATTTTAATTTTAATTGGTAATTAGAAACAGAATTTTTCAGTCGCTAATTAGAAACGGAATGAAAATTCCGTCTCTAATTAGAAACAGAATTAAAATTCCGTTGCTAATTAGGAACGGAATTAAAATTTCGTAGCTAATTTTAAATTTTCATTTTAATTTTAATTTTAATTGGTAATTAGAAACAGTTTTTTTCCGTCGCTATTAGAAACAGAATGAAAATTTCGTCGCTAATTTTAAATTTTAAATTTTATTTTAATTTTAATTGGTAATTAGAAACAGAATTTTTCCGTCTCTAATTAGAAAATGAATGAAAATTCCGTCGCTAATTAGAAACAGAATTAAAATTCCGTAGCTAATTAGAAACAGAATTAAAATTCTGTAACTAATTAGAAACGAAATTAAAATTCTGTAGCTAATTTTAAATTTTCATTTTTATTTTTATTTTAATTGGTAATTAGAAACAGAATTTTTCCGTCTCTAATTAAAAACGAAATGAAAATTTCGTCGCTAATTAGAAACGGAATTAAAATTCCGTAGCTAATTTTAAAATTTTCAATCCCCCAAAAAATGTAATCCTTTCGGTGCCATTTTTTTTAAAAAAATAGAGATGAATTTTCCGTCGCTAATTAGAAACGGAATGACATTTCGTCGCTAATTAGAAACGGAATTAAAATTCCGTAGCTAATTTTAAAATTTTCAATCCCCCAAAAATTTAATCCTTTCGGTCCCACTTTTTTTTTAAAATAGAGACGGATTTTCCGTCGCTAATTAGAAAATGAAATTATAATTCTGTCTCTAATTAGAAACGGAATTAAAATTCCGTAGCTAATTTATAAAATTTTCAATCCCTCCAATATTTTCAAAAATTTCCCGCCTTACGAAAATTTAAAATGTCTATAAAATTTACAAATCTTCCCGCTTTTCTTATCTTTTCCTCTATATATACACCGCAATCTTTTTAAATCTCAACTGCAATACATCATCCAAAATTTTCCTACTCAATTTCATATACCATCAAATTTTTATTTTCCTACTCAATTCCATATACCATCAAATTTTTTCATACCTCAACTCTCATTATCAATCTCTCATTTTTCTTATCTCCACTTTTAAAATTTCCTAAGAAACAAACACTAATATATTTATTTTTTTTGGTTTAAAGTGGCGTAAATGGATGGTGGTGTGTCGAAGCTTGCGGTGGATATTACGGTGTCTTGTGGAATTGAAGATTTATATATAACATTAAAAAAGTCAATTTTTAAAAATTATATACCATTCAAAAATTTTAAAATTTTTTCTTATCTAAAATTTAAAAATTTACTCTCTCTACAATTTATAAATTTCTCACATCTATATAATTATAAAATTCCACACCTCTCTAAAATTTTAAATTTTTTTCCTTTCTAAAATTTTAAATGTTTCATGCATCTTTAAAATTTTTAAATTTCCCGACTTTCTAAAATTTTAAAATTTTCGTTTTTATTTTTTTATTAAATATATAGTTATGGAATAGCTACGGAAATTACCACTACAAGAATTAGACCATTTAGCGTCGAATTGTTTCGACGCCATAAGTGACTATTTCGACGCCAATTATATTTAGCGTCGAAAAAATTAGACGCAAAAAATGGACGATAAAATGTCGACGAAAACCACTTTTAGCGTCGAAATAATTAAATGCGACGCTAACAAACAGTATTCTGCGTCCAATTTATTTCGACGCTAAAGTAAAATTTTCGACGCTATATTTTATATTTGGCGACGAAATATATCGACGCAAAAATTCAAACTTTTAGCGTCGAAACCTTTCGACGCTAAAGTATATTAAAAAAGTATTATATGTAAGCTTATAGCGACCATGTTTTTTACTATTAGCGTCGATATTTGTCGACGTTAAAAGTCACCTGTAGCGTCGAAACTAGCTTATAGCGACCATGTTTTTTACTATTAGCGTCGATATTTGTCGACGCTAAAAGTCACCTTTAGCGTCGAAACTAGTCGACGCTAACATATATTTAAAAAGAAATATATGTACGCTTACAGCGGCCATTTTGTATACTATTAGCGTCGAAATATTCGACGCTAAAAGTAAATAATTTATTTTTTTAAAAATTAGTAATTTACTTATTTTTTGGTCTAAAATATTTAATTTAGTTGAAAAAAAATGTAATTAATGACGAAATATTATATTGAAATTTGTTTTAGAAAAAAGAAATATTATATTAAATCTATTTGTTCAAAATGTTTATACAAAACTAAATATAAAATTAATTGCTACTGTGATGGGGGGACGCTCGAGCCCGATGCACCATGACTCATTGAGGCCTCGAACATCTGACGGAAAGCCAGCAGTTGCTGTTCCAACTGCTCCATCTTCTTCTCGTGGTCCATCATCTTCTTCTCGTGGTCCACCGTGACCTGTTGTAGCTTCTCCTTAGTCTGCTGCAGCTCGTCTTTGGTGGTGACTAACTCGTCTCGAAGAGAGACATTGTCCGAATTACCATTATTGCGTGCAGATGACGTTGGCTTCTTACGAGTGCCAAGACCAACGTTGTAAGCTGTCTGATTCTTGAAAACCAATTGCGACAGCTGCTCATCTGGTATGGGGTCGGTCCCTGTCTCCTGAGTTTGATGTTGGAGTTCCATCATTTCGTTCTGTTTCAAAAAATAAGTTAATATTAGAATTTGAGAAAAAAATTTAACATATATAATATTAATTATTTTATTTTAAAAACTGAAACTTACATAGCAGCGTTCGGCTTCTTCATTTATCCATTTATTCTTGTCATTGTAATGCGTCACACGGAAAAAATCTGGAAATGATTGCACCTCACATGTGCTACTCTGTTATAAACATAAAATAAATTCAATATTATTCCAGATAGTAAAAACAATTAACTGTTAAATTTTACGTTATGATATATTTACCTCAGAATGTTCGGCACGATGTTGGATAAATGGCTTCGAACCTCCACGGTGGTTAAAACGCAAGTGACTTCGATTTTCCGCATTTGCGTGACATTTATCCTGTATTCACGAACACAATCAAACTTACAAGCATGAATGGATTCATACCCCATTCCCAGATCACACAACATTTTCTTTGCCTCGTAGTACGACTTAGGCAATTCGCTTCCAACCGGTAACATTTGGGCCAGTAACTCTAACATCATATCGATACTTTTGTTGGTCATTCTGTTGATCACTTTAATGTGTAATAATTTCACAACGAAATTCAAGATCGACATTCCAGCACCTTCGAATGGAATTTTTTTTGCCTCATCAAGTAGCTCACTAAATAAGTTTTGATCATTTCCATTTAACACTGGCATGTCGCCACTAACACTATGACCAAGTTGTGGACCTTGTAAGTCATGCAAAATATCGGCGATATCATCGTTTGCAGGTTGATTGTAACTACTGCTCCCTTCGCCGACATCAAAAAACCGTGACTGAGAATGATACTGCTCACCGTGATAAATCCACGTACGGTAAGTGGGTGATATTCCTGGCATGTATAAATGATTATGAACTTCATCTAACCGCTTCCTTTTCCTATTCAAACAATTTGCACATGGACAACGAACACGACCTTCTGCATCAATGTGTTGCTTTGCGACTTCCATAAACTCAGACACTCCATTACGATATTCAACACTCAATCTATCCAGAGAGCTCATCCAATTTCTATCCATTTCAGCAGAATACCTAAATATAATAATATAATTATTAGATATCATTTTACATTGGAATCAACATTACTAATTCAGTAATACTTAATTTAAGCATATATATATATATATATATATATATATATTTGGTTGATAAATTAATTAAATAGTTTACAGAAAAATTCTATTTTGTTAATTAATATACTTACTCTACATATATGAATCATAAATCACTAACAAACAGCATATAAAAACATATAAAAACATATAAACAACATATATAATCATAAAAATTGAAAATAATAAAGAAATATGAAAGAAGATTTACCTTTTCGGAAATTGATTACAATTTTATTGAAAATTTTTAGGAGAGATGTGAGGCTGTTGTAGAGGAGAAATTCTGGATTTCAGAGGATTTTTACGAAGAGAATGAAGAAAAAACAGAGGGGGAGAAGGGGTGCTGACCTTCTGTATTTTAATCTATATTTAGCGTCGAATTAAGTATTCGACGCTAATTGTTGCCGTTTTTAGCGTCGAAACTGTTTTTTCGACGCTAAATGTTACATTTTTAGCGTCGAAACCGTTTTTTCGACGCTAAATATAACAAATTAGCGTCGGATTTAATTTAGACGCGAAAGAATCAAGGATCTATCGGTGGAGCTTCATAACTCTTTAGCGTCGAATATTTGTTCGACGCTAAAAGTATTATTTTTGGCGTCGAATATTCAAAATCGACGCGAATTGTATACGTTTTTAGCGTCGAAACTGTTTTGTCGACGCTAAATATCAAAATATAGCGTCGAATTAAATTTAGACGCGAAAGAATCAAGGACCTGTCGGTGGAAGCTTCATAACTCTTTAGCGTCGAAATTAATTTCGACGCTACAAGTATTATTTTTCGCGTCGATTATTCACATTCGACTCTAATTGTTGCCGTTTTTAGCGTCGAATTTAATTTAGACGCGAAAGAGTCAAGGATTTGCCGGTGGAAACTTCATACACCTTTAGCGACGATATATGTTCGACGCTAAAATTATATTTTTGGCGTCGACCACGTGTTCCGACGCTAAAAGTGTAATATCTGGCACCAAAAATTATTGCAATAATATAATTATTCAGCGTCGAATATTTGTCGACGCTAAAGTTCTGTTTTTAGCGTCGAAATATAGTTTCGACGCCAAAACATTAATATTCTGCGTCGAAGTTTTATTCCGTCGCTAAAAATATGACATATAGCGTCGAAACTAATATTCGACGCTAAAAGTTAGTTTTGGCGTCGCATAATGTTTCGACGCTAAATATTTGGACGCTAAAAGCCATAATTCTTGTAGTGGTCTCTAATTAGCGACGGAATAAATAGCGAACATATTCACCTGCAATCGAATAGACATGAATTCATGGGTTTATATTTTTTGTTACAGAAACTACTGAATTCATGATTATGTTAACCGAGAGATTTATTGTGGTGCCTTTAAATTTCTCATATTTCTTGAAGCCAAACCGTTAAGAAACTTGATAGTCACACCGTTAATGAGAACATAACGCATGGGCACTTTCGTCAGGCAGGGAAAGAGAAAGCTAAATTCTTCAATTAATTTCCTTGCATTAATAAAACCAAAAATTAAAAATATCAATTTGGAAAAAAATATAACCAAAAAATAAAAATATTAATTTGAAAATAAATTTAATTGACTGAATGTTCTTAAATTAAGGGGAGAGTTCTATTTGATTTAGGAAATAACCTCACAAAGAAAATATTTTGGAGTTAGCTTAGGATGTGTTTTTGGAAGCCCTAGTTTGATTACTTCGACGTGCAAATGAGTATATTATCTCGATTGGTAGAAGCATCATAAGAAGATTACTTGATAATAAGGTGCCCATAGATAGGCACGGAATGATATTGGTGGGTGTTTCCACGAAGAAGATAATTACACTAAGATCTAGCTCGTTTTTGTTTTCAAATGTGAGGAATACAGTACCAGGAGAAAATAATTATTTTTGTATTAATGATAATCCTTAAAATAAGGAGAAATGAAGGATTATATTATAGTTGAAAATGATATGGTTTTTTTCTTCTCCGTTTTTATAAATAATACTAGTCGTTGATCCGAGCAATACGCGACTTTTCTTATAGGTATGATTGATATTAAATATAAGAAATAAAATTGAGAAGGATCTTACCTTCAATCATAGTTATTCAAATAATGCAAGTCCTTTAACATTCTCTCAAATTAACAAATTTATCTTCTAGTTATTCCACTTTATATTATTTTTACAATAGGGAATAAAAATAGATTTGGTTAGGCAAGACACTTTTATAATTAACATTAATATAACTTATGGCTCTTTAAACTTTGACTAATAAATAATTGAGTAATGAGTATAAAATAGAAATACAAAAAAATAAAAATAAATGATAAGATGATTTAGGAAATACCTATTATTTAAATATGTTATATTAGTAATGACTTTTAAACTCCTAATAAATAAGTTAATAACAATTATTTAGCGAAAAAGATGACTAATGACTTGCTTTACATGTCATATGTATGGATGGCAAGAATCCTCGCGGGGATGGGGCACGCAGTATTAGGGGCGGGTGTTTAGCGGTCTTTTTTAAAAACGGACCAGGTGCGGGTATAATTTTTAATACCCTTTAGGTATACGGCCGGGTATGGGTATACGACTTCCTAACCTGTACCCACTCAATAAACCCGTTTGACTTTGGCTTTTTGATAATTAATTTTTTTAGTCAAAAAAATTATGTATTAAATTAAAAATAGGAAAAACATAATTTTTTTGTTCAACTTAATATAATATTTTTCTCTTTATTTTGAAGATGAGATTTCTATCAATATTAATTAATTAATTCATTTCATTTTGTTTTAAAGATGAGATTTCTACGACAATAGTATTTATTTGGTAATTTATGTATTTTTCTTCTTTATTCAAGCATTAAAGTAAATTTAAACCTACATATGTTAATTTAGTATTTTTATTTTATATCTATTTGTTTCAATAATTTTTTTATTGAATTTTTTTAATAAATAAAAGGGGATATGGGATGGGGAATGACTATCATCCTTTCACTCTATCTCCTTTTAAGGGTTAGGATTTAGCCAAGATAAATCCAATGGTCATTATCTTGACAACATAAAAGCCACTCATCAAATTGATTAATGAGTTGTCAAGGTAATAGCCATTGGATTTACCTTGATTAAATCTTAATCCTTAAAAGGAGATAAATGAGATTAGAGTGAAAGGATAATAGCCAAACCCTATGGGATGAGGACGAGTATATTTTTTATATACGGGGAATCCCCGACCTGTACCCGCACGAGTGACGGGCCGCGATTGTAGATATTATATATCATGCGGGTACGGATGCGGGTATTGACGTCCCCGTCTTATACCCGGCCCGTTGTCATCCATAGTCATATGATATAATTATAACTAAGAGAAAGTGAAAGGATGTTATTATTTATGAGAGAAAATAAAAGAATATGAAGCACATAATTATAAGAGAAGATGAAAGTATATGAATCATATAATTATGTGAGAAAATAAAAAGATATAAATATAATTATGAGAGAGTGAAATGATATGAAATTAATATATATATATATATGTGTGTGTAAGTATATGAAAGGATATAATCCATGTATTTATGAGAGAATGTGAAAGGATTTGAATTACATAATTATAAGTGGAAGTGAAATGATATGAAATTAATATATATATATATAATTATGAGAGAAAATGAAAGAATATGAAGCAAATAATATAAGAGAAGATGAAAGTATATGAATCATATAATTATGTGAGAAAATAAAAAGATATAAATATAATTATGAGAGAGTGAAATGATATGATTATTTATGAGAGAAGATGAAAGGATATGAATCATGATGAAAGAAGCCAATATAACATCAACAAATAATTAAAATAACAATCAATTTTACATGTTCGTATGCGTAAAAAATAAAAATTACTACTAAAAATCTATGAAAAAATCAAAGTAATCGATACATTCCCACTTTTCCAAAATCACCCCACAAAAAATTATGAAAAAATATAAAACTGTTTATCTAAACCTAGCATTATAAAATATGGGTGGGCATCAGATCGGATCGGATTTGGCTATCGAACCCAATCGAATCATGTTTGGTTCATTTGTCGAATTTCGGATCGGATCAGATAAATTTGATAACTATCGGATCGAATCAGATTTTATCCGATTTGGTAACAAATCTGAATTCGATAAGGAATCCGATTTGATAACGGATTCGAAATCCGATAGAGAATCTGATTTGATAATAAATCCGATAGTAAATTCGATTTGATAACAAATCCGATTTGATAACGGATCCGATTCGAAAAATTTATTTGAAAATTTGTAAATTCATAACAATTTTATCGAATCGGATCGGATAACTTAAAATTCAAATCAATTTTATCAAATCGGATCCGTTATCGAATCAGATATGTTATCAAATCGAATCCACTATCAGATTCATTATCAAATCGGATTCTCTATCGGATTCGAATCCGTTATCAAATCGGATTTATCCGATTCGTTAAGTATTCGAATCGGATCAAACAAATCTGATCCGATTCGATAGTTATCGGATCAGATCAGATCGAGTTTGATAAGGCTATCAAACCTTATCGGATCAAACAAACTAATACTAATCGGATCATATCGGATCGGATTCGGTCCGATCCGAATCCGAATCCGATAATGCCCACCCATATTATAAAATGAAGCAAAATTAAAAACTTATGAACTTTTGAATACACTAAAAAATAACAAGCAAAATCGCTTATTATTTAGCCATTAAAAGTTCAAAAGCAACACTATACAAACTACAACTGATCAACCAATCATAAGCTCCACAACTGAGGGTGAACTTGCATTATTCTTACTTGCTTAATATTTAATGCAAGTTAGACATTAATGCAAGTTATTTTGATTTAGGATATCAAAAGTTAAAATATTCAATGTTTCATCTTAAATTAAGGAGAAAATCTTATTTCTTCATGAGACCTTTTATTTTTATATGAAAAAAGATTAATTTCTAGCTTGTTAAGATCCCATGAATAGACATTAATGCATGTTATTTTGACATAGGATATCAAAAGTTAAAGTATGTAATGTTTCTCCTCAAATTAATGAGAGCAACTTATTATTTCTCCTAAAATTAAGGATATAACTCTTTTTTACTCAATATATATATATATATTAGAGGTGGCAATTTGGGTCAGAATTCGTTTATTCGTTCGATTCGATTCACTTTAAAGTGAATATAGGTTTGGAAAAATGGATTCGTTTAATAAATGGGTCAATTCGATTCGATTCGTTTATTAAACGAATCGAATCCGGATTTGAGCTTATCAATTCGTTTATTCGTTTGGAATTCGTTTATTAAACGAATCATAAACGAATCGAATCTGAATCAAATTCATTTAATAACCGTTTAATTATATTACAAATTAACCCTTATAATTTTTGAACAAGAGTGTTTAAGAAGAAGGATATTTTATTAATTACATACTTTAACCTAAGAAATAACTATATAAAGAAAAACTCTAAACCTAAACTTAAACCTAAAATTCTCTCTCTCAACCCTGTCGCCGCCTCCTCGCCTCTCCTTAGTCTCAATCCGCTCTCAATTATATGGTGCTAACCTAAAAATTGCATCTTGTGGCTAAAGTTTTTTTTTTATTTTTAAGGATCCATCACTGTCTCATATACTCGAGAGTTTGACAAACCCAACACAGAAAGACCAAATCATGGAAAGAAAAGAATGGCCAAAACAAAGGAAGATCCATCTTTGAAGCCTATTTTGGATGAGATAGAGTCTGGTGGACCAGTTGCCATGATGAAGGAGTAATTGAAATGTTGTGATATCTTATGTGCTTTTATAAGCTTGTGGGTTTTGTATTTCTAGTTAAGCTCTTGGACAACATTTGTGCATTCATTTATTTTCATGCATCTGGCTGATTAATGGAGAATTAATTGTCTTCTCCTATGGATTGGAATGATAAGACGTTTTGCAGAAATTGGGTGAAGCAATGGGTCTTGCAGTTGCTGGAGATGCAACCGCTTCTGCTGATAATGTTGGGGCAGATGAAGCAGACGAAGCTGGAAATGAGGATGAGTCGATTGTTTAACTTGGTGAAGTGTTCTTTGTTTCTGGTTTACATGACCTTTTGATATTTCTAATATTAAATTACCCCTTAATTGATTTTCTAGTTAATCGTGTGATTAGCTTGTTCAAGAAATTGTAGCTATTTCAATTAGTATAATTTTTTTTATAGATATGTGTTGTGCTGATGTTATTGAAGTTTGATTTTTAATTTATAATAATGAATATGCTGTTGATTTTGTATTTAATTTTGATTAAACGAATAAACGAATCGAATACGAATATTCGTTTGTTAAAAGAATACAAATTTAGATTCGTTTAATTTTGTATAAACGAATCGAATGCGAATATTTATTTTTTAAACGAATATTAAATTCGATTCGATTCGTTTAATTTTATGTAAACGAATAAACGAATCAAATACGAATATTCGTTTAATAAACTAATCGAATTCGAATCCTAATATCAGGATTCGTTTAATAAACGAATCGGATTCGAATTTAGTACATTATTATTCGATTCGTTTAGTATTCGTCACGAATTCGATTCGTTTATTCGTTTTGCCACCCATAATATAGATTAGATTACCATGACATGCATAATGGTACAACAGATTTATAACAGATATATTGTTGCAGCTGACTATCTCTAGAACATATCAATCAATTGATAAATTAAACTAATTACCATGGCATGCATGCATGTGTGATTGAACCTATACACTGCATTTTATAATGCGTGAGTTAATTGGTCCAAATTAACTCGTTAAGAATCCATTTAAAGAAAATTTTGATAGAAAAAAGGAAAAAAGTCATTAATGATTTGATAATTTTTTTCATTTCCCATAAAAATGATGTCAAAACTTTCATTAAATGGATTCTTAACGAGTGCCCCTATAAATTAAAAGATAAATTGTGATCAGTTGATATGATAGATCTTTCATTTTTGTGAATTTGTTAGCAGTAGCTGCTAGTGCTAGGCCCCTCATGTGAAAGTAGGACATACTTTTGGGTTTTGATCCTAAGCAGACTTTTAGTAAAGACGAATGAAGTTGTCATTCCGGTGTTAATTATATTACACTTTTGTGCAAAGGTTTTATAAACTTACATGTTATTTATTAGCTGCTATTGAGACATTAACATTGGAAGAAAGTTAATTTTTAAATATATTACTTGGAAAATTCTAACCATGTTGCTTGTCAAGTTTATGTGACGTTTGGAAGTGATTTTTGAGTAATATTATTATATGAGTGATGTGATGTGATATTATTAATTAATAATTATATAACATATAAGATTGATGATACCTTGTTTTTTCAAGCTAGTACTTTCAGTTTCAGTTTTATTAAATTCTGAACTATCAATTATTACAATTTATTTGGTTAATGTGTTCTTACAATGGACTTTGAACAAATAGTAAACCGAACAGAAATGATACAATTAATAGAATAGCAACATGACAAGGGCGGACAGAGAACGAGAAATCAGTAAATCAGTCGACAGGAAAAGTACAGCAACGAAGGCAGCGCAAACCGAGAGAATTCCGAGACTTGTTGATGCGGCAACAATCTCCTTAAAATAAATTCGTCCCCTACCGATTGGTGCAGTAGAACGCGAGACGTCTGTTTCCCAGGATGCAACGAAAAATAGACGAAATTGGGCACCACCAAATTCGACTGCAACGAACAACCGAAGTGCTTGAACTCTCTCAACAAAAACTTAAAACTTGTTTTATGTGTTCGACTCTTGAAAAAAAATGAAATACACTTCCTTTCACTTGTTGTAACCACCAAGTTAATTAAATTAACTGTTATGGAACATCAAGAGGCTTGGAAAAAATTAAAGAGATATGCCAAAAATTGGCTGGGCCAGGCCCACACAATTTGGTCCGGCATTCGTGTACGCAGGACACGCGGGTGCACACGAGCCAAGTTTGATTCGGATTTGATTTGCACCCCCCCTGCGCACGTAGAGAGAGCCTCTATCCTTATAACTCTTACCCATCTACATATGAGCAATCATATATAAGCATAACTTTCCCTCTATAGCTTTCCCATATGGGACAAGCTCAATTCTCCTTATTTTCCAACACCATTGGGTGAACTTTGAGCAACAATTTCTCATTCACCCAAGCACCATTTTAAGCATATGAATATACCATTCCGAACTACTCACGGAGGAGTATCCGAATCACTCAAAAACAACCACTAACACGAAGTGGACAATGCTTAAAATTGTGCCTCAAAATGCTCAATAATAAGCATTTTCCAACAATCCCCCACATGAATGAAATTGGCGAAAAACGTCAAATAAAATTACTTTATAAAAATATTTTATTTTGACCTTGAAGAGTTCAACGGTTCAACACCTGCATAGGATAGGTAGGCATCAGCCTTTGAACCTTCCCTTGTGAAAATATATCTCATTTACTAGCTGACAGTGGACACGATGTCATTGAACTATACTGCCGTTCATGTAAATGAAAAACATATATCACACAGATATTTTACCTAACACATCTGAGTTCTCATTATTATGTTCATTTTGGCCATGAACATCTACCTGGTTCGGCAAGAGTTTCTAAGAATTAGCCCCGTACAATTTCCTTTGAAGCGGCCCCACTTTTCTCTCACATAGGTGATTTCTTATTTAAGAGTAGCTCGTATTACTCTGCTCGGACTCCCGACGCATAAGAATCATTAAAAGCCTTTGCTTAACCTCTATCCATACGAGCATCACTGTTTCATTTCATCATAGGAATGGACTAGAGGGTAACCCCCACAGTGAACCAATTATGTCTTTTACGAGTAGGTTGTCCCATTGAACCTAGATCTTGGGATCTCTAGTCAACAAGGTTGGGTTTTCCTTCGTAATAAACATTTATCTAATGGGCTTTAGTCTCATTCCCCTCGATGATTTCACAACTAACTCTCTGTTTAACCTTTTGGTTAGCGGATCCGCAATGTTATCCTTTGACTTTACATAGTCAATCGAAATAACTCCAGTAGAGAGTAATTGTCTAATGGTATTGTGTCTACGACGAATATGTCTAGACTTACCATTATACATATTGTTATGTGCCATTCCAATTGCAGATTGACTATCGCAATGAATGCAAATCGCTGGCACTGGCTTAGGCCAACTTAGAATATCATCTAGAAAATTTCGCAGCCATTCTGCTTCTTCAACACACTTATCTAATGCAATGAATTCTGATTCCATTGTAGATCTGGCTATCACAGTCTGTTTAGATGACTTCCATGATATAGCTGCACCTGCTAGTGTAAACACATAGCCACTAGTAGACTTTGAGTCATTCATGTCAGATATCCAGTTTGCATCACTGTATCCTTCGATTACAGCTGGATATCTATGATAGTGCAGCCCATAATTACGAGTAAAACGTAAGTACCTAAGTACTCTCACTATTGCTTTCCAGTGATCAACCCATGGATTACTCGTATATCTGCTGAGCTTGTTTACTGTACAGGCTATATCAGGCCTTGTACAACTCGATAGATACATCAAACTCCCGATCACTCTAGAGTATTCTACTTGAGATATACCCTCTCCCCTAATCTTTAATAGATGTAGACTCACATCTAAAGGAGTTCTTGCCACAACAGAATCATCACTGTTGAATTTACCAAGAATTTTATCCACATAGTGCGACTGATCAAGAATAAGTCCATCTGAACTTCTCGAGATCTTTATTTCCAGAATGACATCTGCTAGACCCATGTCTTTCATGTTAAATTTAGATTTCAGCATATTCTTGGTGGATTTTACCATTTTAACATTACTCCCGACAATTAGTATGTCATCAACGTAGAGACATAAAATGACATAGCCAACTTATGTCTCTCTGACATAAATGTATTTATCACATTCATTGATTTTGAAACCATTTGCCAACATGGTGTCATCAAACTTTTTATGCCACTCTTTCGGGGCTTGTTTCAATCCATACAAGGATTTAACTAACTTACAGACTTTCTTTTCTTGTCCTGGAGCTATAAAGCCTTCAGGTTGTTCCATGTAGATTTCTTCATCTAAATCTCCATTCAGAAAGGCTGTTTTCACATCCATCTGATGTACCTCAAGATTGCGCAAAGCTGCAATCGCTAGTATCATCCTTATGGAATTTATTCTCGTTACAGGAGAATAAGTATCAAAATAATCAAGACCTTAACGTTGTCTGTAACCCTTAATTACAAGTCTTGCTTTGTACTTGTCAATTGATCCATCTGCCTTCATTTTCTTTTTGAAAATCCACTTGGACCCTAAAGGTTTACATCCTGGAGGAAGATTCACTAACTCTCAGGTGTGATTTTGTAAGATGGATTCAATTTCACCATTGATGGCATCTTTCCACAAAGCAACATCAGCTGACCTTACAGCTTCGTTATAGATTTGAGGATCATTTTCTAGCAAAAATGTCAGAAAATCTGGACCAAATGATTTTTCCGTTCTAGCTCTTTTGCTACGTCTTGGTTCAAGTTCAACAACTTGTTGATCCTCTGGAACATATATGTGTTCTTGGTCCTGACTATCTTCAATGATAGTCTCATGTGCCCGTTTGTGCACATTTGAATTCGAATTAGTTTTACAAGGAAAAACGCATTCGAAAAAGGATGCATTCCTCGACTCCATTATCATATTCTTGTGAATATCTGGTATATTAGACTCATACACAAGAAATCGATAAGCATTATTGTTATGTGCATATCCTATGAAAATGCAATTAACAGTTTTTGGTCATATCTTCACCTTCTTAGGTGGTGGAATGACTACCTTGGCAAGACACCCCCACACTCGTAGGAATTTATAGGAAGGTACTCTTCATTTCCACATTTCATAAGGAGTTTTCCCTGCTTCTTTCTGTGGTACCTTATTTAAAAGGTAATTAGCTGATAAAACAGCTTCTCCCCACATAACGTTCATCATCTCTTTCAAGGTACGATTCTTTCGTTCTGCAATCCCATTGGATTGAGGTGAATAGGGAGCTGTGGTTTGATGTATGATTCCATTTTGTTCACAAAGTGATTTAAAAGGAAAAACATACTCACCACCACGATCACTTTTTAACTCCTTAATTCTTTTATTCAGTTGGTTCTCAACTTCATTCTTATAGAGAACAAATTTCTCTATAGCTTCGTCCTTGCTTTTCATCAATTACACATAGCAAAATCTTGTGCAATCATCAATAAAGGTAATAAAATATTTATTACCGCCTCTCGATTGTATTGAATTAAAATCACATACATCGGTATGAATTAGATCAAGTGGTTCAGAGTTTCTTTCAATACTATGAAAGGATGATCTAGTTAGTTTTGCCTCAACACAAGTATCACACTTATGTTTATTATCAATTTTAAAATTGGGAATGTGATTCATGTTAATTAATTTCCGCAATGAATTAAAATTAACATGTCCTAATCTATCATGCCATAAATTAGAATACTCAACAATATAAGTAGAAGAACTAGCTTTATTGATATTTTTGGGTTTAACAACCATTACATTGAGCTTAAAGAGCCCATCAGTTACATATCATTTTCCCACATACATTCAATTTTTAGTCAAAACTTCTTTATCAGACTCGAACACCATCCGGAATCCATGCTTTTCTGGTACATACAGAACGTTGTTCAAAGTCAACTTTTTCCCATAGGTCATCTTCAGAATCACCTTGCATTGACCTTCAATCTCAGATGTTGCTGAATTTCCCATGTATATTTTTTCCCCATTACCAGTAGGCTCAAATGAAGAAAACATGCTCTTGTCCGAGCACACATATCGAGTGGCACCAGTGTCAATCCACCACTCTCTTGGGTTAGAACCCACTAGATTCACCTCAGAAACCACAGCTGAAAGGTTAATGCCTGAAACATCTTGAGTCATGTTTTCCATCACATTATCCTCTTGATTCTTTTTCTTCTTTGGCAGTCTGCACTCAGAAGACTTGTGACCCATTTTGTCACAGTTGAAGCATCTTCCTTGAAATTTGGATTTCTTGGAAACTCCTCCTTTAGGGCCCATCTTTGACCCTTTGTTCTTAGGGTTTTTGTTCTTATGGCCATGTTCAACAACATTTTCTTTGGCCTCATGAGTTATTCCTCTCTTGTCAGATACTCTGTTATCTTCCTCAATTCTAAGCTTAATAACCAAGTCTTCAATGCTCATTTCTTTTCGCTTATGCTTTAGATAATTCTTGAAATCTTTCCAACTATGTGGTAGTTTTTCAATTATCGAGGCTACTTGGAAGGTTTCACTTAAAACCATCCCCTCAGCATGAATTTCTGCTAGAATAATTTGTAATTCTTGTACTTGACTTAACACAGTTTTGGAATCAACCATCTTAAAATCTAGGAAATGGCCTACGACAAATTTCTTAGTACCGGCATCCTCAGTTTTATATTTTCGATTTAAAGATTCCCAAAGCCCTTTTGCTGTTTTCATTCCGGCGTACACACTGTACAAGGAATCACTCAACCCATTCAGCACACAATTCATACATAGGAATTCAGAATGTTTCCAAGCATCGATGACACTTATCACTTGAATATCATTCTCACCCTCTTTGGGTACATGAGCATATTCCTTTAGGAACCTAGCAAGGTTCAACGTGGTCAAGTAGAAAAACATTTTCTTTTGCCACCGTTTGAAATTCTGACCACTGAATTTTTCAGGTTTTTCCGCAGCAGGATTGACATGGCTCACATGTCCAACAGGTTGTCTAGCCACAGAGGCAGCAACACCTTGGCCAGCCACATAGGCTGCCATATTAAGCCCGGAGGCTGAAGCATGTTGGCCAGCTGAAGAGGCTGCCACAGCAGTTTGGCCAGCCACAGCGACTGCCACAATATTTTGGCCAGCCGAAGAGGCTGCCACATTCGGATCAACTGTGTTTGGACTGTTTTCCATATCCACAGACCGAATTTGTTTTAAGACTATTACAATTTATTTGGTTACTGTGTTCTTACAATAGACTTTGAACAAATAGTAAACCGAACAGAAATGATACAATTAACAACAGTGATACAATTAATAGAATAGCAACAGGACAAGTGCGGACAGAGAACGAGAAATCAGTAAATCAGTCAACAGGAAAAGTACAGCAACGAAGGCAGCGCAAACCGAGAGAATTCTGAGACTTGTTGATGCGGCAATAATCTCCTTAAAATAAATTCGTCCCATACCGATTGGTGCAGTAGAACGCGAGACGTCTGTTTCCCAGGATGCAACGGAAAATAGACGAAATTGGGCACCACCAAATTCGACTGCAACGAACAACCGAAGTGCTTGAACCCTCTTAACAAAAACTTAAAACTTGTTTTCTGTGAATGCCAATTATATCTCATAAATAGGAGGCCTTTCACTTGTTGTAACCACCAAGTTAAATAAATTAACTGTTATGGAACATCAAGAGGCTTGGAAAAAATTAAAGAGATATACCAAAAATTGGCTGGGCCAGGCCCGCACAATTTGGTCTGGCATTCGTGTACGCAGGACACGCGAGCCAAGCTTGATTCGGATTTGATTTGTACCCCCCGCTCACGTAGAGAGAGCCTCTATCCTTATAACTCTTACCCATCTACATATGAGCAATCATATATAAGCATAACTTTCCCTCTATAGCTTTCCCATATGGGACAAGCTCAATTCTCCTTATTTTCCAACACCATTGGGTGAACTTTGAGCAACAATTTCTCATTCACCCAAGCACCATTTTAAGCATATGAATATATCATTCTGAACTACTCACGGAGGAGTATCCGAATCACTCAAAAACAACCACTAACACGAAGTGGACCATGCTTAAAATTGTGCCTCAAAATGCTCAATAATAAGCATTTTCCAACATCAATTACTTATTTTTATGTTAGCAAAGTGTCCTCAAGGGGCGTGATTTGATGGTGTAGGGTTCATGATTTCACCTTAAGGTCTTAACTTCGAATTCAGGGAGTGCGTTTCTTGTAAGAGTCTGAGACAGTTGAGGGTTTTACCTTCTCCGCTTAAGCCCGACTTGAATGATTTGATGGTGGAATTTCCAACGATTTATTAAAAAAAAAAATGTTAGCATTGTATGTCGGGTTATTCCAGCTTCGGTCTCATGTTAGTCTGGCCACTTTAATGTTCTGTAAGCAGGTTTTCCTTCACTATTCACTCTTTGTGAATGAGTGAATTAATAAAATCTCTCTATTTTCTATTAAAAATAATAATTATATTAAATAAAATAATTATTTATTATTAAACACATGTGATAATTTATTCGATTATTTTATGAATGATGTAATATCACAATTATATAATAGAATTTTTCCAATTTTTAAGAGGATATAATTTGTAAAGGGAATAAATAACAAAGTATGTAAAAACAAAGGATCTAGAACGAGGAACCCTTTAGTTATGCCTACTATCTCGAAGAAGATATACAGCCAAATATAAATAATTTTATTTTAAGCACATGTTTAATGCCTTAAATTTTTTTTAATGGTCAACGCCTACGGATACCGCGTCCATGTTTAATCTAATACAATGCTTATTATACGTACCAATCCAAAACATAAATATTTTAGAAATCTGTTTATCCTAATATAAATATTTAGCAATTCTATTGTGTTTTCTTTTAGCTCTTGAGAGAGTATTGCTAAACTTCCCAATTGATATCTTCAAGAATTTCGTCTCAAATCCATTAGATGATCAGATTATAAAATAAATATTTTTCAACTGCAAATTAATTATGAGTAAGAATCAAATGTAAGAAACACAAAATTAAAATTTATGATTATTTTATTTTATTGTGCTAACTTTTTTATAATTTTCTTTCTACACGTGTACTAATAATTATGAATGGTTAATAATTAATTACATATAAATTCATATTTAATAATTATCAAATAAAATTGGTAAAATACTCAACAAAAAAACTCAGTCCACATTGGAAAAAAAAAACAATACAATGGTTGAACCATGTATCCAACCATGTAATAATCCAATAATATTTTATCGCATATGCTAAATTTTTTAAAAAACTGGCAAATAAATTAAAGACAGTTATATTTGATGCAATTACTTATGATATATGCTTTTAGATAAGAATACACTGTGATTCATATTTCCAATTGTATAATTGAGAGCTCAGCCAATATTGCTCGGGCACATGGGTTCCCACAGTGGTGACTTTTTTATTTATTATAATTATTTTGTAATATATTGGATTTTATAACAAAAATAAAATGATCCCACCAGTCCACGAGACCCACATACAGAAATTAATAGTTGGGCATGCCCCACCACCACAGGGGGTATTCTATTCCAAACATGAGAAATATATTTCATTTGTGTTCATATCATGTTAATCCTACCTATATATCATACGCGGGACACACACTTTCTATAAATAGCATCTCGCCACGACGTTATTCCCTACAACACATTCTCATCTTTATCTTTGATCTTTGCATTTTACAATCTTAATTCTCTATTTTCTTGAAAAACAATGGGTCAATTCGCTGCAAAGAAACGATTCGTGCCCTTTGATTTCGAAGCTGATGATGTTTTGAAGGCGAAGAAATCAAAGGAAGAGTCGGAGTACGACCCTGCTGCAGCATTAGCACGTGCAAGGCGCGAGTTTGGTGAACACGGTGGCGTTAACATGTCCATTGAAGCCTCTGCCACGTTCACGGTCATGGAAGCTGAGACCATGCGCCGCATGTTCGTAGGCGAGCTTGGCCCTGAACGTGACTTCTTCATCTACAGCCGTCACTTCAACCCTACTGTCTTAAATCTCAGCCGTCAGATCGCTGCCCTTGAAGCAACCGAAGCAGCCTACTGCACTGCAAGCGGTACTATACATGTTTTTATTCTTTTATATAATTAATTAATTCGGAGAAAAATTATTAAAGAAATATCTCATACGTGGTGGTATTTGTGTGGACGTTGCTAGGTATGTCTGCGATTGCATGTGTGTTGATGCAACTATGCAGCAGCGGAGGACACGTGGTGGCGTCAAGGACACTCTACGGAGGGACACATGCACTGCTGACTCACTTTTTCCCTAGGGTTTGCAACATAACGGCGACGTTAGTGGACGTATGCGATCACGAGATGGTGAAAAATGCAATTGTTGAAGGGAAGACAAAGGTTTTATTCTTTGAGTCCATTTCAAACCCTACACTCCAAGTTGCAAATATCCCTGAGCTGAGCCGTATAGCTCATGATAAGGGAATCACCGTCGTGGTGGATAACACATTTTCTCCGATGGTTCTTTCGCCGGCTCGGCTTGGAGCTGACGTTGTTGTTCATAGTATCACCAAGTTTATAAGCGGTGGGGCCGACATTATAGCAGGTATCCTCAGGATCGCATATATGACTTATAAATACTTATTCCGGGATAATTGTTCGTAAGTATATATTGGAATAAGTATTTATATCATTATCCATATATATAATATTTTCTATACCAAACTGAGCCTAGCTAATAGAATATTCTATTATTATTATTATTTCTTTATTGGCCAGGTGCTGTTTGTGGATCTGAGACCTTGATAAAATCGATGATGGACCTTCACCAAGGAGCGTTGATGCTTTTGGGTCCGACAATGAATGCGAAGGTTGCCTATGAATTATCGGAGAGGATTCCACACTTGGGACTGAGAATGAAGGAGCATTGCCACCGAGCACTTACTTTTGCAACAAGAATGAAGAAGCTTGGGATTAAAGTCATATACCCGGGGCTGAAAGATCACCTGCAGCACGAGCTTTTGAAGTCCATGGTAAATGAAGAGTATGGATTTGGTGGCCTTCTCTGCCTCGACATGGAAACAGAAGTAAAGGCTAATAGGTTAATGAACTACTTGCAAAATTGCACCCAATTTGGGCTGATGGCTGTCAGCTTGGGCTATTATGAAACCCTAATGTCTTGCTCTGGTAGTAGCACTAGCAGTGAACTGAATGATAAAGAAAAAGTCATGGCTGGCATTTCACCAGGATTGATTCGTTTGTCAATTGGATATATTGGGACACTGGAGCAGAAATGGAACCAATTTGAAAAGGCTCTTTTCAAAATGCAGGATTCACCAGGGGGTTTATAATTATTCAATAACTAATTACTTTCTTGCAATAAGAGTGTTAAATAATGGAATAGTTCTTTGTTACAATTACTCTTTGTGACAATATTGTATAACTTTTTCCTTCAATCTCTTGCAAATTGATTTGGATTATCAATTCCGTATTCACAATAGCTACGAAATAAAATTTTTTTGCTTTTTCTTATAAAAGTTAAATGATGAAATTAAATCAGCTAATTTCACCTCATTTTGTAGATTTTAATAATTTGTTACTTAAAACATTATATTTGTCCCCAATGGACGTGGCTTGGTGGTGTAGGGTTCGATATCTCACCTTAAAGTCCTGGGTTTGAATATAGATAGTGCGTTTCTTGTAGGTTCCTAGGACAATCATGAGTTTTACCTATGGCGACAGAATTTCCAACTATTAAAAAAAAAAACATTATATTCGTCCGTACGTAGCGTTGGTTTAAAACTAAAATAATTCTACGGAATTTGGGTCCAAAATTTTCTGGCTAGAATTAGGTCATACCTAATGCATTTCGTTAATTTTTAGTGATAATTAATGTAGCTCATTTGTATGATGGTGTTAATTAATTGCCTACTTGTCTCATTCAACAAAAAATATATATATATATATTTTTTATCAAGCAAGGTTTGGTTGGGTTAGTTCAAGTTATTATAAAATTATAAACAAATTTATGGCCTATAGGCAGCAATTAAAGACAAATTATAATCAGTAAGAAATTGAATAATTTTTTTTTTATTTGAACTCGTGAATCTTGAAATATCTTAGGCCGAATTACACAAAACAAGTTTTCCAAAGGCTAATTTGTTATAATCAATTTTAAGTCTAATGGGTTAGAATATTGTAATTTAAAAATTAATTCCTTGTAATTTAATTTAAAATTCAACCAAAAAAAAAAAACAGAAGCAGTTGAATGATAATATATAAATGAAACACTGAACCCATAACTTAAAGAGATGAAATGTTACATATTAAATGCATTTGATATAAAAAAAAAAAGAGTAAAATCAAATAGATGAAAAGTTTCGATAATAAATAGATGGTGATGATATGGGGAACCCAAGGGATTTGGGGATTAGGCTTAATGCATTGAATTCATAGAAGCCCAAAACACTCAACACCCAGAGGGCCGGAACTTATGAGATGAAGTGTTTCATATTAAAAGCATTTTAGATATAGATGAAATGTTTCAGTAATAGATACTTGGTGACAAGATGGAAAACCCAAAGGATGGTGACGATTTGGGGATTTGGTTTAATGCATTGAATTTATAGAAGCTCCATACATTGAATTAAAAATTCAATAAAATCTGAATATTAAATAAATGCATTAAATCAATTTAATCACCAAAACGATTCATTAAATGAAAGTTGGACAGGATGCATTGAACTGAAGACTTCACAAAACACCATGATTACAGTAAATTAATTTATTTGCTTAAAGGGGAAAAACTCTGTTGATTGAGATTTCTGCGGCTAAGTCATTTGTGTAGCTCGGTAAGGGCAGGGAATGAAATTCATCTCATCCGGAGGATCAAGGGTCAAAAGATGTATATCACTCCTTCAAACCCGGTGTTGAGCTCGGGTCTGGTTTCTTGAATATGACCGACCAGAGGATGCGGCGTGGTACATATCTCAGAGACCGACTACGTCAGAGTCGAGGTCGACCACGTTTGACCGGAAGCTCGGTTTGATTTAGCCTTATCTCCTGGAACCAGCGGATGAGCTCGGACATTTCGGGTCAGGGTGGAAACAGTTTGAGAAGCTCGACAGATCACTTGGCCGACCTCTTGAATAGCTATTATTCCAAAGCACTTTACAGGCTGGCACCATTATTGTTGCGTGCGACAATGGAGAAAGCAGAGTGATGCGACAGGCTGTCAGGCGGCAGTCTTGCTTTCGGCGACGACGGTCTTGGGGTAGAGAGCCCGTCAATCAGTCGAAGACCGCGCGAGAAACGTCATAAAGTAGAAGAAACAATGTTGTAATTCCTGAGTATATAAAGGAAAGTTAGATTCATTTGTTAGGGATCGAAAACTGGTAACTAAAAGAAAATGAGCACTACTTGTAAAGCTCTTTAAACTGCTCGGCCTCATTCGGACCTCACTCAGAACAGGTCGGCCGAGTTAGTTCAGGCAATAAAAACAACCCCCACCATTTTGCGCCCGTGGACGTAGGCTGGATTCGCTCCGCCAAATCACGTTAAAACTCTATTGGTCAATCTTTACGTTTTTCTCACCTTTTACTAAATTTGCCTTCGGTCTCCCCATAACCAAACAAATTCAAGGTTTATGGAAATTTGTCTCGGATGAGTTATCTCGAAACTACCTATGAGACGAAAATCATCCGTTAACAAGTTGAATTCACAAAGGGTTAAGGACAGTTCGCCAAATTTACCCTGGACCAAACTCATTCGAAGACTAAAACCACGTGTCAGTATAGTAAAAAAAAAAGAAGTTAGAAGGTGCATGAAAATTTTGAAAGATGAACTTGAGGATACTTTCTTTTTTTTTTTGAAAATCCGGTAATCAAAAACCACCCGATTCATATTTAGAGTAAGTAGTTGTGTCAGATTCTTACAAATAAATACACTCCCTGAATTCGAACTCAGAATCTGATAATAAAATCTAAACTTTTTATCGCCAAGCACACCACTTGGGGCTGATCTTAAGGAGACACTGCAATGTTTTAAAATTAATTCATAATTTTTAACCTTATAGTAATCACCAACTTTAGAATTATCACATAGCCCAACATCAAGTAACAAATAATTCGTTAACAAAAAACATCTTCAATTCACACAAAAAATAATCAACCAAGAAAGTGAAACAAAACCTTAATATTTGTTCCAAAGTAAGTACGCATTCATTTTGCTGCATTGCGAACTGAACTGAGCCATAACAATCCCCAAACAGCCATGCATCCGAAGATCACCATGAAACGCATACGTTTCTACACCGCATAGATGCCGGCCTCAGATTATCAAGCTGACCACTCAACCAATCTGCCTCCATCCCCTCGGCAATCATCACTTATGTAGCTTTATTTATATGTTTATCATTCATATATAAGAGTAGAATCTTCAAAATCCGAAAACTGCCTTTCATTCGGGACATATCAGATAGTTTCTTCTCATTTATTTCTGCAATAGTAGTACATCCTTAATTTAATCACCAATCACAATTGATTTTAAACTTTAATTTGATTTCGCTGTCTTCAGGATTGACTAAAGAAAATTTCCATCAAATAAGGGGAAAGCTCAAAATTAAATTAAATTAAAGAAGAGTTTTGTGAGGGTTGAAAATAAATGAGGAGCATAATAAGGGTTTAGAAATTTAGTATACTAGATGTCGACCCGCACATTGCTGCGGTATTTTATTTTCGTACTTCCCACATGTGTGTCTATTCGAATGGCTTGAGATTTAAAAATATCTTTTGGTAGATGACATCCATATCACATTTCTTGTATATTCATAGTTTGACTATGCGTATGAACATTCAAATATCATTTAGACTCATCATTCTGTAATTGCTCATAAATACAGTAAGATTAAGTAGAAATAAAAGCCAGAAAAATAATTAATATTAAGTACCTGTGAAAAGATCATCAAAGATTTCTGAAGACTCACCCTCCTGGCGCCTCGGCTCGGTGCTCTCCATCAACAATACGTATGTCAAAAAATTATAAAAATTGGATTAAAAAACAGATGAAGACTAAATAAAAATTCCATTTGAATGGTCTCACGATCCACACCCATTTCGAAAACGACGTGTAAATTGCTTAAAGGCAAATAATACATTAGAGAACAAATTCTGCCCTCTTTCTCTTTGAGTTTGCCATTTATTTCACTACAAAAATTATATCATTTAGCGTCGAAATACATCGACGCCAAAAGTCATAATTTCGACGCAAAATATATTAGCGTCGAAATAATTAGACGCAAAAATTGGACGCCGAAATGTCGACGAGAATAACTTTTAGCGTCGAAATAAATAAATGCGACGCTAAAAACTATATTTTGCGTCCAATTTATTTCGACGCTAAACTAAATTTTCTGACGCTATACATTATATTTGGCGACGAAATAATTCGACGCTAAAAGTTTGACTTTTAGCATCAACACCTTTCGACGCTAGAGTATATTAAAAAAGTAATATCTGTATACTTACAGCGGCGATTTTTTTGTTACTATTAGCGTCGAAATTTTCGACGCCAAAAGTCAAACTTTTAGCGTCGACTATTTCGACGAAAATAGTTAAAAAAAAAAAATTGTTTTTAAAAAAATTATTAATTTACTTCTTTTTGGTCTAAAATAATTAATTTAATACTTAATTTAATTGAAAAAAAATTCTGATTAATAACATAATTACGAAATATTATCATAATTATTATATTGAAATTTTTTTATAGAAAAAAAACATATTATATTAAAACTATTTGTCCAAAATATTTATACAAAACCAAATATAAAATTTATTGCTACTGTGATGGGGGACGCTCGAGCCCGATGCACCCTGACTGATTGAGGCCTCCAACATCTGACGGAAATGGAGCATTTGTTGTTCTAACTGCTCCATCTTCTTCTCGTGGTCCAGCTTGACCTGTTGTAGCTCGTCCTTAGTCTGCTTCAGCTCCTCTCGGGTGGTGGCTAACTCGTCTCGAAGAGAGACATTTTCTGAATTAACAGTATTGCGTCCAGATGACGTCGGCTTCTCACGAGTGCCAAGGCCAACGTTGTAAGCTGTCTGATTCTTCAAAACCAATTGCGACAAATGCTCATCTGGTATCAGGTCGGACCTTGTCTCCTGAGTTTGATGTTGGAGTTCCATCATTTCGTTATGTTTCAAAAAATAAGTTAATATTAGAATTTGAGAAAAAAAAATTAACATATATAATATTAATTATTTTATTCTAAAAACTGAAACTTACATAGCAGCGTTCGACTTCTTCATTTATCCATTTGTTTCTCTCATTGTAATGCGTCACAAGGAAAAAATCCGAAAATGATTGCACCTCACCTGTGCTACTCTGTTATAAACAGAAAATAAATTCAATATTATTCCACATTAGTAAAAACAATGAACTGTTAAATTTTACGTTAAGATATATTTACCTCAGAATGTTCGGCATGATGTTGGATAAATGGCTTCGAACCTCCACGGTGGTTAAAACGCAAGTGAATTCGATTTTACGCATTTGCGTGACATTTATCCTGTATTTACCAACACTGTAAGTACCGAAAACAAAGACAATTATAAATTTCCGTTTATTTCAAAATTTACCTCGTGTTTTTTGCTAGACCAAAGCTCACATAAGAATATCCAGTCTTGCTCCTCTATAAAATCAGGCTTGTGTTGTGGAGCATCTGAAGGTCCATGTTCGTCGAATATTGGTTTCAGGACTTTTGTCCTATTTTTTTTATAACTTTTCCCCATATGGTAGTCAATATATTATAGGACATTCACTTTGGTGAGATCGAAGTCGAACCACTCCTACATAAATAGCAACCGAGTAAAAATAAGTATAAAATAAAAATGTTAACTAACAAACAATATTGAAAATTTAATACCGTACGGAAACTCACAAGTAGCGAAGAGAATAGCTGGTTGATTTTCGTCTCCCACAATATCTTTCTCCAAGAAACGTAGTTTTGAGGAGCTTCAAATCGAGCTGTAGCTCCTATGGCTGTAGTAAACGCTGAATTATGTTGTCCGACTTGACTGTGTCCATCATCTGATATCTCAATCCGGATACGGCCGTGAGCCTTAACGTACTTAGCCAACCCCAGGCCACGGGTGCGTCCTTGACCCTTCGCTGTACTGGACTCACCTGTGCTAGCAGAGACTCCACCATGGCCAGTTGTCTTTGCTGATGTAGATGGAGTCGCATTAACCCGTCTGCGATTGCTCGGTGCCATCTGCAAAAACACACAAAGTTCAGGTTTCCATCACAATATATTATTCGGAACATGAATTAAGACAAGATCCATATCTGATAAAAGCATAATGAATGCAACTTGAACTGTTTTACTGTAATCTTTTAGCTCTAAGTTTAGTACTATATCTCAGCAGGATAACAAAGCAAGCTTAGTAAGTAACTATCAGGGAAAACAAATGCTTTAGACTGTAAAATGGAGAAATATTGTAGACAAAACACAAGTAAAATATATTTCCCTTGAATACTGCAACATTGATTTGTTCTATTGTTCTTCACTATTGCAATCCCCTTTCACATTTCAAAAAATAGAAATTAAAATATTTTCACCAAGGCTGATCACATTAGTACAGTTGCATTCTATATATAAAATCCCTATGTTCTGAGATCAAACAACATAAAATCTTCAAGTTTGAATCCATAATTCTTTCCCTCATCCAATATTTTCTTAGAAACCAAACATAAGTATTGCATTTACAAATTCAAAATATCAATCACTTACTTCATCTACTCAGCAACAAAACACAGCATAACATACCAATATCCCTACACCCTTTAGCAAATTCAACACTCATCTCCATCACCGCCTTCACAAACTCCCTCAATTGATCCCCAAAACTCTCTGTTTTACTCCAATGTCCATTATTCTATGCAGCACTACTAACAAAACAAACAGACTGATCTTCACTAGTTTCCATCATACACACAAAGACATGAGGTTAAAAGTCATAAAGATATAGCCCTGACCAGCAAATAAAACCCTAGACTCCTTCCTCTCTGCCCCTGACTTTTCTTCTCTCTTCCCTCTTACACAGCCACGCTTCCCTCTCTCACACAGCCACGCACAAATAGCCAAAACAAGAACCACCAAAATCCCAAAACAAGAACCACCCAAATCTTGACAATGGCATCAAACAACAACCCCAATTGACGCAACAAACAAACAGCATCATATCCTAGGACCAACTACTCAATTGAGGACAAAATAATAAGCCACCTTTACTGCACAAGCCACATACAAAACAAACACACTCACGCTTCACCTAAAACACACACCACACAAGCCACTAAGAAACCCACTCCACGCTAACTCCAATTGACGCAGCCACAAACAGCACCCTATGACCGATCAAACAACAAGCACAAGCCACCCCACCATACAACCTTTAACCCAACAGCCCCTCCACTAAACCGACAAAAAAAAAAATACAAACTCGACAACTAGCCACAAAGCCAGCACCCTTCACCGTCCAACGCATAACAAAACAACAAAAATAATAACCCTAAATAATTTACAGCGTGAATAAACCAGCAATGAGCCATCAACGTGAAACAACACCCCTCACACTAACGTGAAACAACATTACAAACAAACTTAACAAATTAACAGTAATTAAATTCAAATACCAGGAGACAGAGACAAGATTTGGTTGGTGACGACTGATGAATGCTGCTGGTGGTGGAATTGCTTGCTGTTGCTGGTGTTTCTTCCTTCAAAAAATAAGAAACTCTGTTTTTAGAGAAAGAGAAAAGCAGTTTAAGTGTACCGGCGAAAGAGAAAGAGATTCTGTTTTTAGGGATTTAAGGGACATTTAGCGTCGAAATAATTTAGTTTTAGCGTCGAATAATTCGACGCTAAAACGTTGGCGGCTACAAAAAAATCTGGGTAATTTATGAGGGAAATTTAATTTTTCATTTAGCATCGAATTATCTAATATCGACGCTAAATGTTAGACAAATAACATCGATACAAATATTCGACGATAAATATGTACATGGCTAATATTTAGCGTCGAAATGAGAATTTTCGACGCTAGACATTTAGCGTCGATTATTCTCTTTTCGACGCTAAATGTCTAACATTAATAATAATAAAAAATGATAATTATACTGTTAATAACAACAACAATCATTCAACCATATTTTGTTTAAATCCCCATATATTCTAATGAAAATCCAACATGATTCTGTTTAAATTACTGATTTCCCTTTTACATCTCAATACTAAAACAATACCCCACTCGAGATGTATAATAACCATTAACATCAACACTTCAATCCAACACCAAAATCAGTAAACTAATATGCATAAAAATTTGATGATACACTTAAGAGTAAGAAATTCAGAGTTCAAGTTCATTACAATGCGAAACGTTTAACCCAACACATACACTAACTTCATTAATCACTATTATCTTCGGTATTTGAGGATTCGTGACTGGAATCGAAGTTATCTTCAGTGTCAAATTCTTCTTCACTTGCTACTTCCACGCTAACTTCAGAATGAAGAATTATCTCATCGTCTGTACTATCTCGTGTTAATGTGATATTTTCAGGAACGGTGACAGTTGGTCCATAAAATATCTGTTCAGGACTTCGAAGTTGCCGGAGACATCTTGTGTTTCATCTGATATGTCAACTCTATATTTCTCCTGCGTGTCCCAAATGCCCCTATGTTGTAACTTTTCTACCACCATCCATCCAGTTCCTAACTTTGGATCAGATATATATATATATAATATATATATATATATCACTGAACTTGCTTGGGTACAAAAAATGTATTGATCATTCTTGTACCAAAAACGTTGAACATTAATTGACGTTAGATGATTACTAACTTGAATTCTCCTCTTTCTGGCATTTGTGTCAAACCACTTACAGTCGAATAGCACAATATGTCGTCTGGGTCGGTATATCAACTCAATGACCGATTGCAACACTCCGTAGAAGTCAATAAGATCTGAGCTGTGTTCTCATTGGACTACAATTCCATAATTCTGAGTCACATGAGTAACATCTCGCTATTCGGTATGAAATCTAACTCCGTTGACAATGCATCCACAGTATTCATAAGCCTGCTTTTGAGGCCCATAAGCCAAACAAAACAACGAGGATGACGAGTCCAGTTGACCATTTTGCACTTGGTTGTTAATCTAACAATGAGAGAAATAGATGTGTTAATATAACAAACTGAAATATTTAATGTTAGGATAAAAATAAATATAAAATGTTAGGCCTTACAGTTGTCTCAAACCATTTAGGAAATTATTTTTTGTGTGTTCCATCAACGTTTTGGTCACCACCACATTGTATCATTGTTAGATGTTGCCTACAAAAAATGAGTTAGGTTAATGTATGGCAAAAATACTATGGTTATGCACCAGAAAAACTTACGTTAAATACGGTTGCACTTCATCACAATTACTCAATATAAACCAATGCGCACCAGAAAAATTTACCTTATAGAAAATTGATTACAATTTTATTGAAAATTTGTAGGAGAGTTGTGAGGTTGCTGAAGACAGATTCTGAGATTTCAGAGGATGAAAATGAAGAGAATGGGAGAAAAAACAGAGGGGGAGAAGGGTTGGTGGCATTCTGCATTTTAATCTATATTTAGCGTCGAAACATTAAATTTGACGCTAATTGTTGTTTTTTAGCGTCGAATCACCTATTTCGACGCTAAATGTCCAATTTTTAGCGTCGACTTAAATTTAGACGCTAAAGATTAAATGATTGTCGGTGGAATCTTCATAAACCTTTAGCGACGCTACTTAGTCGATGCTAAATTTCTAGTTTTTGGCGTCGACTAATATTTTTGACGCTAAAAGTGTAACATTTAGCGCCAAAAATTATTGGAATAGTAAAAAAAATTAGCGTCGATAAGTGTTTTCGACGAAAAAAGTTGAATATTTGGCTTCGAAAATTATTTTCGTCGCTAAAATCTTGATATTTGGCGTCGAATATTAATTACGACGCTAAAAGTGATTTTTGGCGTTGAAATTTATTTCGACGCTAAAATGTTGGACGCTAAAAGTCATAATTCTTGTAATGTTTGTTTATAATAATCTTAAGTAATAATTTGAAAATAAAATTTCAGATTTTGCTGTATCCCGTAAAACTAATGAGGTCAATTTTCATTTATACTGTCCATTTTTTCGGGGGGTGCGGAATCGTGACCGACTCTAATCTAGACCTGGCCACCTGTTCGGTTCGGTTCTGAACCGGAAAGGAACCGGCCGATTCCCGGTTCCACGTTAATTTTATTTATTTTTTAAAATAAACAATTTTAAAAAATGGAAATTGAATTTTAAAGAAATTTATAATTGGATATTTTTATCAAATAAATTTAATAATTTTTTATTTAGAACGGTTCTAGTTGGAACTGTCCGATCCCAACGTTTTGGCTAGGGTGATAACCTCATTCAAACCGTACAGAATCAGTTTCGATTCCCGAATCAGAAACAAAAGGAACCGGAACTATCCGGTTCGATTCGATTCCGATTCAGAACCATCCGATTCGATTCCGATTGAGAAAGGGTTTACTATAGTCTAGGTAACCAATTGAATTCCCTCCTATTTTGAACAGTATATTCCAATATCTGTCAAATACCCCCCTTACAAGCCTCTACTTATTATATATAGCATCTCCCCAGAATCTTCTTAACCAGTTTATTATCAGCCTTGATCCTCAAATTTATCTTGCAATACCCAAAAGCCTAAAGAAATGGCCGAATGCTTTGTGTTCTCCAACAAGAAAAGTTCCGGCACAGATGAATTCGACGGCGGCGATGATCTACACAAGGTGAAAAAATCAATTTTATCAACTGCAGCTGTAGCGACAGCATGGGAAGACCCTGCTGCTGCATTAGCCAGTGCCCGCCACGAGTTTGGTGAACACGGTGGCGTTAACATGTCCATTGAAGCCTCTGCCACGTTCACGGTCATGGAGCCCGAGACCATGCGCCGCATGTTTGCTGGCGAGCTTGGCCCTGACCGTGACTTCTTCATCTACAGCCGTCACTTTAACCCCACTGTCTTAAATCTCAGCCGTCAGATGGCTGCTCTTGAAGGAACCGAGGCCGCTTATTGCACTGCCAGCGGTATGTAATTTAATTTTAATAATAATAATAATAATAATAATAAAATGATGTTTTTTTATGCATGGTTGTTGCAATATTGAGTTGAGCCACCTGCAGGTATGTCTGCAATTTCGTCCGTATTGATGCAACTATGCAGCAGTGGAGGACACGTGGTGGCATCGAGGACACTCTATGGCGGGACTCATACTTTGCTGACCCACTTTTTCCCGAGAGCTTGCAACATAACGACGACGTTTGTGGACATCGGTGATCACGAGATGGTGGAAAATGCAATTGTTGAAGGCAAAACCAGTGTGTTGTACTTTGAGTCTATTTCTAACCCTACGCTCACAGTAGCTAATATCCCCGAGCTGAGCCGTTTGGCTCATGATAAGGGAGTCACCGTTGTGGTGGATAATACATTTTCACCTATGGTTCTGTCGCCGGCTCGGCTTGGAGCTGATGTCGTTGTGCATAGCATCTCTAAATTTATTAGTGGTGGGGCCGACATTATTGCAGGTATCATATTATATCACATCACATCTTTTGTATTGTATTTGGTTATCCATATACACGTGTCATGATCTTGAGGTGTGATTGCGTTGGCTAATACGAGAGCATTATCCAAAAGCAGTTTGTTACTTTGTTTTGTTTGGTTGAGTTTTCTTCTTCTACTGAACGATTACGATGGCCGGGATTTGATTTCTATATTTATTAACTAAATTTGATTTTGTTAACGATGTTTCTTCACGTACCCCGTAGCTAACAAACATCGTACATTGCATTAATCCTCTGCTTTGGTCTCTGTACGAGATTTTATTTCACGTGGAATGTTCCCATTTGTGGTTTCATAAGCCAATGCAAATGACGTAAAATTGTAAATTAAAAATTTTATGTACAAAATCTTCTGGTTAGGTGCTATTTGTGGGCCAGAAAGCCTGGTTAACTCAATGATGGACCTTCATCACGGAACCCTGATGCTTCTAGGCCCAACAATGAATGCGAAGGTTGCATTTGAACTATCTGAGAGGATTCCCCACTTGGGCTTGAGAATGAAAGAGCATTGCCACCGAGCTCTAACTTTTGCCGCAAGAATGAAGAAGCTGGGCGTCAAAGTTATATACCCAGGCCTCGAAGATCATCCGCATCACGAGCTTTTGAAGTCCATGGCAAATAAAGAATTTGGATTCGGAGGGATTCTCTGCTTGGACATGGAAACTGAAGAAAGGGCTAACATGTTAATGAACAACTTGCAAAACTTTAGTCAATTTGGGTTCATGGCAGTGAGCTTGGGGTACTATGAAACCCTAATGTCATGCTCTGGGAGTAGCACAAGTAGTGGGCTGAATGCTGAAGAAAAGGCCCTCACAGGAATTTCACCAGGTTTGGTTAGAATGTCAGTTGGGTATATTGGGACATTGGAGCAGAAGTGGAGCCTATTTGAAAAAGCACTTTCCAGGATGCAGGAACTAGCGACTGTCAAGGCTAAATGTTAGTAATGGAATTGTGGGTTTAAGTTCTTCTTGTATTTGCATTTGCTGACTGATGCTTGTTTGTTTTTTATATCTAAAGCCTGTGCCAAAGTTCATATCAATTATCTTGCTGTTTGCAGCGCTTTATTTTTTAATTGATGGCTCTTTTTTTTGCTATGGGGATTAAGTGTTTATGTCTTCTGCAATCGGTGTATATTCTCTTTCTAAAATTTGTTACTCTCAAAATATAAGCCAGCCATTTCTAATAAATATGAATTGAGTTTTACATGAATAGAATACAGAGTAAAGTACAAAAAGGTAACCCATTATTCCGTAGTTTTTAGATTTTTAATTGCATACAGGGCACAAGTTTTTATGAAAATATTTTTAACAATTTTCTTTCATAGCTCAAATTATAAATTTAGAGGACTCTACTCCTCACCCCCTAACAACAGCACCCTCTCGTCTCTTTCGATATTTCCAATTTTACTCCTTTAATTTTTTAGAAATTCTCTCCCTCAATAAACCAAATATACCCCTATATATATTATTTTATTTTATTAATTACATTTTTTTATTTTTTTAAAAAAATTTTTATATTCTTTTGCTTCATAATATATTTTTTATTTGTTTAATAAATATTACAAATTTCATATTTATTGTTATCAATTTTCATAAAAATTTATGTTTTCCCGTTTTGTAATTTCACTAATAACAAAATTATTAATTATTAAATAGGTGATTTAAGGATTTTTGAGTGGTGCTAAAAGTTCCTTTTTGTACATATGACCACGTCATCCTGCAATACAAAAATTACTTCCTTTGTACAAATATATGACCACCTCAAGCTTATTAATTACTTCTCCATTATGACTTGCCTCGTCACAATTGTTTAGTTCCCTCAACTTCATAGGTTTTATATTGTACATTTGCACACTCCTCTTAAGTTGGTTGTCTTTTTTTAATTTTATTTTTAAGATAAAACTCAAAAAAAAGGCCGAAAGTATGAAAGCAGAGAGTGAAAATCCCAATTAGGTTGTCATCTTTAATCAAAGATAAATCATGTGCTATATAATTCATCAGCTAATTTAGTTTTATAATTGATCCATTTATTTCTAAGTTGCCAAAGGGATTTATTCTCAAATGATAATTTAGTTTACTTAACTTTTATCATGGAAATAAGAGGTTGTTGGGGAATACAATGAGAAATCTAGTTTTGAGTCGTGTATAATACTATCTTAAAGCAATATTTACTCACACTATGTGTTGTAATGGTTGCAGGACAAATATACTTTAGGATATAATAAAACTTAGACAATGACGGGTTTCATATTGTCGCGACAATGACTTACACATTGACGCGACAATATAAGTCAGAGAATCATTTTGTATTAGTGTCTCATTGTCACGCCAATTAGTAACTGTACGGGCCAAATATGGTCCAAGGATAATTTCAACCTTTCGCCTCAGGCCCACTGCTAAATGCACCCCCGAAACCCCCTAACCGAACCCAAAGACATTGAGCAGGCCCAGGCTCGGAGAAACACCATACCCAAAGACCGATATTTGAACCCCTTTAAATGCCAACCCATGAAACGTCCAGACCCATAACTGCCCTTCATGACTGCCCATAACTACCTCTTCATGACTCAACTGTTACAAGCACCCAAAACGTATAACAATTAAGGCATTTATGAGTCCCACCTCGAATCGCCTATAAGAGGAACCAAAGTCCAGAAGGTATGGGGCATTGGAGCTCTTCCACTCATAGCTCGAATAATGGTCTCTCTATAAACCCCTTACCTACAGCCCTCACAGTAGCTCACAGGAATCAAGGTAATCTCTGACCTTGCTTCTCCTTCTACGGTATTAATAGCTCACTTCCACTACTGACTTGAGCGTCGGAGTGCCCCCGGCACCCACCACACCGGTGGGTAGTCTACTCCCCCTCACTCTGCATTTGTTTTGCAGGATCGCCAGTGCCCCTTTCTCAACGAAATCTCGATTGAGGACCTCGGACGAAAACCATCGTCTACAGTTTGGCGCCCACCGTGGGGCCCTAGCGATTCATAGCATGCAAAGATCCATCATTCTATGATCCTTTCAGATACCCCTACTCATATGGCGTCATGCAACGAGCAAACACCAGATCTCAAGACCACTTAATTAGCCATCCTCAACGAACAATTACAAACAATGAAGCGTATTTCTACAACCTCCCAAAGGCCCGAGGCTACGGGTCACCCCAACAATCCTATCATCTAATTCAATCTCTTAGGGGCATTCAATAATATGGCAAGTGAAAATACACCATCAGACGACCATCCACTAAATCACTAAAGAAGAAGCCACATCTCTCCAGCAGACCAATCACAATAAGTCACCTCATCTATGCGAAAGGAAATGCAAGAGTTCAAAAAGAGCAATTCTCTCCAATCTACTTGGAGTCAGGCTACAATAAGGAAAATCCGAGCCGAGACAGATTCAGACTACGCTGAAAAATCATTATCAACCTCTCACTACGTATGAAGATTTTCATATTTTTCAGATGTAATGGATGAATCTCAATCTCCTTCATACCATATGAAAGCGGTGACATATTCTTCAAATGAAATGAGAGGATTTCCATCTACTCCAGATGAAATGAAAGATTACATGAATGGAGTGCCATCAATTCTAGACTCCATTCGACCATAATCTCATGGACCTACATCATGAACAAGACACTTCCCTTCGATGGAACTATACTTCCTACCATTTTACCTCATATGATGAAGCGATGTACTTGCCGTGAGGAGGATGTCCCAGTTGACAATACCCGAATGAAGACTTAGCGTGGACATCCCGGTCAACATTACCAGGTATGGCTAGCACTTTTTAAGAATTTCTCAGTCGACATTAATAAAGCCTGGAACTTATAATATGTGTCATTGTACGAGCCAAATTTGGTCCAAGGTTAATTTCGACCTTTCGTCTCAGGCCCACTGCAAAATGCACCCCTGAAACCCCCTAACCGAACCCAAAGACATTGTGTAGGCCCAGGCTCGGAGAAACACCATACGCCAGCCCATGAAACGCTTAGACTCATAAATACCCCTCATAACCCAGCCGTTTTCAGTCTTCATGACTGCCCATAATACTCCTTCATGACACGACCGTTACCAACACACAAAACGTATGTCAATTAACGCATTCATGAATCTCACCTCAAATAGCCTATAAAAGGAACAGAGATCCAGAAGAGAATGAAAGACCAAAAGTATTACAACCCAAAGCTTAATCATTCTCACCAGAGCCCTCAGAACCTCCGGCCCATAGCCCTCACGGTAATCCACGGGGATCAAGGTAGTCTCTAGTTTGCTCTTTCATTACTTACAGCTCGTCTTCATCACTGACTTGAGCGTCGGAGTGCCTACGGCACCCACCACACCGGTGGACAGTAACCTCCACGCTCACTCTACATTTGTTTTATAGGATCGCCAGTGCCCCTCTCTCAACGAAATCTTGATTGTGGACCTCGGGCGAAAACCAGCATCGTTAAAAATCTCATTCGACACTACATATATGGTCTTGTAGAATGAGGAATGAAAACCCTTACTAACTTTTATCAGGTCTTGTAGAGTGAGGATTGTAGAATGAGGAATGACGACCCCCATTGGCATCTGTCATGTCTTGTAGAATGAGGAATGAGAACCCTCATGGACCTTCATCAGGTTCATTCGACCGTAGTCTCATGGTCTTCAGATGACATGGTCTCAGACTACAAGTCCTGTAGAATGAGGAATTATACCCTCATTGACTTTTGTCAGGTCTTGTAGAATGGGAATTATATCCTCATAGACCTTTGTCAGGTCTTGTAGAATGAGGAATGAGAACCCTCATGGACCTTCATCAGGTTCATTCGACCGTAGTCTCATGGTCTTCAGACGACATGGTCTCAGACTACAAGTCATGTAGAATGAGGAATTATACCCTCATTGACTTTTGTCAGGTCTTGTAGAATGAGAAATTATATCCTCATAGACCTTTGTCAGGTCTTGTAGAATGAGAAATGAGAACCATCATGGACCTTCATCAGGTTCATTCGACCGTATTCTCATGGTCTTCAGACGACATGGTCTCAGACTACAAGTCTTGTAGAATGAGGAATTATACCTTCATTGACTTTTGTCAGGTCTTGTAGAATGAGGAATTATATCCTCATAGACCTTTGTCAGGTCTTGTAGAATGAGGAATGAGAACCCTCATGGACCTTCATCAGGTTCATTCGACTGTAGTCTCATGGTCTTCAGACGACATGGTCTCAGACTACAAGTCCTGTAGAATGAGGAATTATACCCTCATTGACTTTTGTCAGGTCTTGTAGAATGAGGAATTATATCCTCATAGACCTTTGTCAGGTCTTGTAGAATGAGGAATGAGAACCCTCATGGACCTTCATCAGGTTCATTCGACCGTAGTCTCATGGTCTTCAGACGACATGGTCTCAGACTACAAGTCCTGTAGAATGAGGAATTATACCCTCATTGACTTTTGTCAGGTCTTGTAGAATGAGGAATTATATCCTCATAGACCTTTGTCAGGTCTTATAAAATGAGGAATGAGAACCCTCATGGACCTTCATCAGGTTAATTCGACCGTAGTCTCATGGTCTTCAGACGACATGGTCTCAGACTACAAGTTCTGTAGAGTGATGAATTATACCCTCATTGACTTTTGTCAGGTCTTGTAGAATGAGGAATTATACCCTCATTGACCTTTGTCAGGTCTTGTAGAATGAGGAATGAGAACCATCATTGACCTTCTTCAGGTCTAGTAGAATGAAAAGTGATGACCTTCTTGGACTTTTATCAAGTCCATTCAACAGGTCGATACGACCGTAGTCACATGGACCCTCATCAGGAGAATGTGTGATGACCTTCATCAGGTCTAGTAGTATGATAAGGAAAGACTCTTGGACCTTCGTTAGGTTTGTCTAGTGAAGACTTTCATAGACCTTCATCTGGTCCAAAAGACATTGAAGACTCCCATGGTTCTTCGACCTGTAGTATGGGGATTATCCTGACCTTCATCTGGTTCAGTCGACCGGGGACATCCCCCATGGACTCATGTCGAGTCAAATGAAGACATGGACTTCCTACAGTCCATACGACAATGTCGTGTGAAATAACTCATGAACCTTCATCTGGTTCAGTCGACCGGGGACATCCCCCATGGACTCATGTCGAGTCAAATGAAGACTTGGACTTCCCTCATTCCAGACGATAATATCGTATAAATTAACTCATGAACCTTCATCTGGTTCAGTCGACCGAGGAGATCCCTCATGGACTCATGTTGAGTCAAATAAAGACATGGACTTCCTACAGTCCATACGACAATGTCGTGTGAAATAACTCTTGAACCTTCATCTGGTTCAATCGACCGGGGACATCCCCTATGGACTCATGTTGAGTCAAATGAAGACATTGACTTCCTACAGTCCATACGACAATGTCGTGTGAAATAAATCCTGAACCTTCATCTGGTTCAGTCGACCGGGGAGATCCCTAATGGACTCATGTCGAGTCAAGTTGTAGACATATATTACACATGTCGTATGGCATATATTTTGACCTTCATCTGGTTCAGTCGATTGGGTACTTCCCCAATGGTTCTTGTAGAGTCAAGTTCATGATATTAACATTCATCTAGCTCATTCGAATGGACACATCCACGACGGATCAAGTAGAGTCAAGTTCATAACTTGACATTTGTTTGGTTCAATCAATAAGCAGCATCGACGCTCAGGTACACCTTCATCCTATGGTCTCGACACACACGTCAAATACTCTCCAAGCCAATGACTCCTTGACTTAGAGAGTATGGGATAAACTGTACGGGCCAAATATGGTCCAAGGGTAATTTCGACCTTTCGCCTCAGGCCCACTGTTAAATTCACCCCCGAAACCCCCTAACTGAACCCAAAGACATTGAGCAGGCCCAGACTCGGAGAAACACCATACCCAAAGACCGATATTTGAACCCCTTTAAATGCCAACCCATGAAACGTCCAGACCCATAACTGCCCTTCATGACTGCCCATAACTGCCTCTTCATGACTCAACTGTTACAAGCACCCAAAACGTATAACAATTAAGGCATTCATGAGTCCCACCTCGAATCGCCTATAAGAGGAACCAAAGTCCAGAAGGTATGGGGCATTGGAGCTCTTCCACTCATAGCTCGAATAATGTTCTCTCTATAAACCCCTTACCTACAGCCCTCACAGTAGCTCACATGAATCAAGGTAATCTCTGACCTTGCTCCTCCTTCTACGGTATTAATAGCTCACTTCCACTACTGACTTGAGCGTCGGAGTGCCCCCGGCACCCACCACACCGGTGGGTAGTCTACTCCCCCTCACTCTACATTTGTTTTGCAGGATCGCCAGTGCCCCTCTCTCAACGAAATCTCGATTGTGGACCTCGGGCAAAAATCAGCGTCTACAGTAACCATTGACGCGACAATATTTGTCAGAATTCATCTTTATGTTTCTGATTCTTATTTTCGTGCCAATGATTACTCATTGTCGCGACAATGTAAATGATCAACCACCAGTATCTGAAGCTACACTAATAGTTCCACAAAGAAGGTCTGACAAAGAAAGACGATCTTTAACGAAATACTCTGCATATGACTATGTGATGCTTACTGACGGGGGAGAACCCGAGAGCTACAAGGAGGTTTTGGAAACAGAGAATAAGGAAGAGTGAGAGGAAGCCATGCAAGATGAGATGAAGTCTTTGTATGACAATCACACTTTCGAGTTGGTGAAATTGCCAAAAGACAAACGGGCTTTGAAGAACAAATGGGTGTACAAAGTGAAGCAATAAGAACACACTTCACAATCCCAGTACAAAGCCAGACTAGTTGTCAAGAGATTCAATCAGAGGAAAGACATTGACTTTGATGAAATCTTCTCTCCAGTTGTGAAGATGTCATTCATCAGACTGGTACTCAGCTTAGCAGCAAGCATTGACTTGAAGATTGAGTAAATGGATGTCAAGACCGTATTTCTTCATGGGGATCTGAAAGAAGAAATTTATATGGAGCGGCCAAAAGGCTTCAGAGTCAAATGAAAAGATGACCATGTGTGCAGACTCAGGAAAAGCTCTATGGTTTGAAACAGACACCGAGACAGTGGTACGTGAAGTTTGAGTCAGTTATGGGGGATCAATGATACAAAAACACTACTTCAGATCATTGTGTTTTCGTTCAGAAATTTTCTGACGATGACTTTATAATCTTACTATTGTACGTAGATGATATGTTGATAGTTGGCCGGAATCAATCGAAGATTGGTGATTTTAAGCAGCAATTGAGTAAGTCTTTTAAGATGAAAATGCTTTCAATTTCATTGCCTAGGTATCCTGTGAACTCCCAGGTCCGCGGGTACACAAGAAATGGGAGTTTCCTAGCGTATTAGCTATCAGAATCATATTGGAGATCGGAAACAAGTACGCAATCTCAGGCAAACGGACTAAGCAAAGGCAGGGGCACTACCAGCAGCATACCTTCCATATCGAGATCCAGATTAAGATTCGATATAGATGAAATCGTGGAAGCGGACCATTTATTTCCTTGGACCATGTAGGAATTCGTTGTACAATTGAATCTTCTTATTCTTGGATGCTCCATAGGAATCCATCGATATTCCCTTCCTCCACCGAGAAAGGTTCATTGAGTAAGTCTTTTGAGATGAAAGACTTTGGGCCAGCAAAACAGATTTTTGGCATCATGATCGGTCGTGATCGAAAAGCCAAGAAATTATATTTGTCACAGGAGAAGTACATCGAGAAGGTACTTCAGCGATTTTAGATGGACAAAGCTAAAGCGGTTAGCACTCCTCTTGCTACCCATTTTAGATTGAGTGCGAAACAGAGTCCCTCTACTGAGAAAGAGAAATAGGAAATGAAACATGTTTCATACACCTCAGCAGTGGGAAGTCTCATGTAAGCTATGATGTGCACAAGGCCAGACCTAGCACACGCAGTTGGATTGATCAGCCGGTTTATGTCAAATTCAGGAAAAGAACACTGGAATGCTATCAAATGGATAATGCGGTATTTTTGAGGCACATCCAAATTGAGACTATGTTTTTGAAGCAACATGCCAGTGTTAATGGGCTAGACCGATTCAGATATGGCAGGTGATGTGGATACTTATAAGTCTACTTCTGGGTATCTAATTACTCTCTCAAGGGGAGCTGTGGCATGGCAGTCAAGGTTGCAGAGATGTGTTGCACTCTCTACAACAAAGGTAGAATTCATTGCAGTAACGGAAGCTTGCAAGTAATTACTGCGGATGAAGAAATTTATCTAGGAATTGGGTTTCAAACAAGAGAAGTACACTTTGTACTGTGATAACTAAAGTGTTATCTATCTTGGTAAAAAAATCTACTTTTCACTCGAGGTAAAAACATATCGATGTGAGGTATCACTGGATACGGGACGTCCTGAGTTCAAAGCTGTTAGAACTCATAAAGATACATACTGATGATAATGGTGCTAATATGTTCACAAAAGTTTTACCGAATGAGAAGCTTAAAATTTGTTGTGCTATAGTCGGGATGAAAAAACTCTCCATACAGTCAAAGTAGGGAGATACATAGAACTACGATTGGCTTGATCCCAACTCGGGGTACGTAGGCAGTCATATAGATGCAGCCAGGGATGAATCCTTTTGAGGATCCAATTTTTGGGTGATTGATGGTCGACTCAGATTTTAGGACAAATCTTCACCGATGGGAAGATTTGTTGGACTCCAGCTGATGCAGCACCAACTTTCAAACTTGAAAGTTGGCAAAACGTGTAACACGTTTTGCCAACTGCCAAAACGTGTGGCACTGTAGTACACGTTTTTGGCCCTATAAAAAGGAGTCTCAGAGTCATTTATTAAGTATCCCAGAATTCCCAGTGAGTTAATATAGATAGTAAAGAGTGTTTGAGAGGTTTTTTGTAAAGTTTTTGAAATAGTTTTGTAGTTCTTTTGTTGAGTAATAAAAAATAATTTTCATCTCACTTCTTTTCTATTGTGATTGTTTATATCACAATAATATATTGATTCATTTGATGTCTTTTCTAAAGATCACATAATAAAGACATATATTATCACAAGACGACCTATAAAAACACCTTATATTTAGGAAATTTCCTAGAATATAATAGATCATAGTCACATCGAAATTTTTGTTCCAGCCTTCCATTTATACGCGTATAATCATCTTCCGGCTAGTATTGTGTTCTCTTGGTAAATACGAAAACTTTATCAGACTAATAATTCACATTAGTTGTGATATCAATAAATTAAGAACGAATAAAGGAAACTACGATATTGTATAATTAAATATTTACATTGACAATGTATTCGCCTCAAAGGGTGTGATTTTGTGACAAATAACTTAAAATTTGATTGACAAGTCCCAAGTTCGAGTTCAAATGTGTATTTTTTTTTATAAGAATCTGAGACAATCAGAGGTTTTACATGTTCAGTTTAAGTCCGGGTCGAGTAATTTGACGACAGGACTTCCAACGTTTCCGAAAAAAAAATTGACAATGTGTTCCGCACGTGGTCATATGAAATGCATTATATGTTATAAATCATTTAGCAACTCAAGTAGGATATGATGAATTTTAAAGATGATTTCTTTTCAAAAATTGAGCACATTTATAAATCTCGTGGAGTTACAACTTACATTAGTTGAAGAAGCAATAATCTATCAATCAGAAAAATAATGGAAAACAATGTATTAAACAGAAAGATGGGTGAGATTCCATCCCTTCACTTTCAGTCTATAAAATTTGATCAATTAGTTAGTTAGTATTTATATTTGACATAATTATCCAAAACGCTATATCATTTACATCCATGATTATTGGATCTAATCTTTTAAGAGTGAAATAATATTTTATCTAATGCAACTTAAAATTCAAATAAATTTGACATACAACAGTTGGCAAAAAAAATAATTAAGTACATTTTAAGAAAACATATATAAAACACAATTAATTCTTAAAAATTGGGCAATTGGCTTAAATAACCCTATGCATTGAAAGAGCACTTAACCTAAAATAAAGATAAGGATATGGGTTGCAAATTGCAATAGCATCCAGTCATGTCCTTGTTATTGATATTGATATTGTGCCAAAATTGTTTTGATGATTTAGGTAATGTTTACAGCCACGTCTCAAGTTCATGGTTATATACATCTCTACGATTTTTTATAGCAACCACAAATACTATATTATCCTACCGAAACAAAGAATCTATCGAGATTTTCATGTATGGCCCAAGCAAAGACGCGGGCATGTGTCACATGAACACTGCACTTCAATTTATGTTTAAATCGTACTGAACCTAATAGTACAATTTTATATACACGACACATACATATGTAGTGTTCATCATAACTTTTGCCGGTGCAATTATGACGCTCGAGTGATATATATGTTGATGCTGGTTTTTCATCATGAGAAATATTCAAATACGGAGAAAGGGTGGAATGAATATTATACTTAGCTAAAAATGGATGATAAAAGCACAAGGATCCGAAGAGATAGAATGGGTTTGATAGAGGAGTCCAACCGCATGATCCTGAGAGGTTCTCCAATGATAAAATCCGTTGAAGGCATGGCAATTATTGATGCCGACCCAATCTCATAAAGAAGTGATGGATTTGAGATTTTCTTGGGACTTGTTGAAACTGAACCGATAAAGTCCATATATGTCAACCCGACCTAGTTGATAGAGGTAAAATGAGCTTTAATAGTATCATCTGGCTCGGTATATAGACACGAGGAGCGAAAATGGGATCACAAGCTGACCTGTATTAAAGTCATGTGACATATGCCATTGGTGAGAATATAAGCTTCTAAAGACTAATGATGATTATGGAAAAACAACGGTTCTCATTGGAAGTAGCCCCTGTCAGCTGTCATAGGTCGGTGTAGTGACATGGAGGTGGTAGAGCAAAGCAGCCAGAGGCCGGTGCAGTAATAGTGAAATGAGTTGATCTGATTGGCCAATTTAAAGGTAGTTGAGGAGAGTTGTGACGATAATAATGGCAATGTGACATGTGATGATGTCAGAGGTGGTGAAATAGTGAATTTGGAAGCCTATATAAATATTTCGAAGTCTCAGATTCAAGGGTTATCATTTTTTCATCTCACAACTTGTAAAAAGCCAATAGTCAGTGAATTTATTGATAGAGGGAAAGTTGGTTAGTCACTCGACCCCTTGAGATAATTGTATCAAGCTTGTGTAAGATATGAGGTGTTTTATCACTTTGGGAGATCATTTCTCCATTATAGCTCGGGTCGGTAATGACCCCGAGCAATAATAAAATACCCATATTTCTCTCGTGGACATAGGTGAGAGCCACTCTTCGCCAAATCACGTAAACTATGTGATTTATCTGTCTTGCTAAGTTTGTTTTGGTTCCCAACTAACCAAATAAATTTGAAAATTCGAATTTAGTCTAAGGTTTCTGACCCTATGTGGAATTATACATAATAATTTAAGACATGTCCTAATTATTGTTTCTATGGATTAAGAACTAGCACACTTAAGTCTATGCAATTATGAAATAAATAAAATATATCAAAACAATAAATAATCAACATAATAATCTTGTTGACGAAGTGAAAACATTTTGTGACAAAATACATCTCTAAAAGAGTTTATAGATTACACTTTGTGAGTGAAGCCCACACTTTGGTTTGTTGGTTTCGAGTCATAGTTCGGAAGATCAGGTGGTTCATCATAGCATCAGATCTCAAGGAAACTTATTCACAACAAGGATTAAATCCAATCACCAAGAGTTTGTGGAATTCGGTTTCAACAAAAGGAAAAGGCAATAAATTTTTCAAGATCGATCCCAGAGCCAAAGACATTTTCCGCTACGCACTAGGAAAGGCGTTTCCTACACCCCTACCCATAATCACTTGTCCTTGAAGTTCTTATTGGTCACTGGAATATAGGTAATTAAATTCTTGCTACCAACATAGGTGGACAAGTAGTATAAACCCTTGTATTCCTTAGGGTTAGCATTCAATCGATTAAGCATGTCAGGTCTTCAACTGATGGCTCGCCCATCTCGGCTCAGCTCAAGATGACATAGAGCACGACAATTACCCTCCATTAGTTCAGATTCAAATAGTATGGGGCTAGGTTTGTTGCTTCTAATATCTTGAAAAGTACCATTGGAAAGGAAAACACATACCCATATCAAATAAAGTCGTGCAATGGCAACTTGATCGCCCCATGGTCGACTTGATTGATCCTATTCATCAGGAACGTCCACTTTGATTTGCTTAGGAATGTTGAATCTCTCACTAAGCTGGTCCAATTCAATATGGGTGATGGTAGAAGCTCTGTCCATGTCTAAATTTATGAAGTCCAATATGGGATGTGTTAGCTCAGGTCAGACTACTCTTTTAGAATAAGACTGATTTTCTTCTTCTGAGGGGGTCAGTGTTATGTCATTATCACTGTGTCTCACTGATTCCAAGCTTCCCACATCGACTGGATCGGTTGGACGCGAGGCAGGTAAATCAAGAGGTAGAACGTTGAAAGGAGTTGCAAAGGAGGAGTCTGGAGTCAGATTCTAACATTCCTATAAATGGATAATCTGCCAAGTACGGTTAGTAAAGTTAACATAATCATTATTTATAATTTGTATGAGCCTATTCATATTATTAGTTGAGATTAATGTTTAACTAGGATTTGATATGTCATCCATACCAAGTGATTAACCTTATAAAGCTCTAAAAACCCTAACAATTATGAAATAGTGAATTTGCAAGAAAAAGCATAGTCAAACAAAGAAAACTAACATGATCTATTGATGCCAATATAAACTCACCACATAGTCAAGAAAAACATATGAATGATATAAACCCAAAAATAAAGCATTCCACACAAACACAAACACCTAAAAACCCAGAACCGCAATAAACCCATAAAAAACTAGAAAGTATGCTACAAGTTCGTCATGTTCATTATGTTTGTCATACATCATTTGTAAGTTGATAAACATTAAAAAGTGCACATTTATTAAAAGAAAATTAATCATTGTAAAATTGTAGTTTCATTAATCTCCTTAACTTAGCATATTTATTAAATAATAATTATATTTATGTTTATTCTAATTTTATATATTTTATGTAAGTGAAATAATACTTTGGATGCATATCTAGACAAATGGACTTGACATTTGGATTTTGGAGGCCATAAATTTAATAGGGCGTTCTAATAGTGTATAACTTCAGAAATTTCAATATTGTATAATATTTATATTTTGGCTATAACTTTTTACTGCGAAATTGGATTGAAGTGATTCTAGTTCCAGATGAAAGAAGACTCAACTATCTACAACTTTGATGTTGACAAGATTTTCTAATTCTGACATTTTCAAGACCAAAATTGACGAAGAAATCAAAATATATTATATATAAAAGTAATTGTCAAATCAAAATAAATAATTAAATAATTAAAAAAAAATTTAAAAAAAATAATATAATGGTGACAAACCATCAAAACTCCACCTGTTTGGTGGAGGCAATTGCATTTAAATTACAATTGCAGTTTCAAGAGGTGTTATGCACCTCATTTTTTTTAGTCTGAATTCCATAATTTTCTCTGAAAATTTGTGGATTTTTAGCTCTTGTATATTTTATTTTTCTAAAGCTTTCTTATCTTTTCTTTTTCTTTGACTAATAAAATTATGAGTGTTTTTATTCAAATTATGAGTAGCTAATTTCGCCCTGCTGGGGTAATGGGTGAAGCTTTTAATATGAAAATTTAGATTAATCTTATTTATATTATAATATACAAATTTTAATCTAATAATTAATATTTAATTTAAATCTGTATTAATTATTGACAAACTTTGTTACCGCCTATATGGCTGGTTTTATTTATTTGACATAATTGAGTAACTAACTGGACTTGTTGTAGACAAAATATATCACCGCCTTTATGGTTGGTTTTAAATATTTTGACATAATAAATTCCCGAAATAAATTAATTGGGTAATAATGATAATCTATATATTATAAAAAAAATAATAATTCTAAATTTGAAATATTAAAAGTGGATCTCATAGCCCCATTATTTTATTTTATTCTTGCAGTTTAATTCAAACAACTCAAACCTTTTTATTTCACTCGAATTGTTATTTTCTTTTACTAAATTTATTCTCTGTGGATCGATCCCAGACTTATCGGGTTATTTTATTACTTCGACACTCTTATATTTGGGAGTAAAAAATTACTTTTTGAGTGTGTCATAAATATAAAGCATGCTCAGTGCAAAGGAAAAAAAAAAGAGCGTTGAAGAGTCCATACTTGTGTATTAGAGATGAAGATTTAGTGATGAAGGTTGATTGAAATAGCTCGAAGTTACTGAAGATTCTTGAGCACGTTGAGAGCGTTTGAAGAAGATGAATTTTGTAAAAACTAGAAGATAAACAAAAGTGGCCTTTAAATAGGCTGCTCAGGCAGTTTTTGGTCGTTGATTTAGAATGAGAGAAACAGATTAATGACACGTGTTGCTCTGATCGCAGCCATTGAATTCAAATTAAGGGCTCAGATGAAAGCCACGAGCTCAGTTCACCTCAACCACCCGAGTTTTGGCATTCAAGTCACAGATGAGTGACACTTGGCATATTGAGGAGACAAAACGAAATGAGATTTCGTTGATGTGATAGACATTTAAGGAATACCATTAAGCCATCGCATATTCCTATGGACGTTTCAGAAATCATAGGAGTGTCTTTTCAAATGGCGATGAAAGAAAGACAATCATTAAAAAATGGCATATTTGGAAGTATGTAGAACAGTCTGTCCCGATGAGAATGAGTCTGAGAAGGGTTGAAGTGATATAGTATTTTCCAAAATGCCAACAACCCGAGGACACTGGATTAGTCTACACCATCATCCTTTATAAGGTTCCCGACATTAATTCACCAACTCATTGATACCGATAACTAGAGGATAAATTTTGATGGTGATTTTCACCCCGATGAAGGTTCAAATATCAATGATTTGAATAATGATATTGTATTTAGCCAAAAATTAATGATAAAGGCCCAAGGGCCCAGAGAGATAGAAGAGGTTTAACAGATGAGCGCGATCGTATGATCCTGAGAGATTCTTCTAATGATAAAATATGTTGAAGGCATGTCAATCATTGGTGTTGATCTGATGTTATGAAGAAGTGATGAATTTGGAGTTCTCTTAGGATTTGTTGAAACCGACACAGTGAAGTCCCAATATGTCAACCGCCTTAGTTGAGAAAGGTAAATGATGTTAGGGTTGGTGCTCAGAGTGCCAATCCAGATCGTATTTATGTCCGATTCATGAATACAAACAATGTCTTTTTCCATAATATTACTTATTTAATGGTATCACCTCTTGTCTTTTATATACATATTCGATCAAATTACGATTAGATATCTAATTATTATTTGATTGAAACTAAATATGATTTAGTGATACGTGTATATTAGAAAAAAGACCATAGGATTTACAATATAGTGCGCAGTTACAACTAGGGGTGTTCACGGGTCGGGTCGGGTCGGATTTTTTTGATTTTTTTATGACCGGATCGCGTCGGGTCATTCGACCCGAAACCCGAAATTTGAGAAGGTGACCCGCGAGGGTCGGGTCGCAACGGTCTGGTAAAAAAACTGCGTGTCGGGTCGGGTCAACATAATATGCAGTAAATATAATATATATATTTTATTGATACAAATTTTACAATATATGTGCATAGCTGAAATGACAAAGACTTTGATTAATATGCACTTGATCTCAGGTTCGATTCCCAACAACAATATTTTGTTTTTAAAGAAAGAAAAAACATAATTTTCGGAATTGTTGAAGATGAGATTCAAACTTGGGATCACTTAAACACCAAGTAAACACTTTGTCATTCCAGCTACAATTGCTTATGGGAAAAATCGTATCATTAAAAATATATATTATAATTATAATATCATTTACATCGGGTCGGGTCAGACCCGAGTTTTCTGAGCTTAACTCATGACCCGACCCGAAATTGACCGGGTCGGGTCGGGTCGGGTTGGGTCGCGGGTCGAACCGATCCTATGAACACCCTTAGTTACAACGTAGTTTGTAATTGACATTGGGAAGCGTCACTATAAGTTGTATATCCTTAAATAAAGTTCCTCGTCAAGATTTACTAACACAGGTCGGTTAGTAAAATCCACTGAGACCAGTACATGTCGTATATCGTGACTTGGTCCGATGGTTTATCCCAATGAACCATGAGTCTCGGGAGACTCGTATAGACATGTAGGTATTTATTTGATAAACACTGAATGACTCACTGAAGATTTTCTAATATATGGTACACCAACGTCAATATGAATCTTCACGAGTTGAGCGAGCATAATAGTCATTCGACTTGAGATACCACAGTGGATATATAAGTTATCTTCCACAATTTGATGGCAATCACGTCACCGATCTATTTAGATCAGACATCCGTCTGTTCGTTGGGTGTGGACTGATGCTCATGATATCCAGTGCGTATCAAGATAGAATCAGTCAGTCCTGTGTACATGACATATGTATCCTACACGTGTTTGCTATCTAGTAAATCTATGGCTGTGGTATAACTTCGGAAGTGAGTTTCGAGTGTTATTTAAAGATCATACATTTGAACGTTGACTATATTATACCATAAGGATTTGACGTTCTTATCTATATCTCATGTATAATATGGATAGCCTGTGACGGAGTGATTATATGTATGCAATGACCTTGACTTGTATAGTTTAGCGAGATTATCTGTGGTCATCATAATTCATGAGTTAGTGAATTATGGACACAAAATTGGATTTCGTGACGAATAAACCTAAACTTAGAGAGTCCCACAATATGAAGTGTACTCGTTGAGCATTTGGGCAACGCGTTATGAATAATACAGATTATTCATAATACTTCACCGAATTAAATGAGTTAATTTGAATCGTTTAAATGGTTAAACGAAAACACATGCATAGGGGCAATTTTTGGTCAATCGTAATTAATGTGTATTTGTATTTGATACAAAATTTGATTTGATACATATTAATTAATTGTCAAATGAGACTCTAACACATTTCATTAATATATGTATTTGTTATTTAATGTAAATAAAAATACATATATATATATATATAATAATTAAATTAATTATTTATTTAGATATTTAAATGTTAAATATTTGAATAATTAAATAATATTCTTTTTCGTAATTATTAGGAAAAATGTTTAATTATTATTGGTAACATGTGGCATGTTTTAATTAACCTTAAGGTGTGCAAATTTGATTTGCTAACATAAAGCTTAATTTTATTTAATTGAATTAAATTTTCAAATTGACCAAAATACCCTTAAATGTCGGCAATGGCAAGATTTAAAGAGAAAAAAAAATTTCTTTTCCCTTCCAAGGGAAGCCAAGGTCGAAATTCATCTTCCAAAAGCTCTCAAATTTGTTTGATGATTTAAGGAAGAAAAGTGAAGAAAATCAAGAAATAGCTTAAGGAATTAGGAGAATTCAAAGTAATTCTTTATATCTCTAAGCTTAGAAATCATGTTTCTTATTATTGGGCATCTAGATTGATTATAGGGTTTCTTCTTTTCTATAAATTTGGGTGTTTTTGATTTGGAGGATGGAATGAAATGCTTGGTGCATGTGTGAAGTTGAATTGAAAGATATTATTGTAATATTTGTTCAATTTGATCATATGATGATATGTTGCCATTCTATAGTGTTATGACCACTCTTGTAATGTCTATAATTGTTCTTGGGTGCTTTATTAGTAGTGGCTTGGATTGGTGTTGTGATTAATGTTGAGAAAATTGGATTTATAGCATGAAAAATGATAATTTTTGTTACAAAATCAGATTTGGAAAAACTGGGTTTATTGTGATGAAAATTATGTCATATAAATGTATTGGATGTGTTTTGGGTGTTGGAACAATTACCGGAAATTGTTTCGGAGTTGAAATATGCGAAAACGGTGAAAAACGGCATTACCATGTGACTTTTGAGCCAACCGGATGACGGCTGCCCGTGAATTGGTCACTGTTCGGGCAGCCCATCAACTGCACTAGTGCTGTTGGGGTTGACCTGGGCAGCCCCCGTGTGCATTGGATAATCGGTTCGGTCAAAATGCGTTTTATGCCATTTTGCGGAAAAATATTTTCGTAAAAGTTTCGCGATGTTTCTTAACTATTTATGTCGCTATTTGATATCGAATAAATATGTTTAGGTGAAATATGAATGAATTATTCATATTGGATATTGAATAATTTATTCGGTAATTTATAAAGTTTTAAAATTACGATTTCACCTGAACCGCGAGCTTCCGCTGCACCAGCGCTAAAACCCCAACAAATTGAGCTTTGATAGAATCATTTGCCTCAGTATGCTGACCCAATAGGCGAAGATGAGATCACATGCTGACTTGTATTGGAGTCATGTGGCGTATTTCACATGTGAGAAAATAAGCTTCTAGAAGGCTAACGATGATTGTGGAAAAGCAACGGTTCTCATTGGAAATAGCCTATGCCAGGTGTCATAGGCCAGTGTAGTGGCAAGAAGGTAGCAGATCAGAGTCGCTATAAGCCGGTATAATAACAAATGAATTGGATTGATCTGATTGGCCACTTTAAGGTAGCTGAAGAGAGCTGTGACGATAATGATGGCAATGTGACATAGGATGACATGAGAGACGGTGGAATGGTGAATTTTTGAAGTCTCATATTTAAGGGTTAACATTTTTTTACATATCATTTGTAAAAAGCTAAGAGCCAATGAATTTAATAATAGAGAGAGAAAGCTGGCCAGTTACCCGTTATCTTAGGAGAATTGTACCAGACTTGTTTAAGACCTGAAGCGTTTTATCACTTTGTGACTTCATTTCTCTATTGTAGTTCGGGTTGATCTTGACCCTGAGTAGTAATAAAATACCATATTTCTCCATTGGACGTAAGTGGAAGTCACTCCCCGCCAAACCACGTAAACTCTGTGATTTATCTGTTTGCTTGCTAAGTTTGTTTTGATTCTCAACTAACCAAACAAATTCACTGCTGATGGAGGTTTATCCGAATTGTGAATTTCTCCATTTGAACAAAAAATAATTGTCAATTATATATATATATATATATATATATATATATATATATATATATATTTGAAACAAGCCAAAAAGACAATGATACAACTGAATCTTGGATTTTACTTATAATGTCGACACAATGAGCTCACTTTTGCTAGGATTTGAACTTCGCATCGCATTATGAACTTTTCAAGAGCAAGAGACGAAGCGAGATCACTAATAAATATGTGGGCATGCAATAGTCAAAGTTATCCCATCACACGTTAGTGACTGGTTCAATCGAGTGGTTTAATCAGTTGAATCGTTTTGAAAAAATCGATAAAATCGATTGATATTTTAAATAATTTTATTTAATTAAAAATTATAAAAAAAAAAGAAGTTAAATTTAAGGTTTTGGTTTTAATTTGTTTTTTTAGAAAAAAAATTTGACCTAATTTGATCCGTTTCGTCGATTTTTACCTTCTTTCAAATCGTTTTTCATGTTTAACTAAATCATACTCATGATCAATTCTCGGATTGACTAGTTAAACTGTATGATCCAGTTTGGTTTTTGAAGAGGGCTACTCCCCCCTCCAAATTACAAAAAACTTTATCTCTTTATAAATTAATACCCTCCATATCCCCAAATCAATATACATATATATATATATATATATATATATATATATATATATATATAATATATATACTTATTTCAATTTATTAATTAAATTTTTTATTTTATTTTTTAAAATTTATATTTTTTTGCTCTTTATATATCTATTTTTTTATTTGTTTAATAAAATTACAAATTTCTTATTTATTGTTATTTATTTTGTGTTCATTTATTCATTTAATTTTTTGATTCTTTATTAATTTATTTAACACTACTTATATATAATAAAAATATTCTCATGTATATTAGAAAAATATATATACTTAAAAATATAAAATAATACAAATTCTATATTTTTAAGTGTAATTTTTTATATTGTTATTTGTACTCTTTTTTTAAATATATATTTTTCTAATATACATGATAACATTTTTATTATAAATTGTGAACGTTTTTATTAAAAAAAATGAAGGGTATTAATCATTTATTTAATTTTTAATTTAATTATTTTATTTTACCTTTTGATTTATTTTTAAAAAATATTTATCAATTTTTTCCTCTACTTATTTAATAGTATTTATATATTTATTTAATATATTTTTTTTTATTTTGTGTTTATTTATTTAATTTTAATTTAATTTTTATTAATTTATTTAACACTACTTATGTATAATAGAATATATTTATCAATATTTTTCCAAATAATATAGAAGAATAAATACACAAAAATATATAAAAACAAAAATTCTAATTTATGTTCTCTCTAAAGTTTACTCCTGAACAACATATAAAAATTAAAAACTGGCATATAAAAAAGCCTATCAAAATCAATAAAAACTTTAAAATCCGATCAAAATCGGACTGAACCGGTTCAATTTTTTATTTTTAAAATCAAAAATCAAAAATTAATATTTTTATAATTAAATAAATTTATTTATGATGTAGGCCGATTCTACCGGTTTTTTTGGAATTATTCAACCAATTGATTCTACCAAAAATTAAGGGGAAATAATAAGGGAAAATTAACGCATTTCAACCGGTGAGAGGAAAACATAATTAAGGGGAAAAATAAAAAATAAAAAATTTTAAAAATAAATAAAATGAAATAGAAATAGGTATTATGGGGAATAAAATTGAAGAGAGATAATAAATGAGGTAAATAAATAGTGTCAGATAAATTATAAATATAAATATTTAATTAATAAAATAATATAAATTTAGTATCTATAGATTAATATATATATATATATATATATATATATATATATATATATAAAAGTAATTTTAGAGTAAAAGATAAAAATATAATTTGAAAATGGGACAAGGGAGGGGTTTTTTTCGTTTTTAAAACAAGGACCGTGGCCTCAGTGGTAACCCATGTCTCTCACCAAGTGAGAGACATGGGTTCGAGTCCCCACAAAAACAGTGGGGACTCAAACATTCATCTTTAGGAGGAAGAAGTTCTCCTATATGGGAGTTGATTCTCAAGCTGTGTCTTGACTGATTTAGAATTTGTAAATCCCGAGCTACGTCTCGGTTGATTTCTGGGCAGTGCTATAATTATATGTATCTAGAATCTCAGTTGATAGCATATTGTAATATATGTAGTTTGTAATAATTCAAAAAGAAAAAAAAAAAAAAAAAAAAAAACAACAACGACCGTACGTGACTCTCCAATTTCAGCTTGAGAAAAGAGCCAGCCGAAAATGGTTCAAAATTAAGATAATGAAGACGTGCTATCAAAACGTCAGTGATTGACGATGTTTCGGTGACACTTATATATTGAATACAGGATTCCAGTGAGAGAATTGTGTACAATTTTGAGAGGCGTGCCTCTTCATTTGGCATAATTAAACAAGTTTTATTGGGATATTAGAGGAAGATGTGGTCATGGGGATAATTCATTGATGCCTATAAATTTAATTCAAAATATAGGGTTCCGAATATATAATATGATTTATTTATTTTTTATCATTTATTATTAGGAGTCATATTATAAGAATTCATTTAGGGTCTCATAAAATTCAAGGTAATTCAGGGTCTCCCATGATTATAGCAACTCCAAAAAACTTTTTAAATGTTATTTAGTTATTAAATTAAATAGTCACATTATCAAATTTGGTTTTAAAAGAGATACCAATTAAGATTATTCAAATTAGATTTTATTTATCACTCTTTAATATTGAATAATGACTTATCTCTCTTCAATTATTATTATATAATATTTTATCTATCTTCACTTTATTTTAGTGGTGATAGTTGGAGACTTGAAGTTACTAATAACTATTTATATATTGAATAATATAATTAAAATAAGTCTCATTCAATTTAATTAAAATAACATAAATATATTTACATTATCTCTCTTCTACTAATATTATATAAGTTTTATATCACATCATTATCATTACTTATAATTATTTTATATTAAAATCATATAACAAAAGTGAACCCCTTCAATTTAATTAAAATAATATATTCTTATTTTTATTGGAATAGTCTTTTATAAAATATCTTATTTAATTTATTTAATTTATCAAATAAGTAATTAAATAAATATTTTAAAAAATGAAATTAAATGCGGCTTTTGAGCGGATCAAATTTTATTGGGTTAAGCTTTTGATTGTGAAGCCTACTAGATTTTAAGCTATTCAAAATATAATTAAAAAAATAAATAAATTATTAGTCTACATTAATAAAATATTATACATAATCAAGCAGAATTTTACACATGGATTAGTAAACAACTCATTGGACAGCGTACACAGAAATTAACTAGTATATGTATAAATAACGTATACATATAAATTATCTGCGCCTAGAGTGGACCTTCACTGTAAGAGGATTTTTCATCTCACATGAAAGCCTTAGCACTTCTGAGAGATCCACTGGGTCAAGATCCGATTGAACCCATTTAAATTCATGGAGTAAAGTTCCCACCCAAAAGCTAACAGTGGCCAAACCCAAAGCTTTTCCAGGGCAAGTCCTACGACCCGACCCGAATGGCGCCAGTCTAAGGTCAGATCCCATGACTGAAATATCCATGTGAGCAGCTTTGGGATCCACAAATCTCTCTGGCATGAACTTCAATGGGTCCACATAAACTTCTGGGTCCCGCATGATGGCCCACATGTTAACCATTGCTGTGGTCCCTGCTGGTACATGATAGTGATCTACTGTGGTGTCCGTAATTGCTAAACGGGCCCATGATAAGAGTGGGCCCGGTGGGTGCAGCCTCAGAACCTCCTTTATTACTGCTGGCAGGTATTCCATTGATTGAATATCTGATTCCATCAATTGCCGTGATCTTCCAACTACTCGATCAAGCTCATCATGAACCTTTGATTGGATATCAGGATGGAGTACCATCCTCGCTAGTATCCACTCAATTAAAACTGCTACCGTATCAGTTCCTCTGAATATCATCTCCTATAAATATATAATAAAAATGATTAAGAAAAGTTTATAAAAGCTATTAATATGAATCAAATCGAATAATGGTACGTTTCAATGCTTAGGAATGGTAGTGAAAGTCCAGTTGAGGCTAAATTATTAAAAGATTCTATTATTCATTCTTTTATGCAACCAATTACAACATGCAAAAGAAAACAAAATATGCATTAAGAAATGATATTATTTTGTCATGAGAAGTTTGTTTCTTACCCACAGAACAGCCACCATATCGTAGTCTGATAATCTATCCGGTCCACTAAGAGAGAGTAAAACATCCACGAAATCATTGTTCCTTTGGCTGTTTTGAGTTACATGTTCTTGAATAATCCGGTTCACGAACCGGTTCACTTTAGGGACAAGTTTGAAGCATCTGAGCCGGATTTTTTGGAGGTCCAAATCAGCTAACCATGGGAGGTGATCAGACAAGTTGAGCTTCCCTAACAGGTCATAACCTTCTTCAACGAGCTGGCTCAGTTCGTGGGCTTCACTGTTTGAAGAACCCAGCTCGTACTTGCGACCAAAAACTGAACACATCATGTTATTAAGCGAAGCTCGCTTGAGTATGTCACGCACACGTGACGCTCCGCTGTAACATGCAATAATTGAGACCATTTGGGAAGCGATATCGAATCTTTGTGGCTCCGTGGAGTTGATTTGTCTGGGACAAAATAGATGTGTGGCTGCGATTCTTCTTAGGGTTCGCCAATAAACTCCATAAGGAGCAAACCCTATTGCTCTATTGAACATTAAGCTATAAGCAGACTCTTTTATAGGACGGTCAGCAAAAACTGAGCTGTTTAGTATCTCTTTAGCAACTTGTGGACTACATGTAATAATAACCCGAGTCTCACCGATACTAAAAGCCATGAGCCGTTTAGCTCTTAATCTATCAGCTGAAGAAGCCAACTTGTGGTGAGCTAGGTTAGCCATGAGGCTCATGCTTCCAATAAATGGTAAGCCTCGGGGTCCAGGTATTGGCTTGGCTTTGCTTCCTCTCGCGAACAAATACTTACCCCAAGCATGACCTCCGGGGTAAGCCCAGTAACACAAAGCCATGGCTAGCCAAGACATGCAAAGAAAAATAGATACCAAAAGAGTGTTTTGGATTGTGAAATATTTGCATTTGGAAACAATAGCCAAAACCCAGAAACAATCTACCTTAGTTTCCATTGAAGAGAAAGAAACACTAAAGACTTGGAATTTGTAAGTAGTTGCTAATTAGTGCTGTAATGTTTCCCTTTTTGGATTTTATCTATGAATTGGTGGTTTGTTTGCTTTATATAGAGTTGTTGTGGATTGTGGCTGCGTATGGTGGAAATATAAAAGTAACCGTAAAACAGTGAGTTATGATATATAACGGAAAAAAAAATAATGAAATATCAATGTGCGCCGCCACCATCAAATAAATTGAGAGGTCCAAGCTTCACGCTCATTTCACTCGCGTGGTTAAATTTTAATTATGTGGGCAAATCACAAAACCAGCACAATAAGAAGCTGAACCTCTCTTTTAGATAAAGCTAATTTATTTAAACCTATGTGCCCTTTAAATATTCTTCTATAATATTTTTGGTTGTGGACGTTGGAGTTGTCATTTAACATTGCTTCGAGAGTAAGAGTGACATGGTTAGATTGTAAGATTATGTCTTAAAGGATAAGTGTTTAACATTTCATTAATAATAATTGAATTATATGGAATGTGTTTGTCTGGCAGGAAACCAACGAGAAAGTGAAGTTTGATCGAGAGAAAAGTTATTTGTGTAAAGACAATTTGTTATTGATTAACTAGAGAATGAATTACAAATACTCCTTATAACAGAAAACTAAAACAGATTATTAATCTGTTAACAACTTAACAAACTTTCTAACTCTAACAACTTGCTAATTAACCAACCAATAGCAATGATGCACGTCACTCTAGTAACTTTAGCAATAATATTATATAAAATGCAACATTTTCATTCATAATAGATTTGCAATCACATGTTTTTGAGTTAGATGACATGTTGGATATGCTCTTTTCAAGTTTTAGTTTTTCATATTTTAAGCATACGATTTCTTTTTCATGCATTTTATTTTTCTCAACAATTGATGCATGATTATTTAATAGTAATGAATGCTCATTTTTAATTAATTTTTGCTTCTTTATAAACAAATCACACAACTCATGTAATTCATTAAATGTGTCAAGCAATTCATCATATTTAAGAGAATCATATACCTTTTTTCTACATCGCTTTCATCTAGATCATCAAACAGCCATGAAAGAGAGATTTTCTCTCTCATCAATTTCATCATCAGATGAGCTATAGTCGCTATCGCTCCAAGTTTCATTCATTAATTCCTTCTTGAATTTTCCTTTAAATTTACTCATTGGGCAATCGACAATCACATAACTCGACTTTTCACACTCATAGTAAATAATCTTATTTTTCTTATGCTTTCGCGACCAAATTTCTTCTTTATTTTCATCCATCCGAGATTTCCCTTTATATTTTTCAGATTTGAGGAACTTCTTGGACTTCTTTGTCATATGTGTCAATGATGGATACTAAAAAGTTTACATTTAATAAAGAGAAAGTAATCATTTTACACTTATAATTTCATCAATCCCCTTAATTTAGCACAATTGTGAAATAATAATTAAATTTATGTTTTATGTATTTTTATTGTGATTTTTATTTCTTATATAAGTGAAATAATATTTTGCATGCATAACTAGAAAAATGGACATGACATTTGGATTTTGGAGGTTAGAAACTTAAAAATGCGTTCTAACCGTGTACAATTTCCGAAATTTCAACTTTGCACAATTTTTATATTTTGGCCATTAGTTTTTACTCTGATATCGAATTGAGATGATTTTAGTTCTAGATGAAAGAATACTCAATTATCTACAACTTTGATGTTTACATAATTTTTTAATTCTAAAGATTTCAATGCCGAAATTGATGAAAAATACAAAGTGTGTTACATGTAATTATTAACGAAAAAAATTATTAAGTGGGAAATGACATCCACCTTTCGGTGGACTATCATTTCCCACAAATTATGCAATTTGCTTTGAAAATTGCATGATGCATGGAGGGTGTTGAACTCTCTACTATAAATAAAGGTGCTCAGCATCTTAGAAAATGAGCTCGCTCCATACTTCTCTCTGAGAATTTGTTGAGTTTCAGCTCTTGTGTATTTTATTTTTCAAGTTTTGTTGTAATTTCTTTTTCTTTCAATAATAAAATTATATGTGTTTTTATTTAAAGCATGAGTAGCTAATTGCATCATGGTGGGGTAAATGGTGAATGTCTTAATATGGAAATATAGATTAATCTTACTTATATTTTAATATATGAATTGAAATCTAAAAAATAATGTTTAATTTAAATATGGGTTAATTATTGACAAACTTTGTTACCGCCTATATGAATGGTTTTATTTATTTGGCATAATTGAGTACCTAATTTGACTTATTATAGACAAATGTTATCACCGCCTTTATAACTGGTTTTATATATTTTGGCATAATTAATTCATGAAATAAATTAACTGAGTAATAATGACAATTTATATATTATAATAAGTAAGATTTCACTAAATTTGAAAAATTAAAAGTTGATCCTCTAGCCCCAACATTTTATTTTATTGTTGCAGTCCAAATTAAAATTGTTAATCACTTCAAACAATTCAATCTTTATATTTTGACTCAAATTATTATTTTATTTTATTAAATTTATTCCCTGTGGATCGACCCCAAACTTACCGGGTTATTTTATTACTTCGACACTCTTATACTTAAGAGTAGAGAACCACTTCGTGAGTGTGTCAGCCAACTCATCATCACTATCTTCTTCTTTATCACTAGAGCTAGCATCATCAATTTTTCTCACAAATGACTTAAGGGCTAATCTATTCTTGTTCTTTTCTTCTTCTTCCATTAAGTCCATCTTGAGCTTCATCTCATATTCCAACAATTTTCCAACTAAATCATCTAATTTCAAATTGTTGACATTATTTGATCCCTTGATGGAAGATGTGCAAAACCCATATTTTTCAGGGTGTGAACCGGACGATTTCAACGGTTCTACTTCGATTCGATAAACCCTAACCGAACCGAAAAATTTCGGTTTCGGAGGTCTATTTTGGGCAGAGGAGATCTACGAAGTAGGAATGCATAAAGCTGTATGATGTTCACACGTGTGGATTCACATCTCTGATTGAAAAGCTATCGTGTCTAAGCCACAAAGCCCGCACCGCATGGGATGTATGTCAACTTTTAGCCAGTGCTGTATACAAGTAGTGAGAGTCCACGTGGCCCTCGATGTCTAGAGGCCACGTGTAACATGCGCTGCTTTGCCCGAGCACCGAAGCTGCTGGTGAGATCTCAACGCCACGCGTCTAGGGCACGCCCTTTTGCATTGTGTTGTCATAATCATAATTCATAAATCATGTGCACTTAAGAGCAAGGATATTATAGTCACTTTACAACATAGGACAATACAGAAAAAGAAAAAGAAAAAGAAAAAAGAGGGCCATAAAAATGGTCCAACGAAACGACTGTCGCATTTTCAAGTGAAGTTGGATCCCACACCAGACCTAGCTCGTTGGTCTCAGGTTGTAAAATATTGGTCTAATATTAGGAGATTATTAAAAGCTTTAATTGTTTTTTTATTTTCAACAAAAGACGGACAAAATCTAGTCGCTTTGTTTTTAGTTTATATTCAATGTGTTCCATTTTAGATATATATAAAGTAATTATTTTATGGGGTTCTCTCATAATATGTTATAATTTTAAAAAATTATTCTTTTTCACTTTCATTATTTATTATTTTATTTAAACTATAACTATTACGTTATAATAAGTGAGTGAACCTGTAAGCCTCCACTTCACTTGCATGGTAATTGGTAAATGCAAGCAAGATGAAATTATTCTCTGGATGGAATTCACGAGGTAACAACGTGTGGGCACTGAAATTTGAAATCTAAAACTAGTCTGCTAATTAATTGAAGCACGAGAAGCTCGTTCTTCTAAAGAATCTAATTAAATCTAACTAGTTTTTTTTCCCCTTTCTTCTTTATCTGTGTAGTACTATCATTAGTGGGGAAAAGTGGAAAATTTTAATGCATTGATCTATTTGTGTTGCACTTGAAAATATGTTTAGATCAATCAAGCACTCTAGGGCTAGCTCGATTAAAAAAAATTCCAATCTGGGTGGCTATAACTTGCTGAGTGTGCCATTTCACGAGGGACAATAATTAACATGGTTTGAAAAATGGGATCAGACCAACCGGTCGAATCTGGAACCGATAATATTTCCATATCGATTGAATCTTAAAAATCAAAATATTAAAAAGGTTTAAATCGGTCAACTAGATCGGTTGATTCTTAATTTTATAAAATCAAAATCTAAAATTAAATATCTTTATATTTTTTAATTAATTAAAATTATTTTTGACATCATACGATTTTATCAATTCAATCAATCAAAATAATAATTCATTAAATATTTTAAATTATTGATCTGATTTTTAAAACACTGATAATTACTGCAAGTAAAATGAATGGTTCAAAAAGTTTTATCAACAAAAATATCTAAGGGGCAGCATTTGGAATAACATAAATTACTGGGCATCATTCAAAAGAGCAATTGATTGCAGATACCTTTATATATATATATATATTTATTTACATAATCAAATAAGCTCACGCTTTAGATTGTCATAAAAAAAAGTAATAGATATGTTTTTTTGTGGAAGTGCAATTATGAATCCTTAAAGCAAATCTGATATCAATTGCCACAAACTCTCTTTAACATATTATAAATGAGTGCCCTAAGAGAATCAAATACATAACTTTTTGGCTTATTGGGTTTTTGTGGATTGAGCAACTACATAACAAGTATTCGGTCCAACCTGGCTCATTTTGCCTGAGTGGAGAGCATATGATGTATACTTACGAATATAGATTTTTAATGGAATTTGTTTCGACATTGGGGATTAAAAACTTTGTATATATGCATCAATTTAGAACATTAAAAAAATTGATTATAAAAGAATGATAAAGTTAATAATTAACCTTTTAATCACCTGATTTTCTCTTATTAATCGATTCAAAGTTCTCATTTAGTGGATTATAATTAATGTTCTTCCCATTTGTGCAACTAAAACGCACAAGCTATTATTGGATTCCATTTTATTGAAGGGCCATTGAGATATCTAATTTTACTAAGCAAATTGTGCAAATTAATCAAAAAAAGGCATTTATTATTGACAGAAATGAAGATATGGAACTGCATATTTACGGTAAAACAAGAAAAAAAAAAGTCTATGAGTCAAAAAAGAGCATTTATTTTTTTCAATCCTGATCGTAATTAAAATCATGGACATTTTTGGTTATGTGAGTATATGTTCTTTGGGGCACAATCAGATATTGTGCTTTGATATTGCATTCCAGACGTGGTTTTCTGGAACTCTCCCTCCATGTATTGGGTGAAAATTAACACAGATGGCGTTGCAAAAGGTAATCTTGGGTGTTTCTTCATGTGGTTCCATTTATAGGGGTTTTAACTTTTAATGGTGCATTTAAAGGTTATTTTGCGCATTTTTTAAGTATTCAAACCTCATTTTATGCAGGAATATTTTTTTATATTATCCTGGTTATTCAACAACTTGTGTTGATATATGTTTTTCGTTCGAATAACAATATGAGAAATTAACCCATCAAGTAAATCTCCATTAATAGTGAATTTGTTTGGTTAGTATGGAATTAAAAATAAATTTAGCAAGCAGACAAGAAAAACACAGAGGCAATGATTTACGTGATTCAGTGGAGAATAACTCTAACCTACGTCTATGAGAGGAATTAGATATATTTTATTCATGTTCGAGGTCAAGACCGACCCAAACTACAAATGAGGGAGATGGGAACATAAGAATATAAAAATAAGCACATCAGATCTTACAACAAGCTCGGTACAAATCTCTCAGGTGGTTGAGCACTACAAGAAATTACAGTTTTAGCGACGGAATTTAGCGACGGAATATTCCATTTCAAAATGTAGCGACGGAATTGAGACGGAATTGAAACGGATAATGATATTAGGGACGGAATTTAGCGACAAAAAAATTTCATCTCTAAATTAGAGACGGAAATGAAAATCCGTCGCTAATTAGAGACAGATTACTATTCCGTCGCTAATTTTGTTTAGAAACGGAATTTTTCCGTCGCTAATCCGTCGCTAATTAGAAATGGAATTCAAATTCCGTCTCTAATTAGAAACGGAATTTCAATTCTGTCGCTAATTTTAATTTTAATTTTAATTTTAATTTTTTTATTAAGTAGAAACGGAATTGTTCCGTCGCTAATTAGAAACGGAATTGATATTCCGTCGCTAATTAGAAACGGAATTTCAATTCCGTAGCTAATTAGAAACGGAATTTCAATTCCGTTTCTAATCTTTAATTTTTATTTTTATTTTAAATTTTTTTGTTAATTAGAAACGGAATTTTTCCGTCGCTAATTAGAAACGGAATTTCAATTCCGTCGCTAATTTTAAATTTAATTTTAATTTTAATTTTTTTATTAATTAGAAACGGAATTGTTCCGTCGCTAATTAGAAACGGAATATCAATTCCGTAGCTAATTAGAAACGGAATTTCAATTCCGTTTCTAATCTTCAATTTTTATTTTTATTTTAAATTTTTTTGTTAATTAGAAACGGAATTTTTCCGTCTCTAATCCGTCGCTAATTAGAAACGGAATTCAAAATCCGTCGCTAATTAGAAACGGAATTTCAATTCCGTCGCAAATTTTAAATTTTATTTTTATTTTAAATTTTTTTGTTAATTAGAAACGGAATTGTTCCGTTTCTATTCCGTCGCTAATTTTTAAAATTTTCAATCCCCCCAAACTTTATTTCTTTCGGCTCCACTTTTTTTAAAAAAAAAAAAAGAGACGGATTTTCCGTCTCTAAATAGAAACGGAATATCTATTCCGTCGCTAATTTTCGTCAAATTTCAAAAAATTTCCCACCTTGTGAAAATTTCAAAAGTATACAAAATTTACAAATTTTCCCGCTTCTCTTATTTTTTCCTCTATATATACATCATAATCTTTTTAACTCTCAACTCCAATACACCATCCAAAATTTTCTTACTCAATTTCATATACCATCAAATTTTTCATTACCTCAACTCTCATTATCAATTTCTCATTTTTCTTATCCCCTCTTTTAAAATTTCTTAAGAAACGGTGGACGTTTCGTAAATGGATGGTGGTGTGTCGAAGCTCGCGGTGGACATTACGGTAACTTGTATAATTTAAGATGTATATATAACAATTAAAAAAATCCACTTTTTTTAAAATTTTATACCATTCAAAATTTTAAAATTTTCCCTTATCTAAAATTTTAAAAATTTAATATCTCTACAATTTATAAATTTTTCATATCTATATAATTATTAAATTTCCAACCTCTCTAAAATTTTAAAAAAATTTCCTTTCTAAAATTTTAAATTTTTTCTTTTCTAAAATTATAAAATTTTTTCATTTCTAAAATTTTAAAAGTTTCATATATTTTTAAAATTTTAAATTTCCCGCCTCTCTAAAATTTTAAAATTTTCGTTTTTAATTTTTTTTTTTTCAAAAAAAAAAAAATATAGCTACAGAATAGCTACGGAAATATTCCGTTGTTAAATATTTTCAAAATTTTAAAATTTTAAATTTCCCGCCTTTCTAAAATTTTAAAATTTTAAATTTTTTTTCAAAAAAAATTTATAGCTACGGAATAGCTACGGAAATATTCCGTCGCTAAATATTTTTAAAATTTTAAATTTCCCGCCTATCTAAAATTTTAAAATTTCAGTTTTTAATTTTTTTTTTCAAAAAAATTATAGAAACGGAATTTCCGTCGCTAAATAGCGACGGATGGAAATTCCGTCTCTAATTAGAAACGAAATTTTCCGTTGCTATTTAGCGACGGAATACTAACCGTCGCTAATTAGAGACGGACATTCTGTCGCTATATAGAGACGGAATTTCCATCCGTCGCTAAATTTAGCGACGGATGATATATTTCCGTCGCTATTTTTTTTGCGACCAACAAAATAGAGACGGAATTTTTCCGTCGCTATTCCGTCGCTAATGGCCTATTAGCGACGAATTAGCTACGGATTTTTCCGTCGCTATTTGGCAGTTTTCTTGTAGTGGAGTGCTGATCACATGCTTTCTCTCTCTATCACTAACTCTTCAACTCTCAGCTTCTCTTTAAGTGGTGAGATACAAAATTTACTAATTCTTGAATCTCATACTTCAACCCATTTTATAGGCTTTAGGCTTTCAAATCCACTATTCTACCAACCCATGATGTCAACCGTCGTCACCAGGCCATCATCGCCCCTATGTTACAAATCTCTCAGGTGGTCGAGTGCTGATCACATGCTTTCTCTCTCTATCACTAACTCTTCAACTCTCGGCTTCTCTTTAAGTGGTGAGATACAAAATTTACTAATTCTTGAATCTCATACTTCAACCCATTTATATAGGCTTTAGGCTTTCAAATCCACTATTCTACCAACCCATGATGTCAACCGTCGTCACCAGGCCATCATCGCCCCTATGTTGTTTTCCCCAACCACTCAACAAACAACTATACTTCCACTAGATTCAACCATCATTATAATATTTTAACCACTGTTATACACTTTGTTGATGCAACAGCCTATGATTCAACAGCTCTGGTACTGTTTAGTCGTATGAATAACTGTCAAACTTTTCCTCCCATGAGATCCGTTGATATTTCAAACTCCTAAATAGGGTATACGACATATGACCTAGCCTTCTAGAAGTTTATCTTCTCACTTAGGGCACACATAATATGAATTCAATGCAGGTCTGACTGAGATCCCATCGTCGTTCCTTAGATCGGTATACCGAGACAGATGATACTTATCAAAGCTCTCTCCATCTTTCTCAATCGGGTCGGGTCGACATGCATGGACATCATCAGGTCGGACTCTACAAATTCTCTAATAGCCCAAAATCCATCATTCCTTCATTAGGTCAATAACTCACTTCATCCCTAACACATTATGCCCTTGGGAGAACTCCTATGCACTACAAGATCAGGTCCTTCTATCAAACTCTGTTTGTCTCTCCAACCTTGAGATTTTATTATCCATTTTGGGTTAAGTACAATACTCATTCTCCTACTCCTCGATGTTTTAACTTTTCTCAATGTGAAAAAACATCATCAACAATCTGTCTCCAAAATATGGCTCGAAAGTGATTTTAAAGCTTCAATATTTTATCTCCAAATTAAATCCGGATTACCTATCTCCTTGGTCACTATGGAATATACGGTACAACTTGAAATTACCTACAAGCAATAGCGACAAGCAATCTCTATACCCAAGAGGAGGGTGAATTGGGTTATCGCTATAAATACGGAATTAATAAATCTTTACCGATTTTTAGCTCTTATTACCAAATGGGGACTTAAGACAATTTTCTCTATTCCAATTAATAGCCTATATGAAAGTTTTCTATTCAATATATATAAGCATAAATAAACTTATTATAAATAAAAGTATAGGGAAAGAGAATACGACACCGAGATTTATAGTGATTCGGCCAAACGTGCCTACGTTCACTCCCCCAAGTCTCGCTTGAAGATTTCCATTAGAGTCGAGTTTCTGTGGTTCACTCGCAACCAAGAGTTTTCCACAAAGGTGTACTCCAAATCTTTTACAATTTGAGTTTTGTTCGTAGGCTCACTCACAAACCTTTACAACTACCCAAACTAATGAGATTTCACAACCACAAATGTTTTTGTTTAAGAAGGTGTAAAACACACTTGGATACTCACAATGATAAAGAAGATTGTGTGAGTTGGTTATCCAAATGTTCGAAGCTCACTACTAATGAATATGGAGATGAAATATGAGCTTTTTCAAATGTAGAGAGTGTAAAATGATTTGAAGATGGTTATAAACTCTCAAGAATGTTTTGACATGATTATATGATGAATATATGTGCAAGAGGTGTGTTAGAAGTGAGGAAAATGATGAATTTATAGATTTTGCACAAAACTAGCCGTTTATATCTCTTTTAAAATTATGGGACCGGTATGCCAGTCTAACGGCTCAAAAATTGACTGTTGGCACTTCTGGAACCACTACAAGAATTAGACCATTTAGCGTCGAAATGTTTCGACGCCATAAGTGAATATTTCGACGCAAATTATATTTTGCGTCGAAAAAATTAGACGCAAAAAATGGACGATAAAATGTCGACGAAAATCACTTTTCGCGTCGAAATAGTTAACTGCGACGCTAAAAAACAGTATTCTGCGTCCAATTTATTTCGACGCTAAAGTAAATTGTTCGACGCTATATTGTATATTTGGCGACGAAATATATCGACGCAAAAATTCAAACTTTTAGCGTCGAAAAGTATCGACGCTAAAGTATATTAAAAAAGTATTATATGTAAGATTACAGCGACCATTTTTTTTACTATTACCGTCAAACGATTCGACGCTAAAGGTTTGAATTTTAGCGTCGAAACTTGTCGACGCTAACGTATAGTAATTTACTTATTTTTTGGTCTAAAATATTTAATTTAGTTGAAAAAAATGTAATTAATGACGAAATATTATATTGAAATTTATTTTAGAAAAAAGAAATATTATATTAAATCTATTTGTTCAAAATGTTTATACAAAACCAAATATAAAATTAATTGCTACTGTGATGGGGGGACGCTCGAGCCCGATGCACCATGACTCATTGAGGCCTCGAACATCTGACGGAAAGCCAGCAGTTGATGTTCCAACTGCTTTATCTTCTTCTCGTGGTCCATCATCTTCTTCTCGTGGTCCACCGTGACCTGTTGTAGCTTCTCCTTAGTCTGCTGCAGCTCGTCTTTGGTGGTGACTAACTCGTCTCGAAGAGAGACATTGTCCGAATTACCACTATTACGTGCAGATGACGTTGGCTTCTTACGAGTGGCAAGACCAACGTTGTAAGCTGTCTGATTCTTGAAAACCAATTGCGACAGCTGCTCATCTGGTATGGGGTCGGACCCTGTCTCCTGAGTTTGATGTTGGAGTTCCATCATTTTGTTCTGTTTCAAAAAATAAGTTAATATTAGAATTTGAGAAAAAAATTAACATATATAATATTAATTATTTTATTTTAAAAACTGAAACTTACATAGCAGCGTTCAGCTTCTTCATTTATCCATTTGTTTCTCTCATTGTAATGCGTCACACGGAAAAAATCTGGAAATGATTGCACCTCACCTGTGCTACTCTGTTATAAACATAAAATAAATTCAATATTATTCCAGATTAGTAAAAACAATTAACTGTTAAATTTTACGTTATGATATATTTACCTCAGAATGTTCGGCACGATGTTGGATAAATGGCTTCGAACCTCCACGGTGGTTAAAACGCAAGTGACTTCGATTTTCCGCATTTGCGTGACATTTATCATGTATTCACCAACATTGTAAGTACCGAAAACAAAGACAATTATAAATTTCCGTTTATTTCAAAATTTACCTCGTGTTTTTTGCTAGACCAAAGCTCACATAAGAATGTCCAATCTTGTTCCTCTATAAAATCAGGCTTGTGTTGTGGAGCATTTGAAGGTCCATGTTCGTCGAATATTGGTTTCAGGACTTTTGTTCTATAATCTTTATAACTTTTCCCCATGTGGTAGTCAATATATTGTTGGACATTCACTTGGGTCAGATCGAAGTCGAACCATTCCTACATGAAAATTCGAGTAAAAATAAGTATAAAATAAAAATGTTAAATAACAAACAATATCGAAAACTTACAAGTAGCGAAGGGAATAGCTGGTTCATTTTCGTCTCCCACGGTATCTTTCTCCAAGATACGTAGTTTTGGGGAGCTTCATATCGAGCTGTAGCTCCTATGGCTGTATTAAACGCTGAATTATGTTGTCCGACTTGAGTGTGTCCATCATCTGATATCTCTATCCGGATACGGCCGTAAGCCTTAACGTACTTAGCCAACCCCAGGCCACAGGTGCGTCCTCGACCCTTCACTGTACTGGACTCACCCGTGCTAGCAGAGAAATCACCAGGGCCAGTTGGCCTTGCTGATGTAGATGGAGTCGCGTGGCCCGTTTGCGATTGCCCGGTGCCATCTGCAAAAACTCGTCGCATTAGCGTCATCAAATTCCAAAGTTCTTATACATATACATACATATCCATACAAGTCAATACAACTTAACAAAAGCGCTTATACATCGAATGCTCACTTTCGTTTTCAAATTCATTCATTCATTATTCATTTCACATATGCATTCATTATCCATATAATCTACGAGTTCCATCATACACGTACATACACACAGTCACACACACAATCATCATACAACCAACCAAGAAGCACATTTAAAAACCAATACACACGACTTCTCATGCACACGCATAACCATAACAAATATTCCAAAACACATATATATTATATGAACTTTCGAATTCCAAAACACATACAAACATTCCAATTTGGACGACGAACATGATGGACGACGATTGAGGACGACGAACAGCAGCTGTTCTGGGCAGAACAGCAGCTGTTCTGGGCAGAACAGCAGCTATTCGTCGTCCTCAATCGTCTCGGTTCGTCGTCCATTTAACGTGTCGATCATCATCATTAATCATTCATCATTTGTCAATCATCATCAACAATCATCATCATCATCATCATCATCAAGCATCAACAATCATCATCATCATCATTCATCAACAATCATCATCAACAATACATCCAAAACAACAACCATCATCATCATCATCATCATCAATGATTCCACTCTTTTAACAATCATCATCATACAAATTCAAATCATGCAAATTCATCATCAACTTCAACAATCATCATCATCAACAACCATAAATCAACAAATGAAAACCATCACCATCATCAAATTAAAATCAAAAAGTGAGACTTACCTTAAATTCGTTGCTTGCGATGTCTAGAAGCCGAGAATGCAGAAGAAGAGGCGAATTTTGCTTGTTTGAGCCGAGAAGAAGAGGTCTCTGGTTTTAGGGATTTAAACGACATTTAGCGTCGAATTTATTTACTTTTAGCGTCGACTACTTCGACGCAAATAAGTAGGCGGTTCATTAAAAATTTAGGGTTATTTTTCCGGGAAATTTAATTTTTATATTTAGCGTCAAAATATTAAATTCGACGCTAATTGTACATTTAGCGTCTAATTAATTTAATTTTAGCGTCGACTATTTCGACGCAAAAAAAATTGGCGGCTTATTAAAAATTTAGGGTTATTTTTCCGGGAAATTTAATTTTTATTTAGCGTCGCAATACAATAGTCGACGCTAAATGTCTGACATTTGGCGTCGAAATACAATAGTCGACGCCAAATGGCTTACATTTAGCGTCGAACAATAATCGACGCTAAATGTAAGACATTTACCGTCGAAGAATAAGCGACGCTAAATGTCTTACATTTAGCGTCGACTAATTATCGACGCTAAATGTAAGGCATTTTGCGTCGACTATTGTATTTCGACGCCAAATGTCAGACATTTAGCGTCGACTATTGTATTGCGACGCTAAATAAAAATTAAATTTCCCGAAAAAATAACCCTAAATTTTTAATAAGCCGCCCATTTTTTGCGTCGAAATAGTCGACGCTAAAACTAAATTAATCCGACGCCAATGTCTATCATTAAAATATTAATTAAAAACAAATATATCATAGTTATATATTAATCATTACATCAATATTTCAACCATATCTCAAGTGTAATTAAAATCAACAACCATACATTATAATCCATAAAATTATTCATCAATCACAAAATACTGTAACTTCATAATTAATCACTTATCGTCGTATTTGAGGATTCGTGACTGGAATCGAAGTCATCTTCAGTGTCAAATTGTTCTTCACTTGCTACTTCAACGCTCACTTCAGAATGATGAATTAGCTCAACGTCTGTACTAGCTCGAGTTAATGTGATTTTCAGGAACGTTGACAGTTGGTCCAAAAAATATCTGTTCAGGAACTTCAAAATTGCCGGAGACTTCTTGTGTTTCATCTGATATGTCAACTCTATCTTTCTCATGCGTGTCCCAAATGGCCCTCTGTTGTAACTTTTCTACCACCATCCATCCAGATCCTAACTTAGGATCAGGTATATATATCACTGAACGTGCTTGCGTACAAAAAATGTATGGATCATTCTTGTACCAACAACGTTGAACATTAATTGACGTGAGATGATTACTAACTTGAATTCTCCTCTTTCTGGCATTTGTGTCAAACCACTTACATTGGAATAGCACAATATGTCATCTGGGTCGATATATCAACTCAATGACCGATTGCAATACGCCGTAGAAGTCAATTACATCTGAGCCGTGTTCTCCTTGGACTACAATTCCAGAATTTTGAGTCACATGATTAACATCTCGCTGTTCGGTATGAAATCTAACTCTGTTGACAATACATTCACTGTACTCATACGCCTGCTTTTGAGGCCCATAAGCCAAAGAAACCAACGAGGATTGCGAGTCCAATTGACCATTTTGCACTTGATTAATAATCTGACAATGAAATATATGTGTTAATATAACAAACTGAAATGTCTAATGTTAATATAACAAACTGAAATGTCAAAATAAATATAAAATATTCTAACTTACAGTTGTCTCAAACCATTTAGGAAATTCTTTTTTGTGGGTTTCATCAACATTATGGTCACCATCATATTGTAGCATTGTTAGATGTTGTCTACAATAAATTATCACGGTTAATGTATGGAAAAAATACAGTAATGATGCACCAGAAAAACTTACGTTAAATACGGTTGCACTTCATCACAATTACTCAATATAAACCAATGCGCACGTTGAACTTCCTGAAGGGTTAGTAATTTGACATCTACTGCCCCAAATGGTCTGTAATTTTGACGGAACACTGTGATCTCTTGGTTATTACTTGCATCTCCATCATAGTTTCGTGGCCGACGATTGAAATGAGTTTCAATATTCTGCATGTACATCGAACAAAATGTTATTGCTTCACTTATTATAACAGCTTCAGCTATTGAACCTTCAGGGCGTACCTTGTTTTTCACATATTTTTTGTAATCTCCCAAAGCTCTGCAGATATGACAACAAGTTTGCATTAAGACTAAATTCTATGCACATAAAAACGGTTACAAATTTTCTTATATAAAACTGTATATATATATATATATATATATATATATATATCTATATATAGTACCTCTCAATGAGATACATCCATCTGTAATGGACATGACCTCCCTTTCTAGCTTCAGCCGGTAAATGCACAGTCTGATGTACCATGACATCAAAGAAAGCGGGTGGCAAAATTCGCTCCAGCTTGCATAGGATTATCACGATTCCTCGCTCAAGGTCGTCAATAACAGATGTGCTTAATGTCCTCTGACACAATTGTTTAAAGAAGCCACATAGATCAAGTACGACGTCGCATACATTCGGGGGGAGATAAGGTCGAATGCCAACAGGAAGGAGAATCTCGAGCAGCACATGACAATCGTGACTCTTTAATCCCGTTATTGTATCATCTCTGACCCAACGCCCAATATTGGATGCATAATTATCAGGGAATTTAACCATTTTCAGCCAATCACAGAATGATTTTCTCTCTGATTGATTGAGCACATAACTAGCATGGGCTTAATAAAACCTCGAGAGGAGTCTTGTAAATGCAATTCACTGCGAATTCTAAGATCTTGTAGGTCCAATCTAGCATTTACAGTGTCTTTTGTCTTACCCGGAATATTGAATAGTGTACCCACTAAACTCTCACAAATATTTTTCTCTATATGCATTACATCCAAATTATGTCGCAAACTCAGAGTCCCCCAATATTCTAACTCAAAGAAAATATTATTTCCTGTCCCATTCAACTCTTCAGGTAACCGTTTTCGATTTTTATCTCTGTTATTAGGATGTTTACCTGGTGTACTGTCTTTGAGATGTTGATGTTGGCAAAGTATGTCAAATGCAGACAATCGACTGGGCTTACTCTGAGGTTCATGTTACCCGTTAAATAATTTACTCCTCCGCCAAGGATGACTCGACTCAAGAAATCTCCTGTACCCCGTGTATCCGATTTTATTCCGTAATCGTTGCGAAGGTGTATGATCCGCACAAACTGGACATGTCATGTATCCCTTAGTGCTCCATCCAGATAATGAACCATAGGCTGGAAAATCATTAATGGTCCATAATAATGCGGCATGCTTCTGAAAATACTGCTCTGAAGCTGCATCATAGGTATGCACACCCACATTCCATAATGTTTGTAACTCCTCGATCAATGGTCTCAAGTAAATATTTATATCTTTACCAGGTGAACGTGGACCAGAGATAAGCAATGACATAAACATGAACGGATCCTTCATACATTTCCATGGAGGTAAGTTATATGGAATGACAATAACGGGCAAGATGCTATAAGAGTTGTACATATTCCCAAATGGGTTAAAACCATCAGAGGCAAGACCTAACCTGACATTACGGGGGTCCTCAGCGAAACGGGGGTACATGTCATCAAATTCCTTCCATTCGGTTCCGTCCGCAAGATGTCTAAGTATGCCCTCCGCACCGATCCTCTTTTCATGATGCCACATCATATCAGTCGCTGTGTGTCGTGACATGAACAATCTCTGCAGCCTGGGCGTTAAAGGGAAATATCGCAATATCTTTTGAGGCACTTTCTTCCCCATACCACGGAATTTGTACCGAACTTTCACCACATATCGGACAATATTCAAGTGATTCATACTCAGCACGAAATAATACACAATCAAACTTACAAGCATGAATGGATTCATACCTCATTCCCAGATCACGCAACATTTTCTTTGCCTCGTAGTACGACTTAGGCAATTCGCTTCCAACCGGTAACATTTGGGCCAGTAACTCTAACATCATATCGATACTTTTATTGGTCATTCTGTTGATCACTTTAATGTGTAATAATTTCACAACGAAATTCAAGATCGACATTCCAGCACCTTCGAATGGAATTTTTTTTGCCTCATCAAGTAGTTCACTAAATAAATTTTGATCATTTCCACTTAACACTGGCATGTCACCACTAACAATATGACCAAGTTGTGGACCTTGTAAGTCATGCAAAATATCGGTGATCTCATCGTTTGCAGGTTGATTGTAACTATTGCTCCCTTCGCCGACATCAAAAAACCGTGATTGAGAATGATACTGCTCACCGTGATAAATCCATGTACGGTAAGTTGGTGATATTCCTGGCATGTATAAATGATTATGAACTTCATCTAACCGCTTCCTTTTCCTATTCAAACAATTTGCACATGGACAACGAACATGACCTTCTGCATCAATGTGTTGCTTTGCGACTTCCATAAACTCAGACACTCCATTACGATATTCAACACTCAATCTATCCAGAGAGCTCATCCAATTTCTATCCATTTCAGCAGAATACCTAAATATAATAATATAATTATTAGATATCATTTTACAGTAATCAACATTAGTAATTCAGTAATACTTTATTTAAGCATATATATATATATATATATATATATATATATATATTTGGTTGATAATTAAATAGTTTACAAAAAAATTATATTTTATTAATTAATATACTTACTCTACATATATGAATCATAAATCACTAACAAACAACATATAAACAACATATATAATCATACAAATTGAAAATAATAAAGAAATATGAAAGAAGAATTACCTTATCGGAAATTGATTACAATTTTATTGAAAATTTTTAGGAGAGATGTGAGGGTGTAGAGGATAAATTCTCAGATTTTAGAGGATGAAAATGAAGAGAATGAGAGAAAAAACAGAGGGGGAGAAGGGTTGGTGACAATCTGCATTTTAATCTATCTTTAGCGTCGAATTAGACTATTCGACGCTAATTGTTGCCGTTTTTAGCTTCGAAACCGTTTGTTCGACGCTAAATATCAAAAAGTTAGCGTCGAATTTAATTTAGACGCGAAAGAGTCAAGGATTTGTCGGTGGAAACTTCATAAACCTTTAGCGACGATATATGTTCGACGCTAAAAGTAAATTTTTGGCGTCGAATATTCAAATTCGACGCTTATTGTTGCCGTTTTTAGCGTCGAAACAGTTTTTCCGACGCTAAATATAAAAAAGTTAGCGTCGAATTGAATTTTGACGCGGAAGAATCGAGGATTTGTCGGTGGAAACCTCATAAACCTAAAGCGACGATATATGTTCGACGCTAAAAGTATATTTTTGGCGTCGACTCCGTTTTTTGACGCTAAAAGTGTAATATTTGGCGCCAAAAATTATTGCAATAATATAATTATTCCGCGTCGAATATTATTCGACGCTAAAGTACTGCTTTTAGGGTCGAAAAAAGTTTTCGACGCTAAAACATTAATATTCTGCGTCGAATTTTTATTCCGTCGCTAAAAATATTACATATAGCGTCGAATATCATTTGCGACGCTAAAAGTGAGTTTTAGCGTCGAAAAAGTATTCGACGCTAAATGTTTGGACGCTAAAAGCCATAATTCTTGTAGTGAACAAGTATGCCGGTTACAGAGACCGGTATGTCTGTTTTGAGACTGGTATGCCGATTTTGAGACCGGTATGCCTGTTTCTGATAGCCCTGGGAATTATCGGATTCGGATCGGATCGAACCGAATCCGAATCCGATCCAAAATTCCCTGAAATGTTTGATTCGTTCAGACCGGATCATGTTATCGAAATCGATCCGATCCGATTCGAATTATTTCGGATCGGATTGGTCCAATCTGAAATATGATGATTTCGGATCGGATTGGTCCGATCCGATCCGAATTCGGTACACATAATCTGGTTTTGAGTCAAAAAATCGAGCGGATCGGATCGGATCGGATAAAATATGATCCGAAATAATTCGAATTTTTTTATTTAATATGTAACGACGTCGTTTTGCATATTAAATTAAAAAAAATTCGAGCGGATCGGATCGGATCGGATTTTGATCCGATCCGAAATCCGTCGGACCGGACCAACTCAATTCGATCAGATTTGATAATCGGATCGGATCCAATTCGATCTGATCCGATGCCCACCCCTAGTTTCTGATGACCAGTCAAGACTGACAGCACTCGGTATTTTGGCCATAACTTACTCTAGAAAATTCCAAATCAAGATCCGTAAATTTCTACGTAAACTAGACACATAGATCTATCTAATGTAAAAATATTAGCTTCAAAAACATTAAGATTATTTTATGGAATTTTTATAATGTGACATGTATGCAGAAAACGCACATCTGAACTTGTTGTAGTAAAATGACTCTAGCAAAAGTTATATAGATCGGAATTATGATCCGTTTGAACCGTAGAAAACTAGACACACATATCTATCTATTGGTATATCATTTGATGTTTAATTCAACCTTTTTCTAGTTTTCGGAAGATCATTTACCGATGCACTTGTGCAAGAAGTTCATTTTGGTGCAAATAAAATGCAAATGATTCTTTTAGCATTCTAAGCCATTTTAAATGCAAGTGATGCAAAATGTATGATTCCTAAGAGCTTTGAAACATTTGAATAAACTCAATTATAATTAGTTTTAGCTTTTAATCATTATCTTGATCTTCATCTTGCTTGGCTCTTACTTCTTTGTTCTCTTGATCATCTTATAACTCATTTTAGCTCTTCACCACATATGCTTCAACACTTTTTGTATTGTTTCGTGTTTGCACGTCGAAGTATTCTTTTGCGTTGACGTCATAAAAATCCATTTATGTGATCAAGTCGCCAACACAACTGCATATCTATGATTTATCAAATAGATTTTTACCGCTCTCACACCTTCAGGAAAACATGGTAGTTGATATTTTAGCTAATATGGACTTAGCTTGTCTTTTTTTCATGTCGGATTGTCCACGAATAGAATTTTTGAAGATACTTGGTTCACTCAAGTATAGATTTGCTACTTAGTAATCTTATTTTATGCAACTCTCCTATCCTTTTTCTCTATTAATTTAATTTACCATTCAGATATTAAAAAAAAATATGTGTTGGTTTAAATCTGAAATTGAACATTTCATTATGCAGTTCACGTCTCCAATGGGCATGACTTGGTGGTGTATGACTCATGATCTGATCTTGAGATTTTGGGTTCAAATTCAAGAAGTGCGTCTCTTGTAAGAGTCTGAGACAGCCGAAGATTTTACATGTTCCGCTTAAATCCGGAAGGGATGATTTGACGGTGGAATTTCCAACAATTAAAAAAAATAAAAAATTATGCATTTGACTGTTGAGGAAGTATCCTATTAACTTTACAAGAGAATCACTAGTGAAATAACCATAAAATTGAGAAGACTTTATTCTTTCTCCTGCAAGAGTTGCGAGAAAATTAAAGATCACCTCTATCTTATTTTCTTTATAAGTTCAATATATTAAATGGTTGGTGATTTTTTTTTTTTTAAAAAAAGCCTCTAGTTGCAATATATAGAGAATATGATATTGCAAATTACTCAGTTGCTGGTGCCTGGACTGAACCGAACCCATTGAAGATTCCAATCAACTAAATTAGTAAATTCCTTAAAATGATTATTAACCAAGTTGATCGTACGTTTTGCTAGATTTGATTGTGGTCTTTATTCTTGATTAGGCTAGCTATTTGAATTTAGATCAACTTAACCAGTTACTAATTAATGTTGAGAATACCTTTAAATTATCTGGAGCAATTTATTCCATGGAATTAATAATTTGATGCATAGAAAGTATATCACGAATTTATGAATCGAAAATACTCGACCCGCAATTCTAATGCTCTCTAAAGAATCTAAACCATATAATTAGGATGTAAAAGGCTGTAAACTATTATGATTTTTGTAATATATCCTTTGTTGATGGTGTTTTTTGTAACAAGTATCTTGAACAGTTTGACAAGGGCAGATATGGTTTTTCTCCTTATGAAAAGACGGATGTTCAGAAGGTTTTGGTTACCCCTCGGCCAGATAGAGAGTCCGGACCCAGCTTCTCGGATGAACGGATCGAGCCGACCAGAGGACATAGCATGATGCGAATTTCAGAGACCGACAACATCAGAGCCGAGACCGATCACAATAGCCCGGTAGTTCGGTTCAGTTTTGCCTTCTCCCTGGATCGGGATAATGAGCTCGGGTATTTTTGGTCAGAACGGTAGCAGTTTGGGTAGTTAGGCAGATCATTTGGCCGACCTTTTGAAGTCCGACGTGTGATCATGGGTAGTTTGAAATTTTCCCTCTGGCATACACCACTATTTGAAAGCTCTTTACAGGCTGGCTACATTATATTGCTTGTGACAGTGGAGAAAACAGGGTGATGTGACAAGCCGTCTTGCTTTCAGCGAAGACAGTCTTGGGGCAGAGAGCCCGTCAATCAGCCGGAGATCCACGTGGATAACGTCATGGAAGCATGAGAATAATGTTATAATTCTCCTATTATATAAAGGAAAGTTAGTCTCATTTGTAGGCGATATCAAAAAAATTATAAAAAAGAAACAACTACTTGTAAAAGAGTGAAACACAAACAACTCGGTTCTTTTTAGACCTTCCTGAGAAATAGGTCGGCCGAGCTCGGTTTGGTAATAAAAAGCAACACCACACTTTGTGCCCGTGGACGTAGGTTGAATTAACTCCGCCGAACCACGTAAAACCCTCTTTGTCGATTTTGTGATTGTTGATTCTTTTGCCAAGTTTGTTTTTGGTCCCCCATAACCAAACAAATTCACGGTTGGAGGAGGATTATCCCGAGGGAGTTATCCCGAAACTGTCCCTGGAACGAAAATCACCCGTTAACAGTTGGGGCCGTCTGTGGGGAAAGAACAAAAAATAGCTTCCGTAGTGAGACGATGGCAAAAAGTAGAAACCATGGGTCATTGGAGAGTTCAACAGCAGAGTGGTTTGGGAAAGCGAAAAGAAGACTGGACGAAAGGGAAAGGGAATGGGAGGAAGCTGGTCAAAGTGGAAAGAGGAAATGGTTCGTAAGGAGAAGGAAGATTGAGGCTAATGGAAAAGACGAGGGAATGAACACCCAATGATTTAGGACAGCAGTAGCTCTCCTATTTGAGCTGTAGAATGAAATATAACGTCAAAAATGGGTGACGTTTGTCTGCCACCAGTCGTAGTTGAACAGATTCCTCCAAAAGAAGGCGCGGTGGCTGTTCGGCCAGCCAAGTCCTCAGCTTCACGGCAGAGGTAGTGCTCAAGGATCAGCCAAAGAACTAGTTCAGAGCGGTAAACAAACGTCACCCATTTTTGAACTAGGTCGGTGTCCATTAGGGCCCCCATTCGTTCAGCACGGTAGCCTCCCCAAATGGGAGGAAAAGAGAAAAAGCACACGGGGTGGGCCACAAGGAGTTAGAACAGAAGATCCCGACCGGGTTCCCCGATCTGCTCAGAAATGATTTTGGAAGACCCAGTTGGGGGATTCCTGTCAACACGGTCCAAGAGTTCTCAGAATCAAGCTCGAACTAGAAGACGTGATCGAACTACAAGACAATAACCAGAAATGATTGTAAAAGTCTCTCTTAAAATGACCCGCAAAGAGTTGTAAGAAGTGCAGTAGGTCCCTTGAATATGAATAAGACTTTCTCTTTTGAATTAAAAAACTTGTCCAATTTACTTGTTTATTAATTGAATGTGAAAGCCATGTTCAATATTCTTAGGATGTGCTCAATGCGAAGGGGTGATCGGTAGTTAGGAAGAGCACCAAGCCCGTGGCACGCTAATCCCGGGTTTCATTATCAAACCTCCGGGTGGAAGTGTTCCGACCTGGCTCATTTCACCTTTGAGGATCCAGAACACATCAATGGATGAAGTGCATGTGGGAAAAGCACGAACCCATCGTGGCACACCAAACCCGGTGTCATTATCAAACCCCCGAGGTCGGAGCGTTACTACCCAATGACTCACATTTTTTAGGAACTACCTCGGGTTGGCGAACATAGGGATGTTTTTTCCCCTATGAGTTATCTGCCTAACCGAGTTCATACACCACTCCAGGATGGCGAACACGGGGATGCTTTTTCCCCCGTGAGTTATCTGCCTAACCGTGATTGTACCACATCGGGATGGCGAACATGGGGAGGTTTTTTCCCCATGAGTTATATGTCTAATCTAGTTCATGTACCACCTAGGGATTGCGAACACGGATAGATTTTTTCCCCGTGAGTTTAATCTGTCTAACCGATTCAGATCAGAAGAAGCATGGCATAGGGATATTTCTGCCCTTATAGCGTTTGTGGACTCCAAAGCCGCCCAGCATGGGGAGGTTTCTGCCCTCATGGCTTAGGCCGCTCATCGATCCGTAGCCCGGCTAGCCGGGACGCTGATTTGTGAGGTTCAGAATTGTGTTTAGGGAGGCACCAGACAGGACGCTGCCTCGGGGTACCCGAGTTGTTATCTTTCTGGGTCCGTGTGGAGTATGTGCTAAGTCACCTCCAATGTAACCTTGTCATGTTTCCACCTTTTTGTTTTTGCCGATGCCCGGTAAATGGATGCATGCGCCAGGATCCGCGGAGCCTCAGAGGTTGAAGTTCTTCCCTCGTGATTAAGTCTCATATGTTCTACCAGCTCGGGGCTGGATTCGTTCCGCCGACGCTATCTATTCCACCAGCTATGGGATGGATTCGTTCCACCGAGGCTATTTGTTCCACTAACTCGGGGTTGGATTCGTTCCGCCGAGGCTATTTATTCTACCAGCTCGGGTCTGGATTCGTTCCGCCGAGGCTATTTGCTCTGCCAGCTCGGGGCTTGATTCGTTCCGCCGATGCTATTTGTTCCACCAGCTTGGGGCTGGATTCGTTCCGCTGACGCTATCTGTTCCACCAGCTCGGGGCTGGATTCGTTCCGTCGGGGCTATCTATTCTATCATCTCGGGGCTGGGTTTATCCTGCTGAGGCTATTTGTTCCACCAGCTCGGGGTCGGGTTGTTTCCCACCGAGTGCATATTGTCGGCATGGGGATTGAGCATTCCCCCATAGCCGAATTCTTAATTGTCAAGGTAGGTAACATTCCCATGGAGCCAAGTGTTTTTCTAGCTCGGGGTCGGGTTACGTCCCACCGAGTGGATCATAATCAAGGTGGGGTCGGAGCACATTCCCACATATAGATGTCAGAATCCTCAGAGACCGAGCACATGAAGATGCCGGGGATGACTTGACCGAAAGTCGAGGTAGTTTTCTGTTTGGTTCCTGGAGCCGACCACCAACTGGCTGATTCAGCACGCTTCTGATTTTGTAGTTCCCGATAACAACTCGTACACTCGTTGAAACCGAGAACTATGGGACAGATGTTGATGATGTTTTTTGTAACAAGTATCTTGAACAGTTTGACAAATGCAGATATGATTTTTCTCCTTTTGAAAAGAAGGATGTTTAGAAGGTTTTGGTTACCCCTCGGCCAGGGAGAGAGTCCGGACTCAGACGAATTTCAGATACCGACAACATCAGATCCGAGACCGACCACAGTAGCCCGGTAGTTCGGTTCAGTTTTGCCTTCTCCTTGGATCGGGATAATGAGCTCGGGTATTTTTGGTCAGGACGGTAATAGTTTGGGTAGTTCGGCAGATCATTTGGCCGACCTTTTGAAGTCCGACGTGTGATCATGGGTAGTTTAGACTTTTCCCTCTTGCATACACCACTATTTGGAAGCTCTTTACAGGCTGGCTATATTATATTGCGTGAGGTAGTGGAGAAAACAAGGTGATGTGACAAGCCATCAGGTGGAAGATTTGCTTTCGGCGAAGACAGTCTTGGGTCAGAGAACCCGTCAATCAGCCGGAGATCCACGTGCATGACGTCATGGAAGCATGAGAATAGTGTTGTAATTCTCCTAGTATATAAAGGAAATTAGTCTCATTTGTAGGCGATAGCAAAAAATTGTAAAAAAGAAACAACTACTTGTAAAAGAGTGAAACACAAACGGCTCGGTTCTTTTTAGACCTTCCTGAGAAACAGGTCGGCCGAGCTCGGTTTGGTAATAAAAAGCAACACCCCACTTTGTGCCCGTGGACGTAGGTTGGATTAGCTCAGCCGAACCACGTAAAACCCTCTTTGTTGATTTTGTGGTTTTTTAGTCTTTTGCCAAGTTTGTTTTTGGTCCCCCATAACCAAACAAATTCACGGTTGGAGGAGGATTGTCTCGGGGAAATTATCCTGAAACTACCCCTGAAATGAAAATCACTCATCAACATCCTTCTTGAAAACGAAAGATTTACTGAGCTGAATTTAGACCCGGCTACGGAACCGGAACCGAACCGGAACTGTGGCCGACCTTGTTCCACCGGTTCTACGGTTCCAACCGGAACCGTTTCGGTTCCGTTGGAACCGTAGAACTGGTGGAACCGTAAGGTTCCACCGGTTGGAACCGTAGGGTTCCAACAGGAACCCTAAACCCCAACGGCTACTAGCCGGAGGGCAGGGAGCCGCCCTCAATATTAAAAAAAAAATTGTTATAAAAAAAATTATAAATTACTAATATATACCTAATAACAATAATAAAACGGTTATATTTAGGGGCATTTTTGGTATCAAAAAAATTCTAAAACTCTATAAATATGATTCATTTTTCATTATTTTAACACACCAAATTCTCAACTCTCTCATTTCCTACAATTCTCTTATTCTCAATCTCAATTCATACAATTCTTTTATTCTCAATCTCAATTCAATTAGTTATTATCATTCGCAATTAGTCAATTTTCTAATTTTTCTTCCTGATTTCTCAAACGAAAAATGGCAAGCTCATCTGAGAACATAATGTCAAATATGCCAACCCAATAGAGCGACCCTAGTGTCGGTCCATAATTACGGAGAAGAGAAGTTAAGGCTCGTTCCTCGGATGTTTTCAAAATTCATTTTCATTTGGAACGCCTAAAAGATAATACACAACGAGTAATTTGCAACTATTGTGGTGTTACCTACAAATTTACTGGTGGATACGGTAATATGATCAAGCACCTGGAAAGACATCATCCGGTTGAACTTGGAATTGATACGACGCAAACTCAAATGGCCAGTTACGCATCATCTAGTAGAGGTACGAGTGCTGTAGATTTATTTAAATATTTTGATGCAAAAAATAGTGAAGAATTTGCAAAATTAACTTGTATGACACATCTTTCTTTAAGTTATGGTGAAAAACTTCATTTTACTAATTACGTGCATAATGCTTTAAATCCTTATGCATGTAGAATGACTCGAAAGACAACAAAACGTCATATTTTTAAATTATATAAAGATGATAAAATTATTTTAAATGACATATTTAAAGAGATAAAATGTTGTATTTCTATATGTTCTGATTTTAGAGTTACCATTGGCAGACACACTCATACATGTGTGTGATTTGTCATTGGATTGATGCATCATTTACCATGCAAAAACGACTTATTGCATTTAGAGTTTTTGATGACCAACATACTGCACAAAATATTTGTAGAAAGATGAAGTTAATTTTTGATGAATATGGTTTAGTAGATAAAATTTTAACAATTGGATTTGATAATACATCTGCAAATACTCCATCCATCAATGATTTAAAATCCTTATGTGAACCAAATTTAGGGGGTCGATTTTTTCATATTCGTTGTACATGTCATGTCCTTAACTTATGTGTTCAAGACGGTCTAAAATTATTATCACATTTCCTTGACCCTATTAAAATGACACTTAATTGTATTTGGTCATATTCTCAAGTTAGGAGAGAATGGACGAAGTTTTGTAAAATAAATAGTATTAAACCGATTAAATTTTCAAGAGATGTTCCAACACGTTGGAATTCAACTTATTTTCTTTTATGTCAAGCATTTCAATACAAATATGCATTATGTAGTTTTTTTTCTCAACATATTCAAAATGTCACACTTTATCCTAGTCAATGGGATATTTGTGAAAATATTTTAGATATTTTAAAAGTTTTTAGTGAAGCTACTTTAACTTTTAGCGGTGTTTATTATCCAACAACACATTTATTTCTTCTTGAAAGTTTGAATATTGTTGGTGCTCTCGATGAACATGCTGAAAGTAGCGATCCTAATGATATTGTTTTGTTAGAAGTCATGACTGTTATGAAGGTAAAATGATTGAATTATTTTAGAGAGATTCCTTTACTTTATTTTATTGCTACTGTTTTTTATCCTAAATTTAAATTAGAAGGTTTGAATGGTGATTTACAAGCTTACTATGGTTATTTAGGAATATTAGAAGAAATTGATATTACAAGAATAATGACGAAATTAAGAAATGATTTAATTGAGTTATTTAATGATTATATTGTAAGATATAACTTAGGAACATTAGGTGAATCTAGTAGTAGCGACCCGGTAATTCAAACAAGACTTAGCGCAGAGGATCGTTGGTTATTGAAACGAAATAAAAAGCCGGGGATACGACAACTAATAACCCCGAATTAGATAATTATTTATCTATAAGTTTCGAGTTTCCTACCGAAAGTTTAGTTAGTAAAAATTTTAAAATCATTGACTGGTGGAACCGGCATCAAAATATATATCATGTTTTATCAATTATTGCTAAAAGAGATATTGGCAACACATATTTCCACCGTTGCGGTTGAGCAAGCCTTCAGCTTGGGAGGTAATATATTGGAAGCTAGACGATCTTCATTACATCCAAGCACTCTAGAAGCAATAACTTGTGTGGATGATTGGACTCGAGCTGATCTGAAACAAAAAGAATATGCCCCCGATGATTTTGAAGATTTGTTCGATAATGCATCTGCAACAACAAGTGCAAGCGGAACCAGAGCTGAATGATCAACTGATAATGATGATTAATAATTGTAAAATTGTAAATTTACAAAGGGGAAATGTCTTAAAATTGTAATGGAATTACGTGAGCTTTGATTCCTCTCACCCCTGGATGATACGTATATGGAACCGGAAACCGGCCGGTTCGGTTCGGGTCCGGGTATAGCTGAATTGATTATGATATATATACAATTAAGTAAAGTTAGTAGTAGTAGTAGGTCATGATTTTGACATCTTCAACTTTGATTTGAGAAGAAAAAGGAGCTAGATTGATGTTTCAGCTGTACTGTACATACAAAACATGGTTGACAAGGACCCTCAACAAAAGCACAATGCCCTAATCATCAATTTATTAATTTGGTTCCATTTTCTTTTGTGCGCTTTGCATAAATACACTCTTAATTTGCTTCCATTTGTTAAAAAGGTAATTTAACAGCTGGCCCCTTCAGAGAACAATATTGGAGAATTTGTTTTCTGATACAAACGAGTGCAATAAAGCAACCCTCATTGCTTTATATCATCTTCTACTACACTAAACCAAAAACATATTGCAAGTTGGATAATTAAAGACTTTGACAACGATATCAGATCATACAAAAAACAATTTACAATATAATTAAGGGCACGTGAATTGAAGCATATGTTCCTCAATTTAGTATTGAAATACTTTATTCCTCCTGTCTCATGTTTTTGTATTATAGGCTTCTTGATCAGCCTTTTGGCAGAGGATTAACTTGATGGAAAAAAAAAATAATAAAGATTGGGAAAAATATCCAAACTCTCCAGTGAAATTATACGAAACTTTATGATATTTTAAAATTATGCGAAACTCCTCTACATGAATTTTTACTATAAATATTTTGATTCTTATTGAAGAACATTGGGTAGAGATAGTAATCGGAACGTCCATCCTAAACCAATCTCGTCTAATCTAGTCTCGATTGTGAATCGCAATAAAAATCTCGTCCCAAATTCCGATCGCTTTTTTGGATCAGGATGAAAATTATCACGAATTCCAAATGAAATGTTAAATAATCACGAATATCAATCGAGATTCGAGATTTTTTTTTTGGTTAAAAGTCAAAATTTTTAAATATGAATGACGTTTCACTTAGTTTTAAAACATGAGAGAGATTTCTCCAACTTTTTACTAAACATCAAAAGGGTTTTGCTCTCAATTTTTGAAATAATGAAGAGATAATAACCCGAAAATAAAATACAAAGAATCAACCTCAATTAAAGCAAGTTCTTGAGTTGAGGAATAATATATGTTGTAATGATATGTTTTCAAGAGTATATTACAATAAAGAAAATGTTTTACATCCATGCCATCATTGACCAATCAAAACCAAATCTCTCCTAGGCAACCTAATTGTTGAATTAATGTAACCAATTCTATTAGTTAAAATGCGCCCCACCTATTTCTAACTTTCAAATTAAAGGCGTCCCTTTGAATTTGAACATTTAACTTCTTATTTTCACTACAATAGGACAATTAATTGGGTTATTCTGTGGAATAATGTATAGGGGGTCTGATTCCAAGAACTTCATGCAATTAAAAGACTAGCTGTTGTTAAAAAGTTTGTATCTTAGAATGTGAAAAACTGAAGAAATTTTTTTTTGTGATCCAAAACCTCAAAATTCTCACTTTCCATCATGAAAGCTCTCTACCAACTTTTGGGCCCAATCTATTGGGCCGGTGGGTTTTAAGTAGAAAAACCTAATTAAATTCCAACCAAGTCCGGCCCAACTTAATAGTCTCGGCCCTTGTATAGCCAGCAAAGTTTTTAGTCTCACCCATCAAACTTGCTTATTACACTCTTTCTTTTAATAACGTACTGCACAAAAGAAAAGAAGGTGCGCTGAAGTTTCAACTTTCAACGAAATCGACGATTTATGATTAGTAAGGAAAAAAGAAGAAGGCAAATTTAGTCTGTGAAGGAGAAGAAAGCTGTTATTACAGTTCGTTGAGGTATGTGTTTTGATTATATGTTTTATCGTCTTTCAAGATTTATATACACGTTGTTCTTTTGATAAGTTTGGGCTGGATGACATATAATTAGTTACTTTTCCCTTTATGTTAATTCTTTCTGAGCTTTCGTTTGATTGTAGTTTGTTAAATTCATGGATATTGAAACATATAGAAGACGTTAATTTTATTTTTGTAACACATGTTTGGTTTCTGATTCTAAATTCAGAGAAGAAATGATGAAATAATATGCTGGTTGTGTTTGATAAATTGAAAAAGGGAGATGGATTTATCACAAAATGCATCGGTGGGTGGGACTGGTGGCAATGGAATGGTGAGCAATCAATCAAACGATACAACAACACCAGCAGCTGCTGCTGACGATCCGAAGCAGAACTTGAACCAGGTTATTAATTCAGTTCAGAAGACTCTTGGACTCCTACATCAACTCTACCTCACTGTATCTTCCTTCAATGCCGCCTCCCAGCTCCCTCTCCTACAAAGACTGTATTTTTCTTCAAATCCTTTTTTTTTTAATTCAATTTTAGTTTGTGGGTTTGGGGTAAATTTTGCTATTGGGATTGATTTTTGCAGAAATTCTCTTGTTTCGGAGCTTGACAACATGGCTAAGTTGTCTGAGAAGTGCAATATTCAAGTCCCCATGGAAGTGCTCAAGTGAGTTTGTTTCTCGTGTTTTGTTATTTGGTGGGTTGGTGAGTTGATTTTAATAACCTGACTGTAGTTTTTTTTGTTTTTTTTGGTTGATATGTAGTTTGATTGATGATGGGAAAAATCCTGATGAATTTACAAGAGATGTTATAAACAGCTGCATTGCTAAAAATCAGGTCACCAAAGGCAAAACAGATTCTTTCAAGGTTGTTTCATATGTTGATGTTCTCTATTTTTTCTAATTTGATTCCTTGAAAGAAGTTTGGGAATCATTGTTGAAAATTCGGGGTTATCCTAAGTTCTGACCCTATGCGGAATTACAGACAATAAGCAGGACAAGTCCTGTTACTGCTACTATGGAATTGCAACAGGCAATTTAACAAATCAACCAACTAAAATAATAAGCTGCAAATGTAAAAACAATAACAATAATTAAAGCAGCAAATATAATCAATCACACAAAATTCAACACAATGATTTTGGTGACGAAGTGGAAAACTCTTCCGAGTAAAAAACCACTCCGGGTATAGGCTACCACCCGAATCCACTATATAGAGAAAAGCTTACAGCGATGGTCAAGACCTATGGTGGCAACTCCACCGACTCAAGAACCTCTATACTGCAAGAACTCAAGGAACTCCTCAAGCCCGCGACCCACGGTTTTCTTCAGAACCTCTGAAGTCTCTGAGTAGATTGTATCACCTCTGAACGCCGGAACTCCGACTACCAAAACTCCTCCTATAGAACTCTAAAGGATTAGGGATTTTGGGTTAGTTGTGTTGAAGGTTTATCAAAGAATGATTTCACCATTAATAGAGAAGACAAGAAGATGATGAAGTCTTCAATGGTGGAATCAAAGAGAGTTGAAAGCTTTGTGAGATTAGGCTCAAGGGAAAAGTGTTTCAGCTCTTTCAACTAAAGGGGAATGGCGGCTAAGGGTTATATTTATAGGTAGGGTGAAAACCTAGGGTTTTGCAGGCCAAAAACGCGTCCAGATCGCAGTCGCGTTCGAACGCTTACTAGAACGCTACACGAACGCGCCCTTTCTGTGAAGACTCGTTCGAACGTCAATCGAACGCACAACGAACGTGAACTCTCTGGAATGATCTCGTTCGAACCCAACAAGAACGAGACTCGAACATTTGCTCTCTGGAATTCCCGTTCGAACCCAATAAAGAACGTGCCACTAACTCCACACGTTCGAGCCCAATTACGAACGCAGCACCAACGCCACTCGTTCGAACACTGCAACGAACGCACCACGAACGCATGTCTGATGCACAGCAGCCAAAACCCAGTCCAATTGCACAAAGATCTTCACGACATATTACAACTCAATTGAACTTATTTTGTCACGGACACATGCCAATAAAAATGGAACTCACAATCTCCCCCTTTGGCATTCCGTGACAAAATACTACCTAATACAAAGACTACGGTAATAGACCCAAAAAGCAAATAGTCAACTGTCAACCATCAAAACAGTGACTTATTACAAAATGACTCGATCTAACACCTAACAAAGTAGTCTTGAAAGTAATGCCACCGCAGCAACATACCTGCTACCTGAAACATCCACAAACAACAATATACCGTGAAAAGCATTGGGATAATCAAGTAAAACATAAAGCAGGTAAAAATCTCATGCATGTACAAGTAGAAATCCCTCTCCCCCTTAATCTTAACTCCCCTTAAAACGGAGATATCTAAAGGATATTCTACGACTCTCTCCTATATATTAAGGCTCTCCCCCTTAATATATTACTCTCCCCCTTTTTGTCACGAAATGACAAAGGGTAAAAGAAACAGGAAAAATAACAGGAGAACAAGAGAAAACACATGCAAGAGCATAAACAAACAGGAATTACTCCCCCTCACTAACAGACACATAAAGTTAGCAAAATAAGACACGGGAAGCAAACCAAACTCAGAAAAGTGCACAGGAAAGAAGAAAAAAAAAGGTATGCAATAACATGAAGCACACACAGGCACATACTGAGGTAAATAAAAATCCTGTCAAAAACTGACTGAAACAGCATGTAAAGCTGACACAATGATACCCAGTCAGTATTCAGCTGTTTATGACATGAAACAATATGCATCATTTTAAAAGTGGCTAAATACAACACTTATGCATATGACATAAACACCAAAGCATATAAAGCACTTGCGTGGAAAAATAAAGTGCACAACAAATCAAGGCTTAAGACCTTATTTTATGAGCTGGACACAGCCAAAGAAATCCATCTCTAAACAAACCAAGTCCACAAAATAGATGTTCAAACCCAGCACCACTAGGACCTGAAAATAAGCAACATTGGTTGCATGCTATATTATTTACCCCATAAAAATCATGAGCTCATATTTAACAACTCTTTCGAGTGAAGGGTTTTTGCCCTTATCTTTTGAATTTGGCCATTTTGGCTCTTATGCACTTGAGTCTCATTTTTCTTTTTAAATATATTTCTTTTTACTTTTACAAGGGGATAGCAAGGTCAACTAGTCAAAGGTCACACTATTAAGCAAACAAGCATGGAGAGATTAGATTGCCATTCCAAAAACTCATACATGCGACCAAGCCTTGATAAAATAAAAACGTGTATGTGAAGTGCAAGCACAAAATATACCAAAGGTTTTTATCACACACACTCATGTATATAGAGCATCAAGAAAAATAACAGCATATCATACATGCATAATCATATATCCTACATACCAGGATCACATGCACATGCTATTCATGCTCTAACAAGCCATAAAAATATTTTGGTCTTTTCAAAATATATAATTTTTTTTTTTTTTTTTTTTCAGTTTTAAAGCACAAAAAATAAAAAAAATAAAGACACAAAACAGCTTGCAAAACATCCAATGATACGTGGAGTTGTATCCCCGAGTGCAGATCATACTACCGTCCATTCGGAATCGGCTATGAAATTTATGTCCGGGTTTCCATCCTATATACCAAGGGATATAAAAAAAAAACAAGACACACACACACCCATATGCTGTGAAAATAAAATAAACGTGCAAAAACATAAAACACACGCACACACACATGCAATGGGAAAATAAAATGCATCTTTTAAGCAGAGTTACACCGAAGTGCACTCTCATAATGTCCATCAGGACATGCAGAGGAAGATGGGAATTCATCTTGCTTCCTCACCCAAACTTTTCTAGGAGCCTCTTGCACATGAGAGTTCCCAGACAACAAAGCAAGTTTCTCACTCAAGAATTGAGCTTGTTTGGTTAGTGCAGAAACTTGAGACATTAGATTTGACGAATCAAATCTAGGAGACACACTTAGGCCTTCTCTTTTGCTTGTGCAATATGAAACACTTAGGCCTAATATGTCCAGCCTTGCCACAGTGGTGGCACACAGGCACAAACCTCAGATGAGAGCGAGGTTTTCCCACAATACCTCTAGATCGAGGTTGGGTCACAGGACGAGGAACAAACGGAGGAATCACATGACTACACACAACAGGATTTTTGCCTAAGTCACGTTTAGCTGCTACAGGCACAGCTTTGGAAGAAGAAGCCTTATCACAGCTAGGCTCAGAAATAATTCCTAACATACGGTCCGTTTTTTTATTTCCACTAGAAAATACAGACAACTGGGTTCTAGTATCTTCAAGTTCAGTCTCTAAAGCTAGGACCTTATCAATAAGACCTCTATTCCTCTCCTCTAGGTCATCAACCATCAAAAGGCTATGCTCAAATTTGGCTTGAGCTTCATTCTTTTCTAGCTCTACAATTTTTAGCCTTTTATTGACCTCAATGTTAGTCTTCTTAGTAGCTAAACTCTCATTAAACAGTTCAACATAAGCTACCTGAAGACTTTCCCCATCTACAGACTCATCAAGAGAGACTTCAGAATCATCATCATTAACCACAATCTCTCTCTCACCAGTCACACTAGCAGTAAAGGCAATAAAATTTTTCTTGCCTTTAGGAGACTCATCAGAAGAGTAACCACCTTCTGAATCACTAGGAGATGCTGCCATGGCTTTCTTGCCTTTAGCCCTAAGATATGTGGGACACACAGATCTAACGTGCCCATCTTCACACATAGCATTGCCCACATTATCTAGCATTCAGGAATCCTATCCTCGAGAGTATCCCTATCCTTCTCTCTGATATGCCTATCTCTTTAGGCCTATCCTCCCTATCCCTATTACTGCTATGGCCAATCTTCTTAAGTTTAAGAAATTTCTTAAACTTCTTTGCAAACAAGGCAAGTCACGATCCGTGATGGTATCACCATCACCAGACGTATCATGCACAACTTCCTTAGCGATTTTCATCGCAAACGTTTTTGGCTCTCTAAAACCAGGAAGCTTTTTCTCATAAACCTGCAGCTTTCCTACAAGTTCATCTAAATTAAGCTGATCGAGGTCATTGCTTTCCTCGATGGCGGTGATTTTGGGTAGGAACTTATCAGGTAGGGATCTCAGGATTTTCCTAACTATCCTATTCGTAGGTATAGTCTCACCTAGGTTAAAACTAGAGTTAACGATATCGTTAATCTCAGCATAAAATTCATCAAAGGTCTCATCATCTTTCATTTGGCGACCTCAAACCTAGTGGCTAAATCCTGGAGTCTATTATTTTTAACAGACAATGTGCCCTCATGCACAGTCTGCAGGATGTCCCAAGCATCCTTGGCTATCTCACACATTGAGATTCTCCTAAACTCAGCAGAACAGACAGCACCATGTATGGCATTAACAGCTTTGCTGTTCCTATTGCTAGCATCAAATTCGTCCTTGGTCCAGGTCAATTTGTCTTTAGGGGAAGTGACCCCATCAACAGTAACAACGGGAGGTTTCCACCCGTATTCAACAGACATCCAGACCCTCTCATCTAAGGACTTAAGGAAAGCTCTCATGCGAACCTTCCAATGCAAATATTCCGTGCCATCAAAAAATGGCGGACAATTTAAGGGTTGACTACGCTCCATAGCTAATGGGTCAAGGATCGAGTTCAGTCTCTGATACCAATTGAAAATTCGGGGTTATCCTAAGTTCTGACCCTATGCGGAATTACAGACAATAAGCAGGACAAGTCCTGTTACTGCTACTATGGAATTGCAACAGGCAATTTAACAAATCAACCAACTAAAATAATAAGCTGCAAATGTAAAAACAATAACAATAATTAAAGCAGCAAATATAATCAATCACACAAAATTCAACACAATGATTTTGGTGACGAAGTGGAAAACTCTTCCGAGTAAAAAACCACTCCGGGTATAGGTTACCACCCGAATCCACTATATAGAGAAAAGCTTACAGTGATGGTCAAGACCTATGGTGGCAACTCCACCGACTCAAGAACCTCTATACTGCAAGAACTCAAGGAACTCCTCAAGCCCGCGACCCACGGTTTTCTTCAGAACCTCTGAAGTCTCTGAGTAGATTGTATCACCTCTGAACGCCGGAACTCCGACTACCAAAACTCCTCCTATAGAACTCTAAAGGATTAGGGATTTTGGGTTATGTTGTGTTGAAGGTTTATCAAAGAATGATTCTCACCATTAATAGAGAAGACAAGAAGATGATGAAGTCTTCAATGGTGGAATCAAAGAGAGTTGAAAGCTTTGTGAGATTTAGGCTCAAGGGAAAAGTGTTTCAGCTCTTTCAACTAAAGGGGAATGGCGGCTAAGGGTTATATTTATAGGTAGGGTGAAAACCTAGGGTTTTGCAGGCCAAAAACGCGTCCAGATCGCAGTCGCGTTCGAACGCTTACTAGAACGCTACACGAACGCGCCCTTTCTGTGAAGACTCGTTCGAACGTCAATCGAACGCACAACGAACGTGAACTCTCTGGAATGATCTCGTTCGAACCCAACAAGAACGAGACTCGAACATTTGCTCTCTGGAATTCCCGTTCGAACCCAATAAAGAACGTGCCACTAACTCCACACGTTCGAGCCCAATTACGAACGCAGCACCAACGCCACTCGTTCGAACACTGCAACGAACGCACCACGAACGCATGTCTGATGCACAGCAGCCAAAACCCAGTCCAATTGCACAAAGATCTTCACGACATATTACAACTCAATTGAACTTATTTTGTCACGGACACATGCCAATAAAAATGGAACTCACAATTGTGCTACTTGTGAATTTGACAGAGTTTACGGAAGCATCTTTTAGAGGAACTTGAGCAGACATTTCCAGATGAAGTTGAAGCTTATAGGGAGATACGTGCAAGTTCTGCTGCTGTAAGTTACATTTTATTCACCCTTGTGCATCATGTCGAATTGGCATTATCAATTTCTCAAATTTAGAATGTTTTTGTACCTCTTCTAATTGCTATATGATATGAGAGTAGAGCACAAGTGATAAGGGGTGAATTTCGACTCGCCGGCTTATCCTAGTGTAGGGAAGTTTCAATAACCTATCAAATTTTAATATTTTAGTTGCTTATAGGCCAATTTTTTCAAACTTTTATTTGTTAGTTTCTTTCTCACTCATCGTGAGAAACAATGACTTAGATTCAAATCCTTATGCCGAAACAAAAAGTTAAGATGTTCATTATCCGGCAGTACTTTAGAGTTCAGAAACTATGTAATTCAAAGCCTACATTTCAAGGTCAGAATATATTGTGTTTTGATTCTTGTTCTATTTGTTTTTGCCACGGGTTATCATTAACATTAATTAAACCTTTTTGCTTCAAATGCAGGAAGCAAAACTGCTAGCTCAATCACAAAGTATGTTGCCAAATGGAGATGTGAAAGTTAAACCTGAGCTTTAAATGTCAGTATTGTGCAGAGGGTTGGAGCTCTTGTGGCCACTATTTTCTTTAATTTTGTGAGTTGTTTGATCCAATACATACAGCAGCAGTAAATGCTTAAGTATGATAACATTTGGTTGTAATGTATAATATATACATGCTTTGAATGCATTGGAATATGGCGTGTACCTTGTTATGTGATTTGTGATATAGATTGTTCTCCCTAACAAGTTTGATACATATATCTTGCAAAGAGTTGCCCAACATTAAACTGATTGTTAGTATTGACAAGGAATCTGGATGGAACTGAACTGAGAAAGTTATAATATGTAAGCAAATAAACCTTTGCTTATTCCATACATAGATGTGGGGCACTTGTTTATTATTATTATTATTTTATTTTTTTCACTTGAATCTTTTTGGCTGTTCCATGGAAAAAATATTAATTGTTTATTGATTCAATTAGTTTGCACTTGCGTATTGAGTAGTTTGCCTAATATTGTTGCTGCAGATTCTGGGCAAAGTCAAAAAAATAAATAAATTATGAATTGCTTCTTAATTTTACAGATATTATTTCCTGGGATGCTACCATTTATTTATGTGCTAATCTGGTTTCTTGGTTTGTATGTACATTTCTCTACCGAGACTCAAGCTTATATGATATATCCTCCCTAGTTCGCATGGTATCATAATATTCGCTGTACCTGCCCAGGCCTAAGTTCCTTGAGCAGTTACATGGTTAAAGAAGTGATATTAAAACATACAAACATATGGATGGAATTGAGATTCTCTTCTCGTCTCTCTTTAGGATAGGATTGTCATGCAGTAAATAATTCAATCTTAACCATTTGTGTATGCCACATGTCAATGAACCCATATTATTATAGGCATGATACATAGCTTTGGTATAGTCCTATTGACAAGTTAAATGCACAATTTCATTATAAAATGTACATCCCCGGACTTGAAAGTGTACTCTCATATCGACTTACATTTGCGGATTTTAAACTCGGCTCAATAATTCAACGCACAATTTTGCATTATACTATTTTAAATTTACATGTAAACGTCCACATTAGAGAAATGTGTACTTTGCTTGATAAAGTCGCAAAGAGCAAGTTTGACCACCTATTGGTGATTTGGTGGGGTGGCACAGAGAAAAGGCTGCTTCCCCCTCCTCTCTCAAGTTAAAACTATCAATAGGTAGCACGTTTGTTTTTAATTGGGTTATGAATATGGTCATCAGCCACAAATCATCAGTATTGAAGAACTGCAGTGCAACCTCAAAGTTTGTTTGTTACAAATAAATGGAAAACGAAATTAAAGGTGTCGTGGTAAGTTTGAAGTTTCAAATATAATAAACAATCACTCACGTAAGTTTTGGTTCCATTTTCTACGTTGTTTAGTTTTGTAGAGTATCTCCTTTTCTCAATCAATTAGCTAGCCCTATAAGCTCTTGCACAAAAGGGCTATCAACTTTTTCACTTTTCAACTACTCATGCAACTCCACACTAACGAGAGATTTTGTGGGGTAGGAAGCTCTTTAAGAAAGGTGTGAGATGGGAGATTCGCAATGGCAAGCAAGCATCAGTTTATGAGATTAATTGCATTCCCAGACTTTCTACATTCAGACCAATTTCGGTTTCAGTTCCGAACCGGTTTGAACCCGACGATTCCGTTTTCAACCGGTTCCGGAACCGAAACCGTATACTACCGATTCGGTTAGGGTTCTGACCCTAACCGAACCGATTGGAACCGAATGGTTCCAGTGGTTTCACCTGTTCCAACCGCTATCGTAAGTTTCCAGTTGGAACAGGGTTGGAACCGTAGGGTTCCAACCCTTTCTCCAGCAAGTAGCCGTCGGGCTGGGGGTAGGGAGCCCAACGGTTCCTTGCCCCCAACGTATATATACTATAAAAAAAAAAAAAAAATCTCAAATTACCCCTAATAACGATAATAAAACGGTTAATTTTAGGGATATTTTAAGTATCACAAAAATATTCTTAAAATGTATAAATATGAGTCATTTTTCATTATTTCAATACACTAATTTCTCAATTCTCAATTCTCTCAATTCCTACAATTCTCTCATTCTCAATTCTCTTATCTACAATTACAATTTATAATTCTCAATTCTCCAATTCTTTAAAATTTCTTAAACAACTGAGAATACAATGTCAAATGTGCCAACCCAAGAGAGCGGCCCTAGTATCGATTCACAGAGAAGAGAAATTAAGTCTCGTTCCTCGGATGTTTTCAAAATTTATTTTCATTTAATCGATACTGCAAATGAAGGTTCAAGAGCATTATGCAACCATTGTGGGGTTTTTTACAAATTTACTGGTGGATACAGCAATATGATCAAGCACCTGTAAAAACATCATGCTGTTGAGCTTGGACTTGATACGACGCAAACTCAAATGGCCAAGTGCGCATCATCTAGTAGAGGTACGAGTTCTTTAGATTTATTTAAATATTCTGATGCTAAAAATAGAGAAGAATTTGCTAAATTAACTTCTATGACATATTTTTCTTTAAGTTTTGGTGAAAAACTTGCTTTTACTAATTACTTCAAAATGCTTTAAATCATGTTGCTTGTAGAATGACTCGAAATACAACAAAACGTCAAAATTTAAAATTATACAAAGATGATAAAATTATTTTAAATGAAACATTTAGAGATAAGGTCGTCTTTCTATTTGTTCTGATATTTGGAGTGACCACTGGCGAACACACTCATATATTGGTGTGACTTGTCATTGGATTGATGCATCATGGAACATGCAAAAACAACTTATTGCATTTAGAGTTTTTGATGAACAGTATACTGCACAAAATATTTATAGAATGATGAAAGTAGTTTTTGATGAATATGATTTATTAGGTAAAATTTTAACAATTGAATTTGATAATGCATCTGCAAATATTGCATCAATCACCGATTTGATAGAAATATGCGAACCAAATTTAATGGGTTGATTTTTTCATGTTCGTTGCACATGTCATGTCCTTAATTTATGTATTCAAGATGGTGTACCTGGATTCGAAATTGAGTGACTGAATCTAAAAGAGAGACAGCAAACGAGAGATAGAAAGCGATGAAGGTTGAAGAAGACCCAGAGACAAGAGTGAGTGATTGAGTCTGAAGTCTGAACCGAAGACCGAGAGGCAAGAGTGAGTGACCGAGAGGTGACAGCTGAGAGTGAGTGACGGTGACTGGTTGTGGGCCTGTGGCTGTGGCTGTGGCTGTGGGTTTGAGAGCTTAGTTGAGAGTTGAGTGGCAGTGGCATGACTCGTGAGTGACCGAGAGGCGAGTGCCGAGAGTTAGTGACGGTGACTGGCTGTGGGCATGTGGCGCAGTGGGTTTGAGAGCTGAGTTGAGTGATGAGAGAGAGTTGAGTGAGAGTGGTGTGACTCGTGAGAGACCGAGAGAAGAGACCAGATTCGATTTCAAGATCGAGAGCTAATTTTGGGAATTAGGATTCAGGGCTAGGGCTGCAACTTTTTTTAAGATTAAAGAAATATATATGTTTTTTTTTTGTTTAAGTCCGGGTCGGGCCGGGCCCGGGCTAAATATGTTGAGCCCGGCTCGGATCCGAGCCCAAACCGGGCTTCTAAATCTAGGACCCATACAGGCCGGACCGAACCCGGACTTTTTTGCCATCCTTAACTATGCCTATATCCACGGGCTAAACAAGGTCATGTTGGACTATTATTATTTTCCTGAAGGTTTACATATGAAGAAGAGGTTACAAGCTTTCTGTTAAGCTAAGAATTACAGCTTAACTCCCTATATACACTTAGAATCTCATGTGTCAACCTTGCCTACTAATCGATTCTTTTCCCTCAAGCTGAAGTCATGTGACTTGCTCCAGAAGGCACCATTTCAGTTGCAACAACCTGAGACTCCCAACTGACCTTTAACCGCATCAACTAACATCCACATTTAAGGGCCTATCAAGCATATACACAATAGTCCCAAATCTGAGCAAGACATGTCATTACCTTAATACACAAGAGATTGGTGATTGAATCACTTAAGCCTCCACACAATTATTACTATTTTTTGACATCCAAGAGTTTTCTTTTCAAAAAACATCTAAGATTTTGTAAATTTTTAGGTTTTTTTTTTTTTCCCTGTTTTTAGTTCATCACTCAAAAATAATTTAGTATTTGTATATCCAATCATTTAAGTTTTTATAGTGAAATTTAATAGATGTTGAGAGGGGAAAAAATGTTTAATTTCAAAATCCGATAACGAAATGAATGTGTTCATGAGCTATATGAGTAATAATTTTATATTATATTGTCTTTAATAGTACAATTATATTTTAATTTTATAATTTTTTTAAAAATATACATAAATGGGTGTTCAAGCATACCCTTTATTTATTTGTTTGAAATTTCCTCTAATTATAAATATTTAATAAAATGTTTATTTTTATTAAAAATAAATCATCAAAATATTATTCAAAATACCAGTAACCGGTCCATTCTCTTTCACCCTCAGGAGCACAAATAATTTGACTTTCTTACGGGGTCTAGTTTCTTGAATTGCTTTGGTCACCCAACTCGAAAATTATATTATGTGCCGAGTGTATATACCTTCTCTCTCACAGCAGGCGGGCCCCACACAACACATGATATACCACCTCCACCCAACTAGTCGAAAGCCTGTGAGTCCACTTTATATTATGATGGAGATATTTTTAATTTTTATATGGGACTTGAGAAGTGTTAAAGTACGCAATTTCTTATTGCGTGACAATTATTATATAATAAAACAATATTTCACTATAATGAATCTTATTTAATAAGAATATTATTGTCCAAAAAGTACTATTTTTTATTAGTTATTAATTATTATTTTTAAAAAAAAGAAGAAGATAAATATATGCTAGTTTTCTAAATATTGGGCCACTTTCTAGGTGAGAATGTCATTAGATAATTGTTTTTTTAAATTCAAGCAGCCCATAAAAATCATGTGTTTGTTCTGTCACGTGGCAATAAGGACACCTCTTCTTATCATCTAATCTAATGATAAGAAGAGGCCATGCAATGAACCTGAAGAGAAACAATCGTGCATTAATTCATTCAATTACTACAAATCATTAAGTTGGGAATTTTCGCACATGTTTTCTGTGATTAATTATTTTTGTAACTGTTCATCTATTATATATGTTTCATAAATACTAAGACCGATTGATCTGCTATCAAATTGTTCATTGAACTGATCTGACAAGGAACCGTCATCATTGAGAATGAAAAAGAAAAAGAAAAAGATGGCGCTTTATTCAGAAAGTGTTGTGGGTGTTAATTTCCAATGTTTGTGAAAAAAAATTATCGAATTTAACCTCATTATATATGTCATGGACCAAATAAAACGTTAAAACTACATAATCCAATTTGAATTCACTCAAAAATTTATAGATTTAAATAAACAACTTTTTATATTTGAGTTCAACTTTTACATTCAAATGACTTGATCACCCGCCATTTGTTTACCCTTTATCAAGAAGAGGAGGATTAAGCCTCTACATGATTTCTTTCTTTTTGCTTTTAAACGTTCGAAATCTGAACTTAAGTGGAGCAAATAAAATTATGAACTGTCTCAGTTTTTTACAAGAAACGTACTCTCTGAATTCGAACTCATAAGCCAAATCATAAGTCATACACCACCAAACCACGTCTCTTATGGATCTCGACATGATTTCTCCTGACACATAAATTAAAATTTTAATCGAATGTTAAAATTTTAGTTACAATATATGTATTTGTAAATGGTGTAAAGATAATTTACTAAACTGAAAGTGGTGCGTAGATAATTTCTCTTTTACGATATAAACTAAATATTGGGGCAAAATAATTTTTTCTCACTAAATATTAAACATAATCTTGTACCATTAACGTCAAAATCATTGTTTGATACTTGTTGATGGTGTTTTTCGGGCACTATGTTATTTAAGGAGTACGGCAGGGGTAAAAAGGGGTAATTCCCTTCTTGGGCGAGATCGTTAAAGCCGGCCCGACCACAACATGTAGAGACCGACCACTTGAGATCGGATGACCGGGCATTATCAGATCGACAACGACATTCTCAGTTCAAATGGCTATCATGACCGACCTCATGAAGACCGAGCACATGACGAGGCGTGCTCAGGAAGATAAAGCATCCTATTCTTGCGGAAAAGGGATAAGTTGTCCTACTTTAATGGGGTAAAGTAATAAGTTAATATCCTAATAGGATAAAGGAAGTAAATGTAGTTTTGATTAGGAATCCTTATGGAAAAATGGAATAATTTTGACTATGAATCCTGATAGGAAAATGAGATCATCTCCAATTGGGAATTCTTGTACAAATAAGAATCTGATTTCTTCACCATTATAAATAGGAGGGTAGAGTGAGTGTAGAGGGACAAGTTAAAAATCATCATAAAAAATCAGTGATCAGAATCATCAAGCTCTGATTTGTAAAAGCAAAGAAGAGACCCGAGGAGTGTATTTGAGTAATAAAGAGTATCATCCTGTTCTTGTCCGTGGACGTAGGTCGGATCCCAAAATCCACCGAACCACGTTAAACCTCTTTGTCGATTGGTGTGTTTTTCGTCTCTCGCTAAATTTGCTTTTGGTCCCCCATAACCAAACAAATTCACCGTTGAAGGAGGATTACCTCGGAGGTGATATTCCCATATTACCCCGAGACCAAAATCAGCCGTCAACAGTTGGCGCCGTCTGTGGGGAATCCTACAAAAAGCGACTCGCGTAGTAAGACAAATGGCGGAAGGCGGAAACCAACAATCATCAGGGAGCTCGGCTGCAGATTGGATGGAAAAGATCGAGGAAAACCTTAGGAAAGAAAGGGAGGAAAACCAAACTCTGCTAAAAACCATAGTAGACCGGTTGGAAAGGATATAAGGAGCACACAATGGACAATTCGAGGCCGGGACTAGCCGACGAAGGAACGAAACAACAGAGGGAAAAAGAATTGTCGATACAAGCGAAGACGACAGACCCCGGAGGAGGGAACCCTACAGGGTGAGATCCGTGGTAGTGCAGAGAGATTCCCAAACCGAGGACACATGGGAATAGGAAGATGACAAATCATCACCAGACTCCTCCTACGATAGCCCTCACAGTACCCGGGGAAGAGGGAAAGAACATACCGAAAAGGTGCGAGAAGACACCGACCCTGAGAAGCGCCACTCCCGAGGTAGCAGAAAGAAAAGAAACTACAGGGGGCGGCATGGAATCAAAGACAGCGACATGAAATCTTGGTTACGGGAGGAGCTGGTCAAATGGGGAGTATACCCCAATACAAACAGGGGAGATGTCCAGGACATCAAAGATGAGTCCCCCCTCACGGAGGAAATATAATCGGAGAAATTCCCGAAGAGATTTAACATGCCGACCATGACACCGTACAAGGGCCATACCGACCCCAAAACCCACATTGAAAGTTTCACCCTGCTGATGGAGGTGCAAGGGGTAACATGAGACGCCATCTGCAAAGTGTTCCCCCTAACTCTGGCCGGACCAGCCATTCTATGGTATAGAAGCCTAGCCCCAAGAAGCATCAGCAGCTTCGCACAACTGAGGAAGTCATTCATACGACACTTCAAGGGGGCTTGTGTCCCCAGAAAAACGATTGGAGAACTAAGGCTTATGAAGCAAGGAGACGATGAACCTCTGAAGATATTTATTGAAAGATACCACAAAATGGTACTCGAAGTCGGAGGGTACGAATCCCCCGAGGCCCTGGAAAGCTTGAAAGGAGCCTTGAAAGTCGGGAGGCTATGGACCCACCTAAGGATCCAGGACACCCCGGACTACGCAACCGCCCTAGAGGTGGCCCGAAAATTCGTTCTATTAGAAAACGAGGAGAAAATATCCCGAAGAGGGAACACCATCATAGAAAGGACCACAACGTAAGGGGACATGCCACGAATGGGTCCAGAGACCTGCGGGAGCAGGTGGAAGACTTGGTAAAAGAAGGCTATCTCAGTGTGTACATAGACCATTCGATTTTGAGGTCAACCAAGTTGATAGCGGAAGTCATCCGGTCGGGTGCGTGGAATGCTGAGATGCAGAGAAGATGTATTAAGAAGAGCCTTACTTGTAGTGACCCTTGTAGAGTTGCAAGAAAGGCAACGGATCCCAAAAAGGTGAGTAAAACCTGTTCTGACCTAGGTTGACATTTGATCATACTTGTTTGTTATGGCTCACACAATAGTTTTGATGTTTCTTTCCGGCTCGGGTCTGCTCTTGTACCGCCGAGACCGATGTCTCTTTCCGGCTCGGGTCTGCTCTTGTACCGCCGAGACCGATGTCTCTTTCCGGCTCGGGTCTGCTCTTGTACCGCCGAGACAGATGTCTCTTTCCGGCTCGGGTCTGCTCTTGTACCGCCGAGACCGATGTCTCTTTCCGGCTCGGGTCTGCTCTTGTACCGCCGAGACCGATGTCTCTTTCCGGCTCGGGTCTGCTCTTGTACCGCCGAGACCGATGCCTCTTTCCGGCTCGGGTCTGCTCTTGTACCGCCGAGACCGATGCCTCTTTCCGGCTCGGGTCTGATCTTGTACCGCTGAGATCGATGTTTGTTACAGCTCGGGGTCGGGTTACGTCCCACCGAGTCATGCTCATTGGTCTGGGGACGGGACATTCCCCCAGAGCCAAGTACCTCTTTCAGCTCGGGGTCGGGTTACGTCCCACCGAGTCATGCACATTGGTCTGGGGATGTAAAATTCCCCCAGAGCCAAGTATCTCTCTTAGCTCGAGGTCCTCGGAAATATTCGGGGGCATACTCGATGCATATTATCCGTGAGAAGCATAGCACATGGAGGGATGATACCCCCGTGGCGATTGCTTACTCCAGTGTTACCGAGCATAAGGAGGAACATGCCCTTAATGTGTCGAACACTCTTCTGATCCTCACCTACCCGATGTAATGGATCCGTGGGAAAGCATAGCGCGGGGGGTGATGACACCCCGTGACGATTGCTAGCTCCAGTGATACCGGACCTAAGGAGGAATATGCCCTTAGTATCCCGGACACTCTTTGATCCATTCATCATCCGGATCTGTGAGAGACACAGCACGTGGATGCGTTATGCCCCTGTGGCGTGTGCCTGCTCCAGCGTGGTAAGGAGGAGCCCTCATACAATACACAGGCTCCCCAGTGAACCAACGTGTAGAGGATGTGCCCTTACCATTCAAACGCTCTTTGATCCAAATCCTGGTTCGCCGGGACACTGAATTGAAAGATTCAGAATTGTGTTTTGGAGACCTCGGGCGGGACGCTGTTTTGAGGCATCCATGTTGTTGTTTATGCTTGCGAAACATTTTTGTCTTGGGATAAGTGCTAAGTCACCCCCGCCTTTTTATTTTATTTTCCAGAATCTTGTTTTTGTTTTTCGCCGGTCTGGCAGAGGGACGCCCATGCCAGATTCGGTAGGGCTTCAAAGGTGGATACACTTCCCATATGAATAAGTCCCAAGGATTAACCAGTGCTCGGGGCTGGATTCGTTCCGCCGAGGCCACTTGGTTAATCAGCTCGGGGCTGGATTTCGTTCCGCCGAGGCCACTTGGTTAATCAGCTCGGGGCTGGATTTCATTCCGCCGAGGCCACTTGTTTATTCGGCTCGGGGCTGGATTTCGTTCCTCCGAGGCCACTTGTTTATTCGGCTCGGGGCTGGATTTCATTCCGCCGAGGACACTTGGTTATTCACCTCGGGGTCGGGTTACGTCCCACCGAGCCAGCTCCTTTGGTTTGGGGAGGTAACATTCCCCCAGAACCCAAGTCTTTCACTCAGCTCGGGGTCGGGTTGCGTCCCACCGAGTCAGCCCTTCGGACTGGGGACGTAACATTCCCCCAGGTCCAAGTGCCTTTCTCAGCTCGGGGTCGGGGTACGTCCCACCGAGTCAGCCCTTCAGACTGGGGACGTAACATTCCCCCAGGTCCAAGTGCCTTTCTCAGCTCGGGGTCGGGTTGCGTCCCACCGAGTCAGTTCTTCGGACTGGGGACGTAACATTCCCCCAGGTCCAAGTACCTTTCTCAGCTCGGGGTCGGGTTGCGTCCCACCGAGTCAGTTCTTCGGACTGGAAACGTAACATTCCCCCAGGTCCGAGCATCTCTCACAGCTCGAGACACGATCACATGCCACCGAGCACATCATCGTTAGCTCAGAGGCAAAATTTTCTCCTCACAATCGAGATTGGATCAGTCATGGGTCAGGACCTCTAAATCTCTGGTACATATATTACAAGAGAGGCGTCATTTTTAGTTTGGACAACAAGATGAACTTCATCTCCTGATGGAACGACCCAAGTAAGCAATTTGCTTTGAGGTGGAGAATCGTTCTGAATAGGGTCAGCATCTCCAATAACCGAGGATATGAAGATAGAAACAGAAGACTTAGTTGATAGCGAAGGCAATTTCTCTGTGATTTCTGGAACGACCACCAGCAAGGCGATCAGCACACCATCTTTTTTTGTAGTTCCCGGCACCAACTTGTATACTAGTTGGAACCGAGAACTAGGGGACAGATGTTGATGGTGTTTTTCGGGCACTATGTTATTTAAGGAGTACGGCAGGGGTAAAAAGGGGTAATTCCCTTCTTGGGCGAGATCGTTAAAGCCGGCCCGACCACAACATGTAGAGACCGACCACTTGAGATCGGATGACCGGGCATTATCAGATCGACAACAACATTCTCAGTTCAAATGGCTATCATGACCGACCTCATGAAGACCGAGCACATGACGAGGCGTGCTCAGGAAGATAAAGCATCCTATTCTTGCGGAAAAGGGATAAGTTGTCCTACTTTAATGGGGTAAAGTAATAAGTTAATATCCTAATATGATAAAGGAAGTAAATGTAGTTTTGATTAGGAATCCTTATGGGAAAAGGGAATAGTTTTGACTAGGAATCCTGATAGGAAAAGGAGACCATCTCCAATTGGGAATTCTTGTACAAATAAGAATCTGATTTCTTCACCATTATAAATAGGAGGGTAGAGTGAGTGTAGAGGGACAAGTTAAAAATCATCATAAAAAATCAGTGATCAGAATCATCAAGCTCTGATTTGTAAAAGCAAAGAAGAGACCCGATGAGTGTATTTGAGTAATAAAGAGTATCATCTTGTTCTTGTCCGTGGACGTAGGTCGGATCCCAAAATCCGCCGAACCACGTTAAACCTCTTTGTCGATTGGTGTGTTTTTCGTCTCTCGCTAAATTTGCTTTTGGTCCCCCATAACCAAACAAATTCACCGTTGAAGGAGGATTACCTCGGAGGTGATATTCCCATATTACCCCGAGACCAAAATCAGCCGTCAACAATACTAAATATAAATTTCAAGTATTGTAATAATATTATCAGAAAACCAGTGTGACCATATATATTTTCACAAATTTAGAGCAGAGGTGGTTGATAGCTAATATCTTTTGCATAAAACACATTGTTATATGAGTTTTGCCAATCAAATTGTCATTAATTCGAAATTTGAATTTCAATTAAAAAAAAAAAAAAAAGAAGCGAAAATCCGCCTAAAAAAAACTAGGAAACTAATAAATCATAAACATAATATATACCGGTGGGGTCATTTGTAGTTTAAAAAAAAAAAAAAAAACAGTCAGAAGTCAGAACACAAATTATTCAAATATATAGAATTAAAATGTTTCATGCAATTAATATAATATTAAAATATATTATGACATTGTTGACAATACTAAAGGCTGATAATTGACAACACATAATGAATTTTGATGTATTTTAATGGGGTCCTACACATTGAAAATAATTTAAAATATACAGCTAGCTCCATGCATGCTTGTAGATTTGGAAATTAATTAATATTAATGATACTTTATTGACCTTTAAATTACGAATATCGGCGACGGCGAGGTTGCCATTTCCTGCTATATATATGAATATATGAATATGATATGTTTTTCGTGTACAAATGAAAGTTTTAGTACTTATAATTTTGAAATTGCATGTTTTGTGTTTTATTTACATAGTGATAGTAAAGCCATCGTTGATGCACACACACACACGTCTAATTACTAATTAGTCTTAGGCGGCCAACATTTTCTGGCAACCAACACAACAGTGTATATATAAAAAAGTTCATATATATGAGTTGAAAATTTCAAATGATTTCGAACTTTGAAGAAATGGAAAGAGTAGTTGATGATGTCTCGTGTTTTCATTCCATTGAACAGTAACATCATTATAATTGATTTTGTCCGAAATTATTAAGTTTCAATTTAATTTGAGATCAGTAACTTCAAATTATTGTTTTTATTTGTAAAGCAATCTTACATACGCAACTTAACGATTTGGAACTTTCCTTTATATGTTAAAATTTAGGGTTTTTTTTTTTTACTTCAAAAATTATGAAATAATAAATGGGTACAAGAATAATCGAAATATAATATTTTACTAATATATTTTTACAAAATTTTCATTTTAAACAAATGAGTACAGTGAGTAGGTTTAACATTTTACTATTGTAGTAAAATTTAATTTTATTATAAAATATTACATTTTATTATAATAAGTATTGAAAAATAACAAACGAGTACAATAAGTATTAATTGAGGTTTAACATTTTACTATTGTAGTAAATTTTATTTATTTATTTATTTTGTGAAAATATAGTAGTAAAATGTAAACTTTTATATTAAAATGTGAAGTTTGTAAAGATATAATAGTAAAATATTACACCATAACATTTCTTTTACTTATTTATTATTTCTTAATTTTTTTAGAATAGTGAAATGATAATATCCTAAAATTTAAAGGATAGGTTTTGCAGTAACGAAATCAAGGAATGCAATAAGCTTTTCGAACAATGGAGAAAATTAATCTAAATATAAAGTACATGTATCAGCTTGAAATTAATTAAATAGAGATCATCATTTCATTATAATATTATGGTTAACGTGGGGTCCGCTTTTTTGTGCGGGTTGAATAATATTTAAATACTATTTTCTTATAATAATAAAATATTTGAGTAGGAATCTAGTTATCAATATGATTTTTATATTTTAAATAAATGAATATATATATACACACATACATACACACAGAGCCAGACTCATGTAAAATTCATGTGGAATTTATGAGAACTGTAAGGTATGGACTGTAACTTGACCGTGTGTATATATAGTCATTTTGTGGTGCAGGAGTCCGCACGAATTTTTGTGTGGATGCACGATAATGTATCATTACTTTACCATATATCCGTATGAAAAAATTATGTCAAAATTCACATAATAGAATATATATATATATACACACACATACATACACGAACGCGAGCGCGCGAGTATTTTGCGTCTTATCCAACCTCATCTTAAATTAGTGAACTCTTGATTATTTTTTCTACTAACGGGTCTAGAAGATGTCAAATTCATTGAGCTGTCTCATTGGGATGTGATATAGAAGGCATTAGAAATTAATAATCTTATTGTAAATAGATAGATGTTGACAATCAACTGTTTCTAAATCGTTAAATGAATAATTTAAATATAGTACAGCTCATATCATCTTATCCATATTATATGGTCATTCTAATTATGACCAGAATAATGTATAATATAACATACCACAAGTTATTCAATTCATTATAAGTAGACGTAGACAATCAAAAGTTTATAAATCGTTATATATATATATATATATATATATATATATATTTATTTATTTATTATAGATAAAATTTTATAACTTGTGATATTAGAAAATACATTAATCAAATATTTATCACATCAATAATACAACAACATTAACAAATAAATTTGAATAAACAAAGATCGTTTATACTAAATATCAATGAAAGAAATATGTATAAATTCTGAAAAAATAAACAAAATAAATTACGTAAACAAATTTTCAATCCCGAGGCAATTGTTAAAAGTATTCGTGATCATAGGAGGTATTTAGCATGGTCCCCTTCCAAATCCTAGATGAAAATAATTTGAAAGTAACTGTTATCGTTTGACCGTTGAATGCAAAAGAGAGGTGAGAGTGTGACATCAATGGCCATATGTGTGTCTGTGTGCGTATATATGTATATAAAAGCAAGATTAAATTTAAGGGCATCTTCTTTTCAGCTACTGGTCTGTGTAAATATTCCATAAAACTAGCTAATAAAATAAGATATTTTTCTTAATTATATGTAATTACCTTTTTCTATCCATTATAGCAAACAATCACATAGAGACACCAAAATATTCTTATAACACAAGAATACCTTATTTTTCCTCTATCTTTATGCAAACACTATAATTTATTCTTCCTCTCTCTTCCTCTTCCATCCATCTTCTTCTCTCTTAAAGTCATAAAACATAAGTAATTAAAAATAAAATGGAAAATATATATATGTAAAATAATTATGATTAAATATGTAAGACTTTATTAAAAAACGTAGATAGTATAGAGCACACAAGGTGTTCTATAAAATATCAATCTTATGTTGGCGTACACCATGGCTGTGCGATGGGTGCTGTCACACACTCATCGCACGATGTGATTGGTGTACGACGGCACTCTCGCACGGTGTGATAGGTGTGCGACAACACCCATCGCACACCATTTTGGTGTACAATGGGTGTCGTCGCACAGTCATTGTTCTTTACTGTTATGAGTTGATTTCAAAGGTAATTTTATCTAGACATAATTTATTTGGATAATTAAGTAATAAAAATATAATAATAACTACTTGTCTTATATGCTATTTTTTTTTGCTTGCTTTTTATAATTTCCTTATAATATAAGTTATATTTGGATTGAAATTGGCCTCACGAAATTTATGGTTAGAATGTGATAGTATACTCAATGTTTCTTGCAATAATTCATTGATTCCCACCACATATTTACATTATTATTCAAAATGATTCGGATTTTGTTAAAGAAAATATAATTAATAAATAATAGGAGTATATTAAACAAACACATTTATCTTTTATATATAATCCGTACGCACAAATAATATCCTCTGCTATACATAAGAATATGATGACAAAAATTCATCTAGGCTCCATGGAGGCTGGATACAAATATAATATTGTATACTTGTTGATTAGATGGGTTGAGTGTAAATATTGACTCATTAGTTAAATGGTCGGATAAGAATTTTTAAAATAAAAATCTCAGTACAACTCTTTATTACATACAATATAAAAAACTTGTATATGTTTGTAGAATTAATTGTTTATATTTTAAAATTAGTTATTATTATTAGTATTGTTTAATGCACTAATGTAATATTATATGGTTTATTATTATTTTTAAGCACTATAAGAAAATATGGAATTATCGATCGCAATAGTCGGTCGGAAATTTTTTGATATTTACCGAGCGAATACCGATCAAAATGAAAAAAATAATTTTTGACCAGTTACTGATCTATTACCGGCTGACATATCACTGACATAATATTCAGTTGATAGTCGGTCAGTAAAACAGTGCGGAAAATTAATTTGACACTAGTTTATGCCGCCAACAATTACCGACCAAACTTCAGTATGTACATTAATTTGTAAAATTAAATGTGAATTGTGTGGGTTTAGTCTCGACCTGCTATTGGATGACACCAAGGCCCAGGTGTGAGGCCTACCCATGGTCGATCTTGTGGTGCCCATGGTAGATCCCGTATTTTTTTAAATGCAGTCAGTTTACCGACCGAATGAAGTTCGGTCGGTATAGTTTATCGACTGAATTACAATAAAGTCGATAAAATCTAATTATTTATTTATTTATTCAATTTGTCGATAATTTTACCGATGTAAATATAGTCAGTCGGTAATGCGGTCAGTAAGTTACCGATTGACACTATTCCGATCAGTAATTTATCATCGACGAGTCAAATACAGACCGAAAATATTTGATCGGTGTTGCTGACCGAATTTTTTAGATTACCGGCCGAATATTCAGTCGGTAATCTCCAATTTTCTTGTAGTGAAGTTTGTTTAAATTGTATTAATATTATTTGTTACTTTCTTAGTATTTTTTAATAATTAGAACTTATAATCTATTTTAATGGAATAAATTTTTGAAAAAATCATTTTAAAGCGAGGTTATGTCATTTTTTTTTTTAAAATACAATTATACAATTAATAACTTTTAAAAAAATTTAGGACCGAACTAGGCCCAGACCTAGCCTCATATCAAGCGGGCTAGGGTCCGGCCCTCTCATAAACTAATAAGGCTTTTGAGGGCCTGGGCTTTAATATATTTTAAGAGTCAATGCCAGAGCTTGGCCAAAGTTCGGTCCGGCCCAGCCCATTGTCAACCTTAAATATTGACTTCTCTCACTAATAAAGATAAAAATTCATGTGTGAAAAAGGCCTCGCGGAGTCCAATACATTGGGACCAGATATGCTTATAAATTTTCATACTTTTTAATTAAAATTATTGAGTACATGTATTGACATTCTGATACCAATATACCATACCTATCCATTGGCATTCATACATAAAAGATTGGTTGATAAGACATGCTCTTAATAAATTATTGATTATATATGTAAAATATTTTAAGATATTTAAAAGATAATAGAAATAATTCACTAGGTACGAAGTGGGTGCTATATACTTGAGTAGGTAAAATCTATTGTGTTGAAAATAAGAGATTTGATATTCGAATCCCACTCATATGGGTGGGGAAGTGATGAGTAGTCAATATACATATATTTACCGCCCTTTTTATATTAATGTTTTGTGTGTATTTCAAGTTTTTATGAGCGTTTTGATATATTTTAGGTATATTTTGCCGATTAAAATCGTATCAAGATTCAAACGGATTAAACCACGGATGAAACGATAAAGTTCGGAGCAAATTAGATCACTTTCCAAAGGTCGGGATGCGCTTCGAGACTCACACATGAAGAAATTTCATCCAGAACACGACCATTGTCGGCGTGTCGCGATGCCCAGCCTGGAGCGTCACGAAGAGCACAGCCGCGCGTTGCCACGCGCGTCACGCGCCTCGCAACGCGGAAGTCTTTTCCCTATGCGTACATAATCCAATTTTTGATCAGGAAATACCCATCAAATCTCATATATAAGTATAAGTTCACAAAACCTAATATTGAGCCTCCTGACGTATTTTAGAGCCTCTAAGAGCATAGAAGAATATTTAGAACAAGGCAATGATGAGTGCTTCAACTGGTGTTGGAGTTTGAATACGAATACTGCAATGAGAGTTTTCTTCCATTTTTCTCTCTAGTTTATCTTTTATGAGTCATTGTTTTGTATCTATAATGATTAGCATGAGTTTATTAAATATTATGAGTAGCCAATTCATTCAATAGATGGTTGTAATGGATCTCACGCATGTTTAATTAACTATTTGCATATTTTTATTCTTTTTGGATTGTTATTGATTATTTATTATTCTTTGTACTTGAACGCATATTTTATTTGTTTGACCAACAATAATATAATCTTGGTAATCCTTATGAACTCGACAGAGGAAATTTGGGTAAGCGATGAGAATAATAGCGTGTGATCTTATTCGTTGAATAGATTTCTCTGCATGATAGACATATACCTAAAGAGCATACATAGCCAAAATTAGAACCTGATCTTAATGAATTAGGTTTAATTTAAATAACATAGACATATAGTTAATTGATATATTATGAATATATTTATAAGACCATCGGAAAAGGCTTGAGAATAATTTAGTGTTCTAGGTTAAATGTCACACCCGTCCCCTTAGGTAGGGTAGGGGTGAGACGGAGACCTGAAACTGGCAGAGTTTCCCCTGTAATATGGACTAATCCTCCAAATACAAGGAAAAATCTAAACTGAAAATATCATCATAACATAGGATCTCCATGATCCAACTCAAACATAATATCCATGAAGGAAACACAATATCCTCAGTATCAATTAAAGGCTCAATGCCTATAACCAAATAACAAATTTTCCCAAGAAATACATATCTAGAATTACAGTCTCAAACATAACAAAGATACTCTACTGTTGGCACAACCTTTCTCTACTGGCAGGAAATGATGATGAAAAAGCAGATGGAAAGGATGATCTACTAAACTGCTGAACCTGAAATGTTAAGGAAAGGGGTAAGCTCACGCTTAGTGCAATGGATCACAGCTTAGTGCCTTGGATAATCAAGTAACAAAGTGGATCGAACAAGTCTTTCATAATATAAATAAATACATAAGCTGTAAATCGATATCTCAAACATTTACTTGAAATCGTAAATCTCATTCCTCATAAAACTCAAATCATAAATCTCATTTCTCATAAAGCTCATACTGCTCAAAAATACTCTGTAATGATAAATCTGTTTATTCATCTATATGCACAACCTCATGACAATATGGCAAAGCTGGCAACATGGGGCTTCCCCACCGCAAAACTGGCATCCGGAGCAAACTGGCAACGTGAGACCTTATCTCACGGCAATAATCTGGCACATATAAGTACACGGGGTGCATCATAACATAAAAATCATTTCCAAAATCCATGCTCATATATCTCAAATCATGCAAGTTTCTCATATATCACAAACACACGATTTCAACATAATCAATATTCGATCCATACCTTATAGCAAAAATATAAACTTTCTAAAAACAAACTCATTTAATGCATTACCTTAAAATTCATTTAAGAAAACATACATACTATATACTTTTGAAAACATCAATGTTACGGCTTATCCACGCACCTGGTGAGCTGACTACAGATAAAGGAACTAGGCAGCAGGACCGTCACTGCTTACGGTATCACGATCACCTATAGAGATAAAAGAATTTACGATAAGGGACATAATCCTAATCTAGAAAATGTGATAGAACATGAAAGAAACGTGATTCGGTCGTTCTCGAAATCCTAACAAAATTTAAGATTCGGAGGTCCGTTACTACTCGGAAAGGTCTGAAATTCGCGGAGGAGACTCGGGACGTCGGCACGGAGACACTGTCCGGTGCATGGTGGCCACGAGCCGTTCACCCAAGCCGCGCGTGGGCCTCACACGCCGCCACATAGGGCGTGCGTGAAGCCACGCGGCGGTCGGATGAAGAAAAATCTGACGACCGTGCATTCCTCTCCCTCTCCCGGATCTAATGCCGCTGACGGTTCGTCGATCGGAGTTCTGGATCAACGGGAAAAAAAGAAAAACCATAAAATGTTTCTTACCGAGATCTCTACAAAAATTGGAAGTTTCCCGAGATGAAACCACCACCAAAATGATCCTCTCGAATAGATCTACACTTTTCCTTAAAGGTTCGGTCGGGTTTAAACTACGGATCGGCCGAATCGGGACCAAAATTCTATTTTACTTATTTTTCTCTTTCTTTTTCTCTCTCTCCCTCACGTCTCAGCTTCTGTCTTTCTTATCTCTCTTTCTTCTATTTTTTTTTTATTAAAGGAAGAGGTGGCTGCTGAGTGAAATTAGGGTGTGCGTGTGTGTACAAAATATATACTTATATGGAAAAATTCGTTTGCCACCCTAAACTTGATCTTAACCGCATTTTAATTCCAACTTCCACAAACTTAATAATTTAGTCCTTAAATTTATTTGGGGTGTTACAACTCTCTCCCCCTTAAAAGAATTTTGTCCTCGAAATTCACATACCAGAGGGTGGAAACAAATGAGGATATTTATTCCTCATGTCTTCCTCACGCTCCCAAGTAGCTTCCGCTTTCGAGTGTTTACCCCATAGGACTTTTACCAATGGAATCGTCCTGCTCCTCAGCTGTCTCAACTCTCTAGCCAAAATTCCCACTGGTTCTTCAGCATATGTCAAGTCTTCTCTCAACTCAACTGGTTGCTCCTGCAAAATGTGGGAGGGATCTGATCTGTACTTTCTCAACATGGACACGTGGAAAACATTGTGAATCTTTGACAATTCCTGTGGCATACTAATCTGTAGGCAACTGGTCCAATTCGCTCCACGATCTCGTATGGCCCAATAAACTGAGGACTCAACTTCCCCTTTTTTGCCAAATCTCATGACACTCTTCCAAGGAGAAATCTTCAAAAATACCTTATCTCACCTGATACTCGAATTGTCCTTCTTTTAGATCTGCGAAACTCTTCTGTCTATCTTGGGCTGTCTTCAACTTTGATCTGATCACTTCTATCTTATCAACAGTAATCTGAACAATCTCAGGACCTAGGAGTTTCCTCTCACCTGTTTCATCCCAACATATAGGAGTTCTACATTTCCTTCCATATAATGCCTCATAAGGTGCCATGCCCAAACTAGCATGGTAACTATTATTGTAAGCAAACTCCATCAAAGATAGATGTTGATCCCAACTACCTTTAAATTCCATAACACAAGCTCTCAACATATCTTCTAAAGTCTGAATGGTTCTCTCTGACTGCCCATCTGTCTGAGGATGAAAAGAAGTACTGAACTTCACTTTAGTACCCAAAGCCTCTTGTAGACTTGGCCAAAATCTGGAGGTAAATCTTGGATCTCTGTCTGATACGATTGACACTGGAGTTCCATGAAGTCTCATTATCTCATCAATATAGAGCTCTGCTAACTTATTCAAAGAATAATCTACTCTGACAGGTAGAAAATGAGCTGATTTAGTCAACCTGTCAACAATCACCCATGCTGAATCATGTCCTTTTCTTCGTACGAGGCAGTCCTGACACGAAGTCCATAGTGATGTGTTCCCACTTCCACTCGGGAATAGGAAGTGATTGCAAGGTACCTGCAGGATGCTGGTGTTCTGCTTTAATCTGCTGACACGATAAACACTTTGATACAAACTCGGCTATCTCCTTCTTCATGCCTTTCCACCAATAATTCTCCTTGAGAGTTCTATACATCTTAGTGCTGCCTGGATGCATAGAATAAGCAGAACAATGAGCTTCTTCCATGATCTCTCTCTTCAAGCTCTCATCTTCAGTTACACATAATCTATCTTCATACATCAATGTATCGTCATCTCTAAGCGAGAAATCTGAACGCTCTTCCTTTTTCACTTCATCGATGATTTTCATAAAACGAGCATCATGAGTCTGAGCTTCCCTGACTCTCTCTACTAAAATAGGTCTGACTTTAAGCGTTGCTAAAAGAGATCCTGAATCACCAACTGATAAGTCAACTCTCAAAGATCTGAGTTCCACTAGCAATGGCAACTGTAAAACTTCCATATGAGCTAGAATACTCGATGACTTTCGACTAAGAGCATCTGCTACTACATTAGCCTTCCCCGGATGATAGTCAATAGTACAATCATAATCTTTCAATAACTCGATCCATCGTCTCTCTGTCTCATATTTAACTTCTTCTGCGTGAGTAAATACTTGAGACTCTTATGATCCGTGAAGATTTCACATTTCTCTCCATACAAATAATGTCTCCAAATCTTCAGTGCGAACACTACTGCAGCTAACTCCAAATCATGAGTAGGATAATTCAATTCATGAGGTCTAAGCTGTCAAGAAGCATAAGATATCATCTTGCCATGCTGCATCAACACACAACCCAAACCTTTCCTCGAGGCATCACTGACACACCGCATATCCATCACTGCCTGATGGAAGTGTAAGCACTGGAGCAGTTGTCAAACACTTCTTAAGCTTATCAAAACTTTGCTGACACTCCTCAGTCCACTCAAATTTTACATTCTTCTTCAAAAGTTTCGTCAATGGTGCTGCAATGATAGAAAATCCCTGAACAAAACGTCGGTAGTAGCCTGCTAAACCCAAGAAACTCCGTATCAGTCGCATTAGTAGGCGGTTCCCAATTAACCACTGCTTCTACCTATTGGGATCTACTAAAATGCCATCTGCAGAAATGACATGGCCTAAGAATACAATTCTGTCAAGCCAAAACTCACACTTGCTAAACTTGGCATACAACTCCTTCTCCCTCAAAGTCTGTAAAAACTTCTTAGATGTCCTTTATGCTCATCTTCGCTACTAGAATACACTAAGATATCGTCAATAAACACAATGACAAACTTATCCAAATAATGTTTGAATACCTGATTCATCAAGTCCATAAAAGCAGCTGGTGCATTAGTTAACCCGAATGGCATTACTAAAAACTCATAATGTCCATATCGAGTTCTAAAAGCCGTCTTAGGTATATCTGCTTCCTTCACCTTTAGCTGATGATACCCGGATCTCAAGTCTATTTTAGAGAATACCTTGGCTCCCCGTAATTGATCGAAAAGATCATCAATCTGAGGCAAAGGATATTTGTTACGAATGGTAACCTTATTCAATTGCCGATAATCGATACACAATCTCATGGAACCATCTTTCTTCTTCACGAATAACATTGGTGCACCCCATGGTGAAAAACTAGGCTTTATAAAGCCTTTATCTAGCAGTTCTTGCAATTGTATCTTCAACTCCTTCAACTCTACAGGAGCCATCCTGTAAGGTGCAAGGGATATAGGGGCTGTACCAGGAATTACATCGATGCTGAAATCAACTTCTCTATTCGGTGGTAAACCAGGTAGTTCATCTGGAAATACATCTGCAAATTCCCTCACAACCGAAATCTCATGTAATTCTGATGTACCTATTCTGGTATCTACTATGTGAGCTAAATAGGCATCACAACTTTCCGCAACAACTTACTAGCTCGTATTGCAGATATCACATAGGAGGAACAAATCTTCTCTCCCCTCTAAAGGAAAATCTTTGCCCATCCAGGACCCTCAAAATCCACAACTTTCTCATGAAAATTTATTGTTGCACGATGAAAAGATAACCAATCCATACCCACAATGACATCAAAATCATGTATCTCCACACAAATCAAATCTGCTAACAAATCATGCTCACGAACACGAATTACACATCCTCTGTAAACTTGCTTAGCAATAAAGGAATATCCGACAGGGGTAGCAACAACTAACTCACAATCTAGCTCACTCCCTTCTCTATCGGCATGCAATGCAAAAGATTTTGAAACAAAGGAATGTGTAGCACCGGGATCAATAAGTATTCGGGCATTTCGACCAAAGATAGACACCATACCTGTGATAACCTCTGTGCTGCTGCTAAAGCTTCCTGCTGCGTCATAGCAAACACTATGCCTTGGGCTCTAGGTCTGCTAGTCTGACTACTTGGAGCAACTCTACTCTGAGCACCTGAACCTGTGTGAGCTCCAGAAGTCTGACCACGAACCCCACTCTGACTAAAATTGCCTCTGAAATTCTGAGCTGGAGGGACAAGCTGTCCTCTGAGTCTGTCTACGGCTATCATTAACATTAGGACAATCTCTCTTCAATGACCCACTTCTCCGCACAGAAAGCAACCTTTATACCCAAATCTGCACTCTCCAGGATGATTCTTCCCACAAATAGTACATGGTGGAAATCTTCTATCTTGAGGTTGGCCTTGCTGACCACTAGGAATCCCACTAGGTGGAGCTCTCACTGAACTCTGACTAACTGTAGGTCGACTTTGTTTCTGCGGCTGTCCAGAACTCATCTGATAACTACCACTGGGTCTTGAGTCACCCCATTTCTTACTCTGATTGCCTACTCCAAAAGATCGATGTTCCCTGATCTCTTCCTTATCTGATAATCTAGCCCAACTTGCCATTCTCTTTCTGCAAACTCTGCTTTTCTAGCAAAATCTGCCATCTCTGTCAAACTATCCATAGGAAATAATCGGATCCTGGATCTCAATTCTGCATTCAGACCATTAAGAAAATGATCCATCTTGCCATGTTCATGGTCTTTCAAATGTGGAACAAATTGCACTAACTCATGGAATGCGGTGTCATACTGATCTACTGTGCGGCTACCCTGAGTCAACCTATAAAATTCCCTTCTCTTTTCATCCATAAAAGCAGAATTCATATAATTACTCATGAACTCTCTCTTGAACTTCTCCCAAGTTAACACATTAGTCTCTGAGAATTTACCTCTTACACTCTTCCACCATTTATCAGCTTGCTCAGTCAAAAGTTGATACACATGGTGGCATTTCTGTTCATCAGTTAATCTCATCAACTCAAAAGCCTTCTCAATCCTGTCCAAGAAATTTCCAGCTACAATGGGATCCTTCTTCCCATCAAACTCAACAGCTCCTCTTTCTTTCATTCATTTAGCAATATTATCTTCATTAACTATAGGAGCTACATGAGCTGGACCATGACCCCATGCTGGAGGGTAGTAATACGGATAAGGGTAAGCACCAGGAGGAACATCTGCTGGCGGAGGAGCATAATAAGGTGGAGGGTAGAAACCCGGAGGAGGTATAGGATAACCCTGATTTACTGGAGGAGGTGGATGAGGTGCTGGAATATTTCCCTGAGGTGCTGCAGGGGCTGGAGGAACATTACTGCTAGGAGGATGATGAACTGGGGTACTATCCCCGAAAACCGAGGCTATGGAATCTTCTACAACAGGATTAAGGTTCCCTTCAAAGGGTTTCCCATCATAAGAATTAACCTCCTCATCAACTGGAGGTGCCCTAGAAGGTTGGCCAATATTTTCTATCCTACGAGTACGGACTCGACCTGCACCTTGAACTCTGAGACGCGGAGGCATCTAAAAACACATGAAAAATGTCAACCGCTAAAAGACATAGAATAACTAATAAAGAAAAGGAAGTGTCTACAGAATCTATGAACCCTGGGCTCTGATACCATTAAATGTCACACCCGTCCCATTAGGTAGGGTAGGGGTGAGACGGAGACCTGAAACTGGCAGAGTTTCCCCTGTAATATGGACTAATCCTCCAAATACAAGGAAAAATCTAAACTGAAAATATCATCATAACATAGGATCTCCATGATCCAACTCAAACATAATATCCATGAAGGAAACACAATATCCTCAGTATCAATTAAAGGCTCAATGCCTATAACCAAATAACAAATTTTCCAAGAAATACATATCTAGAATTACAGTCTCAAACATAACAAAGATACTCTACTGTTGGCACAACCTTTCTCTACTGGCAGGAAATGATGACGAAAAAGCAGATGGAAATGATGATCTACTAAACTGCTGAACCTGAAATGTTAAGGAAAGGGGTAAGCTCACGCTTAGTGCAATGGATCACAGTTTAGTGCCTTGGATAATCAAGTAACAAAGTGGATCGAACAAGTCTTTCATAATATAAATAAATACATAAGCTGTAAATCGATATCTCAAACATTTACTTGAAATCGTAAATCTCATTCCTCATAAAACTCAAATCATAAATCTCATTTCTCATAAAACTCATACTGCTCAAAAATACTCTGTAATGATAAATCTGTTTATTCATCTATATGCACAACCTCATGACAATATGGCAAAGCTGGCAACATGAGGCTTCCCCACCGCAAAACTGACATCCGGAGCAAACTGGCAACGTGAGACCTTATCTCACGGCAATAATCTGGCACATATAAGTACACGGGGTGCATCATAACATAAAAATCATTTCCAAAATCCATGCTCATATATCTCAAATCATGCAAGTTTCTCATATATCACAAACACACGATTTCAACATAATCAATATTCGATCCATACCTTATAGCAAAAATATAAACTTTCTAAAAACAAACTCATTTAATGCATTACCTTAAAATTCATTTAAGAAAACATACATACTATATACTTTTGAAAACATCAATGTTACAGGCTTATCCACGCACCTGGTGAGCTGACTACAGATAAAGGAACTAGGCAGCAGGACCGTCCCTGCTTACGGTATCACGATCACCTATAGAGATAAAAGATTTTACGATAAGGGACATAATCCTAATCTAGAAAATGTGATAGAACATGAAAGAAACGTGATTCGGTCGTTCTCGAAATCCTAACGAAATTTAAGATTCGGAGGTCCGTTACTACTCGGAAAGGTCTGAAATTCGCAGAGGAGACTCGGGAAGTCGGCACGGAGACACTGTCCGGTGCATGGTGGCCACGAGCCGTTCACCCAAGCCGCGCGTGGGCCTCACGCGCCGCCACATAGGGCGTGCGTGAACGCCACGCGCCGGTGGGATGAAGAAAAATCTGACGGTCGTGCATTCCTCTCCCTCTCCCGGATCTAATGCCGCTGATGGTTCGTCGATCGGAGTTTCGGATCAACGGGAAATCGAGAAAAACCATAAAACGTTTCTTACCGAGATCTCTACAAAAATTGGAAGTTTCCCGAGATGAAACCACCACCAAAATGATCCTCTCGAAGAGATCTACACTTTTCCTTAAAGGCTCGGTCGGGTTTGAACTACGGATCGGCCGGATCGGGCCCAAAATTCTATTTTCCTTATTTTTCTCTTTCTTTTTCTCTCTCTCCCTCATGTCTCAGCTTCTGTCTTTCTTATCTCTCTTTCTTCTATTTTTTTTTTTATTAAAGGAAGAGGTGGCTGCTGAGTGAAATTAAGGTGTGCGTGTGTGTACAAAATATATACTTATATGACAAAATTCGTTTGCCACCCTAAACTTGATCTTAACCGCATTTTAATTCCAACTTCCACAAACTTAATAATTTAGTCCTTAAATTTATTTGGGGTGTTACATTAATAATTAGTAACGACAACCCAATTGAATATATAATAAATGTATGTAGGTATGATATCCGACTATTAGTCACTATATTATTTGAGCGATATATGCACTTGCGTGTTAGATTTATAAAATCGCAATGAAGAGGGAATTGGATTGCAATTAGATTAAACTTAAAAAAAGGGGAAAAAATAATTGGGTACGTCTTATAGGTTTTCTTAATGTTTTTAGATAAATGTAGAAAGAATAACGAAAGTAAAAGCTTTCCTGATGAGGATGCACACCTTTTTTGACTTTTGATTTATTTACCCAAACAAATGTGAAGATACATTTAAAGTTCATTTAACAAGAGCTACCTTGACAATATTAGACCCATACAAATTTGAACAATGGGGATCAGTTTAATTTGCAACCATTTACAGTAAAAATAAAAAGGGAAAGTAGTAACTGAGAACCGTATGAAAACGTGTGCGTAATAGAATCAATACATAATCTAGAACCAGCCATAGATGAGATGATAATATTTGGACTTTCAATTCGACTATTTATAATTAAGATTCACATTGAAGTCTTTGAGGCTGATCACTGTATAAAGGTGCCCAACAATGAAAGGCGTAAAACCCTAATTAAACAGGATGAAATTGAGTTCCCTCTAGTGCCAAGATAATTTAATATTCTTTCTCTCGAAACTAATCCCACAATCACTCACTGTCTTTTCTTCTAATTGAGTAATTAATTGTTGCTTTCTGAAGGCATGGATGAGATTGTGTCTTCGTCTTCTTCCTCTTATCCCATGCCTTTTTGTCAAGAAACCGCGCCAACTCTCCAACAGAGACTTCAATTCATTGTTCAAAACCGGCCTGAGTGGTGGGTCTATTCCATCTTGTGGCAACCTTTGAAAGATGTCAATGGCCGCCTTGTTTTGTCTTGGGGCGATGGCTATTTCCGTGGAAGCAAAGATTTTGCTACGAGGGAGGCTAACAAACAAGGCCATGAACCCAAATTTGGCTTCTTTTTGGAGAGGAAGAAGGTGAGCAAAGATATTCAAGTTCATTTCGGTGAAGAAATGGACTTAGATAGAATGGTGGATGGTGATGTTACTAAGGGTGAGTGGTATTACACAGTGTCTGTGACTAGATCATTTGCTATCGGAGATGGTGTTCTGGGCATGGTCTTTAGCTCTGGTGATTATGTGTGGCTCACTGGTGACCATGAGCTGCAATCGTATGAGTGTGCGAGAGTTAAAGAAGCTCGTATGCATGGGATTCAGACTTGGGTATGTGTTTCAACTTCATGTGGGGTTGTTGAATTGGGGTCTTCAGATTTGATCAAAGAAGATTGGAGTTTAGTGCAATTAGCCAAATCTCTTTTTGGCCCTGTCATTGCTAGTATGCTTACTACAAAGCAAGTCAACTCTGAGAGCCAGGTTCAAATTCCGCCGAGAAATATTCCTCTTCTAGACATTGGAATGTTCTCAGGTCCTAAAAAAGAATGGGCCCTTGAAGAGAAGCTGCCCCGAGAAGGCGATGTTAAGAAAGAATTAGCTGGTTTTGGTCGTTCATCTTCTGATTCCGGGCCTTCTGATTCTGATGGGCATTTTGTTTCTGGATACACTAACAATAATTATACGTCCAAGAAACGAGGAAGAAAGCCGACAAGCGGGAAAGAATCTCCTCTCAACCACGTGGAAGCAGAGAGGCAGAGGCGTGAAAGGCTTAATCATCGGTTCTATGCTCTCCGTTCTGTGGTTCCAAACGTTTCAAAAATGGACAAAGCTTCTTTACTCGCAGATGCTGTAGCTTATATTAAAGAACTCAAGGCCAAGGCTGATGATTTGGAGACAAAACTCGGAGAGCAGGCAAGAAAATCAAAGGTGGTGTACAACGTTTATGACAATCAAAGCACAAGCTCTACTATAATGATGCCAACGTCATCAAGCCATCATCACATTGGCATTAATATTATGGACGTTGATGTGAAGATTGTAGGAACGGAAGCGATGATACGTGTTCAATGCCCAGATATAAATTATCCGGCAGCAAAATTGATGGACGTGCTTAGAGATCTTGAGTTTTATGTTCATCATGCGAGTGTATCAAGCGTGAGAGAGATGATGCTTCAGGATGTTGTAGTCAGGATTCCTGAAGGATTGATAAGTGAAGAGGTTATAAGAAGTGCTATTTTCCAAAGGATGTAAACCTAGATAGGTTGATTACATCTTAATTGCACCACCACTTCCACTTCCACTTCCATTTTCTTTATTTTTTTCCAATTTAGATTGTCCTTCCTTTTTGTAGTGACTTATAATTGTGATTTTGAATTTAATGTTGTTTGTGAATCGTCAGTCATCAGGGTATTCAATTGTTGTTTGAACTTTGAAGTATTGTCATTTATGATGATGAATCATGAATGAATGAATGCACCAGAACAGAGTTGAAACTGTAGAACTTGCAACGGATGACTGCGTTGAAAGTAAATTTGGTCAACGAGGTAACGAAATTCAACAAGAGAAATGGTCGTGAAAGCACTTACAATTGGGTTAAATATAAGGGCTAACTCAACCCAACTCGCAAATATAAAGACACAATGCAACAAAAAGCCCAACATTAATCCTGAAGGAATAAATCATTATTTTTACTTGATTCTAAGAGTGGAGACCGGCCTGGAACCAATATTAAGGAAATATTATTATTTTTATTATGTAAGATATCATTGGATTAAAAAAAAAAAGACAAAATTATTGTCATTTCCACACTATATTAGAAATCAATCTCCATTCATTGCTGATGATGCATTTTCGGGAATATTCTTTTATTAAGAATTTCAATAAAATGCAATGACTATAGTTCTGCGTAGAGTGGCCTCACTTGCCAAAACACTGTGACAGGAAAATTAGAGAGGATGATGAATTGAAAGCCACTTGAACTAATGGCTATTAAATGGCCACACTTACTTCTATGATATTGACTGCACAGATGTGATTCTACCATACGTTGCAGTACCTCAACATGTAACAATTTTATTGGCTCAACCTGTATCGAACAGGCCAACAAAAGTAATTATATAGGGAATTTGACAAAATTAACAAATTTTTTTTTTTATTATTTATCAAAATGGACCATAACTTTTATATTTTACGAAAATGATAATTTTCTTAGAAGTAAACTTCGGAGAATCCAAATTCTCTGAAGTCTACACCAAATTTTTTTATTTAAAACTTCGGATATCTAAAGTAATTCGGAAATCCGAAATAATAACTTCGAAGATATTTTTGATATATATTAATTAAATAAATTTTATTTATTTATGAACTAATTTTTCTAAATTCCATTTTTTTCTATTGAGACTTATCTGTAACAAAATAATATATATATATATATATATATAATAACAGTTAACTATGATAAGATTACACAATCAAGATGAGTAATTAAAGGGATAAAATCAAGGGATCTCAAATCTTTAAATTTGTAACATTTATCTAGTAATTAATCCTTTCCTTTTATTGTAATCTCTTTTGTATTTCAAATTTCAAACATTGTGTATATATAATGCTTAATGGCATTATGAATAGCAAGAGAAAAATATTATTCAAACTTGTCTTCTCTTCATGGTATCAGACCTGAGATCCATTATCTAAATTTTTTTTTTCCGACCACATTCTCCCCTTCTCTGTTCAATGGCCACCGATGGTACCCAAAATGTCATCCCCAATGCCCAAGACCCAACTAAACCTCTAATCATTGTTACTATCCACAACTCAATCAAACTCACATCAACAAATTACCTCTCCTGGAAAACACAAATTGAAGCCACTCTCATCGGCTATGACTTACATGATTACATTGATGGAAATCAACCCACCCCACCACGTTCAATCAACACAAAACAACGTAACTACTCCCAATCCCGCATATCACACCTGGCTACGCCAAGACAAACTAATCTTTGCAGCTCTGGTCGGCACCCTCTCACCATCTCTGGTTCCTCTCATCACCCAATCTACCACCACCTATGAAGCCTGGCAAACCCTTGCCAACACCTATGCCCGTCCCTCTCGAGGTCATATCAAACAACTAAAAGATCATCTTAAACACATCACCAAAGGCCCAAAAACAATAACCGAGTACATGCAAACTATCAAAACCACAGCCGACAACTGGCTGCCCTTGGAAAACCTCTTGACCATGAAGATCTAATTGAAAAGGTGCTTGATGGACTTGATGATCCCTATCAGTCTATCATGACTCTGTCAATGGCCGTGATTCCACTATTTTATTCGATGAACTCCATGAAAAACTCATCAACAAGGAGTTATCCCTCAACAACAGGACTAAACCACCTTCCCACCCGGCATCTGCCCATCCCACCAATGTTCGGACCTACAACCGACCTCATCCTAATCACACTGCCCAGCCCGGTCGATTTACACCCACACCAACCCTCAACCTCCCAGAAACTCCCCCACCAACCCTAGAACTGACCGACCACCTCCTCGTCCTTTTCTTGGTCGGTGCCAATGGTGCCACACTCATGGTCATGTGGTCTCCCAATGCCCTCTCTTCCGCCAACACTTTCCACGTGCGCACCAACCAGCCCGTCCCACCAACTCATCCAACCCTCGCTCAAGCAGTCCCTGGCAATATCAAGCTAATGTCATCACCACCTCTTCCTCAAACCAGCCTGGCTTCTAGACAGTGGAGCCTCGCATCATGTCACTACTGACCTCAACAACCTTGCTCTCCACAATCCTTATGACGGCACAGATGAAATCATGATCGGTGACGGCACTGCACTCCCCATTTCCCATCATGGTTCTACTTCTCTTAAAACTCAGACTCACTCTTTCAACTTATCTAATGTTTTATATGTTCCCACTATGAAACGTAATCTTATCTCCATTTCTCAATTTTGCAATTCCAATAACACTTCCATTGAGTTCTTACCCTCTTCCTTTAATGTGAAGGATCTTCGCACGGGGGCAATTCTGTTGCAGGGTCGGACTAAAGATGGTGTATACGAATGGCCGACCTCCCCCACTCGGTCCCCTCTAGTCGCCTTTTCAAGTGTCAGAACTACTATACCTGAGTGGCATCATCGGCTCGGGCACCCATCCTCGTCGGTTTTCAAAAATATCATGTCTTCATTTAATTCAGATGTTTCTCTTTCCTCTTATCTTAACTTCAATGTAATTCGTGTCAATGCAATAAAAGTCACAAGCTACCGTTCTCTTCGTCTACTCTCACTACAACTACACCTCTTGAGGTTATTTACTGATTTATGGACCTCCCCGGTCTACTCGTTTGATAACTTCAAATACTATATAATCTTTGTCGACCACTTCACCAAATATATTTGGCTTTATCCCCTCAAACGAAAGTCGGACACTCGTGATGTCTTTGTGCGCTTCAAGGCACTAGTAGAAAAATTCTTCAACCGACCAATCCTAACACTTTACTCTGACAATGGGGGGGAATATCAAGCTCTCTCTTCCTTCCTCACAATCCATGGGGTCTCACATCTCACTTCCCCTCCTCACACTCCAGAACACAATGGGTACTCGAACGTCGTCACCGACATATCGTCGAAACAGGTCTCTCTCTCCTTACCCACTCATCCATGCCTCTTTCATATTGGCCATTTGCCTTTTCCACTGCCGTCTACCTTATAAATCGCATGCCTACACCGACCTTAAACCACAAATCACCTTATCTCCAACTGCTCGGCCATAAGCCGAACTACTCAAAACTGCGCAGCTTTGGCTGTCTCTGCTACCCTTGGCTTCGTCCTTACACATCTCACAAACTCGAGTCCAGGTCCTCTCCATGTGTCTTCGTCGGATATTCCCTCACTCAGAGAGCTTATCTCTGTATCGAGCCCTCCACATATAGACTTTACTCCTCCCGACATGTCCGATTCGTTGAGTCAATCTTTCCATTTGCCACATCACAAAAGTCCCCTACCATACCACCCCGTCCACTGTCACTGAATGGTGCTCCATGACCTTCCCGGTACTAAACTCACCATCACCGACTACCGACCCTGCACCCCCACTGCATGTACCACCCACTGGTGCTCCTATCCATCCCCGCATACCTTTACACAGCAATTCCACAACTACCACCACTTCACAAGTAGTAGCCGATCAACCAAACCCCGAACGACCACATGAACCTCCCAGAATACCATCATTACCCGACCACACCACCCGACCACATAACACATCGCACCAACCACACAACCCCGATCACATACGCAGCGCACGCCCCGACCGACCACATGACCAATCAACATCAACCAACATAACCGACCATACCAACACCGACCGACCACATGATCCCTCAACATCAACCAACATAACCGATCACATCAACACCGACCACCCACAACCACCCTCCAGTACAACACGTGTCATTGTTACACGCTCCAAGAACAACCTTCGTAAACCGATCCAAAAACTTAACCTCAACACCCAGCTTCATAACCCTACACTCGAACCCTCCACCATTACCCAGGCCCTCAAGGACCCTAAATGGCGCCAAGCTCTGTCAGAAGAATATAATGCTCTTCTTCACAATGGGACATGGGAACTAGTGTCACCCAATCCCGACCAAAACCTGGTCGGCTGTAAGTGGATCTTCCGCACAAAATTTAATGCTAATGGTTCTATTGACAGGTACAAAGCTCGATTAGTTGCCAAAGGATTCCATCAACGTCCCGGTGTGGATTATTATGAAACCTTCAGCCCAGTCGTCAAGCCGACCACTGTTCGAATTGTTCTCAGCCTTGCGGTTAGTCAAGGATGGTCCCTCCGACAACTTGATATCAACAATGCATTCTTCAAGGCACTCTCACTGAAGATGTCTATATGTCCCAACCTCTTGGCTTCATTGATCGGGATCATCCCCATCACGTCTGTAAACTTAAAAAGGCCATCTACGGTCTCAAACAGGCCCCTCGAGCATGGTACCATGAACTACGTCAATTTCTTCTACAGTCCGGCTTCACCAACTCACACGCCGACACCTCACTGTTCATCTTCAACAACAGCAACACCACATTATATCTCTTAGTCTATGTCGACGACATCATCATTACCGGGAATAATGTTCAAGCTGTCCACAGATTCATTACCCAACTCTCACAGCGCTTCTCTCTCAAGGATCTTGGCCAACTTGCTTATTTCCTTGGGGTGGAGGTCACTACTCACAACAATGATCTTTTCCTAAGTCAACGCAGGTACATTGCCGATCTGCTCACCAGAACACACATGATTGACGCCAAGCCAGCCCCAACTCCTCTAGCAACAAACCCGACACTCACATTACATTCTGGATCTCCTTTACCTGATCCGACCGAGTACAGAACTGTTGTCGGCAGCCTCCAGTATCTCTCCCTCACTCGACCGGACATTGCTTATACAGTGAACAAACTTTCTCAGTTTATGCATCAACCGACCACTGATCATTGGCATGCAGTCAAGCGATTACTGCGATATCTCTGTGGCACTCTGGACCATGGCATATTCCTCCGCCACAACTCCCCTCTCGCACTTCATGCCTTCTCCGATGCTGATTGGGCTGGTAACAAGGATGATTACACCTCCACTGGTGCTTACATAGTATATCTTGGTCACAATCCTATTTCCTGGAGCTCCAAGAAACAACGCACGGTTGCTCGCTCCTCCACTGAAGCTGAGTACCGATCAGTAGCCTCCACTGCTGCAGAAATTAGATGGATTTGTGCTCTTCTTACCGAACTTGGCGTCACTCTCTCTCCCCAACCAGTCATCTACTGTGACAATGTTGGGCAACCAATTTATGCTCCAATCCTGTGTTCCACTCGCGAATGAAACACGTAGCGCTTGACTACCACTTCATCCGGGAACAAGTTCAAAGTGGTCTACTCCGGGTCTCCCACATCACTGGAGCTGATCAACTAGCAGATGCCCTTACCAAACCACTTGCTCGGTCTCCTTTCAACACACTAAAATCCAAGATTGGACTCTCTCCACGACCGTCCATCTTGCGGGGGCATGATAAGATTACACAATCAAGATGAGTAATTAAAGGGATAAAATCAAGGGATCTCAAATCTTTAAATTTGTAACATTTATCTAGTAATTAATCCTTTCCTTTTATTGTAATCTCTTTTGTATTTCAAATTTCAAACATTGTGTATATATAATGCTTAATGGCATTATGAATAGCAAGAGAAAAATATTATTCAAACTTGTCTTCTCTTCAAACTATACATCAAAATGAAAAAAATGTTGGGGTTTTGGGCGAAGGGTGCGGCAGAAGCACGATTCGGGTGAAATCGTTATTTTAAAACTTTTTTCAAATTATCGAACAAATTATTCAATATCTAATATGAATAATTTATTCATATTTCACCTAAATACATTTATTCGATATCAAATAACGATATAAATAAGATAGAAACTTCGCGAAACGTTTACGAAAAACATTTTTTCGTAAAATGACGCAAAACACATTTTTGACCGAACGGACCACCCAACACTTATGGGGATTGCCCAGGTCAGCCCCAATAGTGTTAGGGCAGTTCATGGGCTGTTCGAAAAGTGACAAATTCACTGTTTGGACAGCCGTCACCCGGTTGGCTCAAAAGTCACCCGGTAACGCCGTTTTTTGCCATTTTCGCTTATTTTAGCTCCGAAACACTTTCCGGCAATTGTTCCAATACCCAAAACACATCCAATACATTCAAATGACATAATTTTCATCACCAAAAATATCAGATATTCCAGATTTGAAATAGAAACCAAAAATGCTAATTTTCATACTTTAAATCCAATTTTTCAAGATTAATCCAATTAATTAAAACACCAACCAAAGTCACCACACAAGAAGCACCCAAGAATAATTCTAGGCATTACAAGAGTGGTCATAATACTCTAGAATGACAACATATCATCAAATGATCAAATTGGACAATAATTACAATAATACCATCCAAATCAACTTCATACATGCTATATGCCTCCAAATCCATCATCCAAATCCAAAAGCCTCAAATTCTAAGAAGTATGTAAACCCTAGAACCATTCTAACAATTCAAGAACAAGAAACTAATTTTCTACACTAAAGAATATTAAAGATTACCTTTAATCTTCAACTTTCTTTGGATTTTTCTTGAATTCTTTACTTTCTTCTTTGTTGAATCATCAAAAATAATTTGGGAGCTTTTTGGAGGAAGCCATGGAGAGTGTAAGAAGAAGAAAATAAAATTTTCCCCTTTTTAAATACCAAAACCGACATTTATGGGCATTTTTGTCCAATTTTAAAATTTAATCTTATTAAATATAATTAAGCTTTTTGGTAGCAAATCAAATTTGCACACATTTAGCTTAATTGAATCATGCCATGTGTTTCAATAATAATTAAACATATTTCATAACATTTATGAAATATGAAGTTATTTAACTATTCAAATATTTAACAATTAAATATCTAAATAATTAATTAATATAATTATTATTATATATGTATTTTTATTTACATTAAATAAAAAATACATATATTAATAGCATGTGTAAAAATCTCATTTGACGATTAATTAATGGGTATCTAATCAAATTATGTATCAAATACAAATACACAATAATTACTATTGGCCAAAATCCCCTAATGCATGTGTTATCGTTTAACCGTTTAAACGATTCAAATTAACTCATTTAATCTGATGAAGTATTATGAATAATCTGTATTATTCATAAAACGTTGCCCAAGTGCTCAACGAGTACACTTCATATTGTGAGACTCTCTAAGTTTATGTTTATCCGTCATGAAATCTAATTTCATGTCCATAATCCACCCATTCATGAATTATAACGACCACAGATAATCGCACTAAACTATGCAAGCCGAGGTCATTGCATACGTATCATCCATCTGTCACAAGCTATACATATTATACCTGAGATATAGATAAAAATGTCAAATTCGTTCGGTATAATATAGTCGACTTTCAATTTACGATCTCTAAATAACACTCGAAATAAATTTTGATGTTATACCACAGCCATGGATTTACTAGATCGTAAACACGTGAGGATGCATATGCCCTGTACACAGGACTATCGAATTCTATCATGATACGCACTGGATATCATGAGCATCAGTCCACACCCAACGAACAAGATGAGGAATGATCATGAATAGATCGGTGACGTGACTGCCATCAAAGTGTGGAGGATAAATCATATATCCACAGTGGTATCTCAATTCGAAGGACCACTATGCTTGCTCAACTCGAGAAGATTCCTATTGACGTTGGTGTACCATCTATTAGGAAATCTTCAGTGAGTCATTCAGTGTTTATCAAATAAACACCTACATGTCTATACGAGTCTCATGAGACTCATGGTTCATTGGGATAAACTATCGGACCAGGTCACGATATACGACATGTACTGGTCTCAGCGGATTTTACTAACTGATCTATGTTAGTAAATCTTGACCAGGAACTTTATTTAAGAATATACATCTTATAGTGATGCTTCCCAATGTCAATTACAAACTACGTTGTAACTGCGCACTACGTTGTAAATCCTATGGTATTTGTCTAATATACATGTATCACTAAACCGGATTTGTTTCAATCTAATCATAATTATATATCTAATCGTAGTTAGATCGAATATGTATATAAAAGACAAGAGGTGCTACCATTAAATAAGTAATATTATGGAAAAATGAATTGCTCGTATTTATGAATCAGACATAAATACGATCCAGATTGGAACTCCGAGCACCAACCCTAAAAAAAACTACGTATCAAAATCAATGTCAGTCAATACATTATCAGGTCTAATATATCTCTCAACTGACATCATTCTCATAAGCTCTATTTCTTCATATCAATCATTCATGCTTTTCTGTCGATCCTCCATCTTCGTCTGTCTCTCTTCTATCTCAAATATGTGGTCACATAACAAAGTGACTAATGGATCACATGGAGGATGAGAAGCGTGAGATGAGCCAGCGTGAGATGTGCAAGAGGTTTGTATAGCAAATAGATGGAGTAGTCCCATATAAGAGAAGGAAATGGAAAATAAAGAGTTTATAAGTGTACATTAGACACTCATATTAAACAGAAAAAGTAAGGCTAGGGCTTGGATTATTGGCTTGGCTTATGATTAATAAATATATTTAATATTTTTAATTAATCAAAAGAAGGGCATTGACTTAAAACATTTTTTCTTTTAGTGTCTTGCCTTAAAATGTTTTTCTTTTTATATTTAAATCAGAAGGTTGTGTTTAATCAACACAACTATTCATGATTAACTAAAAAATATTTGGGTTGTGTTTGATAAACACAACACTTCATCAATAATCATTTTCCTTATTATTCTATATAAATAGAACAGAAAACTGTTGGGGTTTTAGCGCAGGCGCAGCGGAAGCTCGCGGTTCGGGTGAAATCGTAATTTTAAAAAATTTAAATTATCGAATAAATTATTCAATATCCAATATGAATAATTCATTCATATTTCACCTAAACATATTTATTCGGTATCAAATAACGACATAAATGGTTAAGGATCATCGCAAAACTTTTACGGAAATATTTTTCCGCAAAATGACATAAAACATGTTTTTAACCGAACCGACCACCCAATGCACATGAGGACTGCCCATGTTAGCCCCAACAGTACTAGGGTAGTTCATGGGCTGCCCGAACAGTGACCAATTCACTGTTTGGGCAGCTGTCACCCGGTTGGCTCAAAAATCACCCGGTAACACATTTTTTCTCACTTATTTCAACTCCTTATGGTATAATATAGTCGACTTTCAAATTTACGAACTCTAAATAACACTCGAAAATTACTTCTAAAATTATTCCACGGACATGGATTTACTAGATCGCAAACACGTGTAGGAAGTCTATGCCCCGTACACAGGACTGATAGATTTTATCTTGATACACACTGGATATCATGAGCATCAGTCCACACCCAACGAACAAGCGGAGGTATGATCTAAATAGACCAGTGACATGACTGCCATCAAAGTGTGGAGGATAACTCATATATCCACTGTGGTATTTCAAGTCGAAGGAACACTATGCTCGCTCAACTCGAGAAGATTCCTATTGACGTTGGTGTACCATCTACTAGGAAATCTTCAATGAGTCGTTCAGTGTTTATCAAATAAACACCTACATGTCTATACGAGTCTCCTGAGACTCATGGTTCATTAGGATAAATTATCGGACCAAGTAACGATATACAACATGTACTGGTCTCAGCGGAATTTTACTAACCGACCTGTGTTAGTATATATTGACCAGTAACTTTATTTAAGGGTATACAACTTATAGTGACGCTTCCCAATGTCAATTACAAACTACGTTGTAACTGCGCACTATATTGTAAATCCTAGGGTCTTTGTCTAATATACATGTATCACTAAATCAGATTTGGTTTCAATCTAATCATAATTAGATCGAATATGTATATAACAGACAATATGTGCTACCATTAAATAAGTAATATTATGGAAAAATGAATTGTTCGTATTCATGAATCAGACATAAATATTATCCGGATTGGCACTCCGAGCACCAACCCTCACAAAAACATCAATGAAGATTATTGAAGAATTCTATTTTTAAATACAAATCATTTTGATCTCTGAAAATAAACAACTAGTAAATTCGTCATGGGTCGAAACTTCAATGTAGAATTTCGACTTTCAGATTGTTGAATCTTGGTGGCAGACATCCATCGAAGTACAAACACACGAGTAGATGTGAATTTTTGCTATAAGACATAGCATTATACGCTAGCCTCTATCTATACAAGTCAGTTTTATTATTTTTGAATTTAATTACTTGCATTGTAAGTTTCTATTTTTATTTGTTTGTTGATATTATTTAAATACATACAATAAAAATTTATTGTATTCATTGATTGTTCTCAGACAAGATGGATCGGCACCACCAGAGCCTTCTAATGAAACATCAACAACATGATCAATATGTGACAGCTGCATCTGCGTAGCATAGCCACCTACCAAATAGATAAATAAAAATAAATAAATACTCGAATCACTATCAATTTTTGTCATAAATTATATATATATATATATATATAAATCATTTTCAATATCTGTCATAAAAATATCGTTTGCTTTTGTTCCTCTGTTGTAGAAATCTCTGGTTAATGACAGTCAGATGATCAAATGAGACTAGCTCATCATCCAAATTCAGCTGAAAATACTGCATGAGCCGGATGATGACCATGTCATGAGGAATGTTCGTCATACTATGAACATGAACCTGAAACCAATGCTCCATAATAAAAGCTCATATGTCCACCATGCATCCCTTCAAGGACAAATATATTTTTAGGATTTGTCTATAATAGAAAATATAAAAATAAATTAATATGTATAATATAAAATATGATATGTAGTATGCAGTCTAGCAAAACTATGTCTAAAATATTGACCTCATTCTGGTAACTGATACGCGGCACGATGATCAACTGAATGATATCTTTTATAGGTCAAATATCTAGTTTGATGTGTCTCCGTCTCAAAGCATACGATCGGCCATCATAAAGCGAGGGGCGCTCACTCTCCTTAAGTCTCGATCCCAATACCCTACTGTAGACATTGTATTTTTACTCATAGATCGATGAGGAATCTTATATGGGGACACCCTCTAAACACTTGGAAAACTGTAAGGATGAATGCTGGAAGGGAAATGAACTCCAGGAAATACAGCCAAAAGCCTGTCAGACATCACCTATGTCCTGCTACCATCTCTCATACCAGAATTATTAGGGTTGATGCTCGGAGTGCCAATCCAGATAGTATTTATGTCCGATTTATGAATACGAACAATTTTTTTTTCCGTAATATTACTTATTTATGATAGTACTTCTTGCTTTTATATACATATTCGATCTAATTACGATTAGATTGAAATTAAATATGATTTAGTGATATGTATATATTAGACAAAGACCTGATAATATATTTTATATTGCGCAGTTGTAAAGTAGTTTGTAATTGACATTGAGAGTGTCACTACTAGAAGTATATTATCAAATAAAGTTTCTGGTCAAGATTTACTAACACGGGTCGGTTAGTAAAATCTGCTGAGACCAGTACATGTCGTACTTGGTCCGATGGTTTATCCTAATGAACCATGAGTCTGAGGAGACTCGTATAGACGCGTAAGAAAAATACTGAATGACTCACTGAAAATTTCCTAATAGATGGTACACCAACGTCAATATGAATCTTCTTGGGTCAAGTGAGCATAGTGGTCATTCGACTTGAGATATCACTGTGGATATATGAGATATCCTCCACACTTTGATGACAGTCATGTCACCGATCTATTTAGATCATACCTCCACTTGTTCGTAAGGTGTGGCCTGATCCTTAGGATACCATGTGTGTATCAAGATAGGATCTGTTAGTTCTGTGTACAGAGCATAGGTATTCAATATGGAATTAGCAATCTGTTAAATCCATGGGCCTGTGGTATACTGTAGAAGTAAGTTCTAAGTGTTATTAAGAGATTGCTAATAGAATCATCGATAGAATTATCCCTATAGAGATTTGATGTTAATATCTATATCTCTGGAATAATTCGAATACCTGTGACGGAAAGATTATACGTATGTGATGACCTCGACATATATGATTCAGTGAGTTTATCTGTGGTCGTCATAATATACAGGTGGGTAGATTATGGACACAAAATTAAATTTTATGACGGATATGCCTGAATCTAGAGAGTCTCACTAATGAAACATACTCGTAGAGTACTAGGGCAATTTTTATAAATAATATTGATTATTTATAAATCATTTAACAGTTAAACGAAAAGATACATGCTTAAAGGTATTTCTGACCATTTCTTAATTAATGTGTATTGAATTTAATACATGATTTTATTAGATACACATTAATTAATTGTCAAATAAAGTATTTGACACATGTCACAAATATATGTATTATGGAATATTCAAAGTAAATATAATACATATATTTAGATATTTATTTTATATAATTATCTAATTATTTAATTGTTAAATAATTAGAATTCTTTATTACATTTATATTTATATTTATTAGGATTATGGTTGGAGGTGGATTAATTTGATTAGTTCACTTGTTAGAAAATAATTAAAGTTGTGGTAGACAACTTGAACAAGTAACTTAGGCTTTATTTATTAATATAAAATTGAAACAAAATTACCCTTTTGTCCCTAGGATTTTCGGCCTTAGTGTGTGGGTATATAAAGTTTTGTTTCATTTTTTCCTTTCATAAGTTCAAGTCTCCAAGAAATAAAAAGAGAGAGTTGAGAGGAAAAACACAAGTGTTTAAGCTTAAAACTTGAAGAAAAGCTTGGAAATCAAGGTATTTTCATCCTTTCCTTTTGTAGAAAATTGTTTCTATTGTTTAGGCTACTACATGTGATGTTAATATGTGTTTTTCTACTCTTTTATTTTGTGTTGAGAAACTTGGAAGCTTGGATGAAGGATAAATGCATATATGTGAACGAAGTTTGCTTATTAATGGTTAATAAGCACACTTTTGGTCATTAGATGACTTGGTTGTCATTCTAGAGTTGTTAGTGTTGGGGTTTTGGGCGAAGGGCGCATCGAAAGCGCGGTTTAGACGAAATCGTAATTTAAAACTTTTTCAAATTACTGAATAAATTATTCAATATATAATATGAATAATTTATTCATATTTCACTTAAACTTATTTATTCAATATTAAATATCAATATAAATAAGGTTGAAATGTCACGAAACTTTTACGAAAACCGTTTTTTCCGCAAAATGACGCAAAACGTGTTTTTGACCGAATCGACCACCCGACACATATGGGGACTGCCCAGGTCAGCCCCAATAGTGTCAGGGCAGTTCATGGGCTGCCTGAACACTGACAGATTCAGTGTTTGGGCAACCGTCACCCGGTTGACTCAAAAGTCACATGCTAACACCGTTTTTGGCCGTTTTCGCTTATTTCAACCCCGAAACACTTTCCAGCAATTGTTCCAACTCCCAAAACACATCCATTACGTTCATATGACATCAAATTCATCACAAAATTTCCAGTTTTACATAATCTGATCCAGAAACCAAAAATTCCAATTTTCATGCTTTAAATCTAAATTTTCAAGATTAATCTAATTAATCATAACACCAACCAAAGTCACCACATATGAATAACCCAAGAACAATTATAGGTGTCACAAGAGTGGTCATAACATTCTAAAATAGCAACTCATCAATAATTGATCAATTTGGATATAAATTACACTAATTTCACCCAAATCTACTTCACACATGCAATATAACTTCCAATCCATCATCCAAAACCAAAAGCCCTAATTTTTCAGATTTGAATGAACCCTATAACCTTTCTAAATCATCAAGAAACAAGAAATCAAATTTTTAAGCTTAAGGTTAAGTAGATTACCTTTTAATCACTTGAAATCCCAAACTTTTCTCTTGATTTTCCTTCTTTTCTTCATGGATTTGATGAAACAAACCTTAGGGCTTTTCTTTCTCTCATTTTCGGCCATGGAAGAAGTGATAAGGATGAAGAAAATATTTTTCTGTTTAAATTCTTCATGACCAACTTTGATATATAAATAAAGGCAATTTAGTCATTTTCCATTTTAATCAAATTAAATGATTTAATCAACTTTATGATAACCAATCAAATTAGCACACATAAAGTATAATTAAAATATGCCATATGCACCAATAAAAATTGGACAAAAAATATAACATTTATGAAAAAGTTTAATTAATTAATTATTTAAATATTTAACAATTAAATTTCCAAATAATCAATTAATGTAATTATTATTATATATATATTTTTTATTTACAATAAATAACAAATACATATATTTATGACATGTGTCAAAATCTCATTTGACGAATAATTAATGTGTATCTAATCATATTATGTATCAAATACAAATACACAATAATTAGGATTGACCAAAATCCTCTAATGCATGTGTTATCGTTTAACCGATTAAACGATCCGAATTAACTCACTTAATCCGGTGAAGTATTATGAATAATCAATATTATTCATATCGCGTTGCCCAAGTGCTCAACGAGTACACTTCATATAATGAGACTCTCTAAGTTTAGGTTTATTTGTCACGAAATCCAATTTTGTGTCCATAATTCACTCACTCATGAATTATGACGACCACAGATAATCTCGCTAAACTATGCAAGTCGAGGTCATTGCATACGTATAATTCCCCTGTCACAGGCTATCCATATTATACCTGGGATATAGATGAGAACGTCAAATCCGTTCGGTATAAAATAGTCGACTTTCAATTTACGATCCCTAAATAACACTCGGAACTGATTTCTGAAGTTATACCACGGTCATGGATTTACTAGATCGTAAATATGTGAGGATGCCTATGCCATGTACAAAGGACTGACGGATCTTATCTTGATACACACTGGATATCATGAGCATCGGTCCATACCCAATGAACAGACGGAGGTCTGATCATGAATAGATCGGTGACGTGACTGTCATCAAAGCGTGGAGGATAACTCATATATCCCACTGTGGTATCTCAAGTCAAATGACCACTATGCTCGCTCAACTCGTGAAGATTCCTATTAACGTTGGTGTACCATCTATTAGGAAATCTTCAGTGAGTCGTTTAATGCTTATCAAATAAACACCTACATGTCTATACGAGTCTCCCGAGACTCATGGTTCATTGGGATAAACCATCGGACCAAGTCACGATATACGACATGTATTGGTCTCATTGGATTTTACTAACCGGCCCGTGTTTTATAAATCTTGATCAGAACTTATTTAAGGATATACATCTTATAGTGCGCTTCCCAATGTCAATTACAAACTACGTTGTAACTGCGCACTACTTGTAAATCCTAGGGTCTTTTTCTAATAGACACGTATCATTAAACTAGATTAGTTTCGATCTAATCATAATCAGATATCTAATCGAATTGATCGAATAAGTGTATAAAAGACAATGGTTGCTACCATTAAATTAGTAATATTATGAAAATAGAACTGCTCGTTGTAGGCACTGCATTTTTACGCATAAGTCCCTATGATGAGTCTCATTTTGGAGACACTACCTTTTAAGTCACGGAGGTCACGGGAAACGGACATCGGAAGGGGAATTCAGAATAAACAAGGCTCACTGTCTTCGTTGGTGCTGCGTTCGTTACTTCGTTCGAACCTCGTGCAGATTGCTGACGTTCGTGCCGCGTGCGCTGAGGCGTTCGAACGGAGCCGGTAATTCTGGTTTTGCTGCTAGCCTCACGCCCAGCCCATTTAGTTTCCCAAAGCCCATAAAACACATCCCAAATTAAATAATTAAATATAAATTAAATATTAAACATTAAAATAAAACATTTAAATCATTTACCAAATTAAATAAAACATAAAATAAACTCATGCCTAATATAAATGAATCAAATATATTATATACTAAAACTAAAAATAAGATTTGCCTAATTAAAATCAATCTTAACCAATTAAAGCCAATCACATATTTGACTTCCTAATTCAATAAGATATCCACCAATTTAAAAGTTTTGACTTCCTAATCTAAACCAAATTTGTCCCCCCCTCAATCTTTGACTTTCCTTGCTAAACACCAAATCATATCCCCTCTTTAATGACAAAATCCCTTCCTTGTGACACAAGGCCAAACCCTACCTCTTCTCTATATAAACAACCCCTAACCAAGGCCATTCTTCTCTCTGGACACAATAGAATTCACACCCAAGCTCTCTCGAATCTCTCTAGCTTATACACACAATTCACACAAAGTTATAGCAAGAAATCCTAGACATCACAAGCAAATCACACCAAAACCAATCCCTCTCTTCATAGCCGAACCTATCACAAATAACCACCCCTAATCACCACCGAAAACCAGCCCCTCTAAACCTCCATACATCACCGAAAATCACACAACACAGCAGCCCAAATCCTTAAAAAACAGTAACATAAAACTACATAGATAACCTTAAGAATAATCACATATAATCGCACTAAGAACCCACACAACTTGGAATAGTTCTTTGAAAACATTGAAACAGGTAGCCCGTGCAGCGAGCAGCAAAACAGGAGCCGAATAGGAGCAGAACGGAGTTCGAATCGTAGGCAAAGCGGTGAAACAGTGAGCTAGGACGTTGAACCAGCAGACCAGAAAAGTTGCGGAGCTTTTACCCCCTTTCGATCTTCGTGGAACGTGAGTCCGAGAGACGGCTTAAAAGGTTAGACCTGAGGGTATCTTTCACATTTATTCTCATTTTTACTTTCCGGTTATTTATTTTGATTATATTTTCTGTATTTGTGGTACCATTGTGTGTATGAGGTATGTTGTGGGTATTGGATGAATGAGAGAGGTGTCAACTCTCGCGGTATATCGGATGGAAACCCGGACATAAATTTCATAGCCGATTCCGAATGGACGGTAATATGATCTGTACTCGGGCCACAATTCCACGTACCGCTTGGGTAAATGACACCATCTTTCTTTTGTTGTGTTGCCCTTGTTTATTTAGTTTGTTTTACCTGAACTCAATATGTCGTTAGTTATGCATGATTCAACCAGGCGCATGGGCTTAGTGAGTTAGTCCAAAGGTCCTCCATTTAGGAGACAAAGAGCCGAAAAGGCCACCTTCGTGACACTACTTCGCCGTGCCGGTTGATGTATGTTCGGTTGGACGCTAGATACGTTCAATCGGGCATACTTAGTTTAATATTTTATTATCGTTATTTTCGTATGAGTCAATCGAGCGCATGGGCTTAGTAAGTGTGACGTGAAATCCCCTATGGGGAGAGGCTAAAAGCCCTTTACCACGATGCTTTGCCGCGCCGGTTGATGTGTGTTCAGATTGGACGGAAGATGTGTTCAATCGGGCATACTTGGTTGACATGATTGGTTCTATTCTTGCATGTATGATATGACGCGCATGGGCTTAGCATGTTGGTCTAAAGGTCCTCTCTTTGAGAGATCAAGAACCCCAAAAGGTCACCTTTACGGCAGTGCTTCGCCGCGCCCTTTTGTTTTCTGTTTATGTATTGCATCAGGTCCGTTCCGTTCGAACGCGTTCACGAACGCAACTCGAACGTGCATGTGTTTTTGCCTTATTATGGTCAGGTCTCGTATCCGTTCGAACGCGTTAACAAACGCCATACGAACGTGAGCTCTCTGTCTCATATCCGTTCGAACGCGTTTACGAACGCTACTCGAACGTGAGCATTCTGTCTCGTCTCCGTTCGAACGCGTTTACGAACGCTACTCGAACGTGAGCATTCTGTTTCATTCCGTTCGCACGCGTTTACGAACGCTACTCGAACGTGAGCATTCTGTTTCATTTCCGTTCGAACGCGTTTACGAACGCTACACGAACGCACACACACTGAACTGAGTCTGTCTTATAATATGCATGCATATTTGCCTATTGGTTGATCTTTCTTTTGTAAATGTGTCAATGTATCACCATTCATATGCTTGTGTCATGATAACATTTGAGTATTATTTCTTGCGGTATATCGGATGGAAACCCAGACGTAAATTCCGTAGCCGATTCCGAATGGACGGTAGTGCGGTCTGTACTTGGGCTACAATTCCACGTACCACTTGGAAAAGTGCCCATATGTGTGCTTGTATGGTTACCACGTATGCTTGTATGGTTAGTATGTGTGCTTGTGTTTTTCCTGAATGTGATGTACAAAGTTGTATGTTCATTGCTATCTTGATATATGTTAAGCATGCAATTTTATATATGAAATACATGTATATTTAGGCGCATATTTTATCTTATATATGTGAATTTAGAAGCATGATACCCTTAGAAATAATTGTTACTTCAGCTTGTTTAAATTATTATATAATCTTTTCATTACAAGTGACATAAGTAAGGGACCATTCCGAACCCAACGGTTTGAGGTCTTCCCTTGCGAGGGGTGAGTGCGGCCTTAAATCTTTGTCCCGGTTCACACCGGGTGGCGACTCCATGTTATGTAATCCTTCCCAAACTAGGCCGCGAGCCTAGGAACGGCGTCGCCCAGGTCCTGTGTCCCACAGTCTGGCGACTCCACTGGGGATGTGAGAATTGGCCCCGAAATATTGTCTTGTAATGAGTGGATTTATGTTTTAATTGGCCATGTCTATAGTGGATAAGTGAGGGTTTAATCAAGGGCACTTTAGGCTAGGTAATGGTTTGGTGTCTTCCTTCACTCACTACCTTTCTAGAAGGAAAAGCTGTGAGGATACCTACATGACCATCTACTTGTAGCCTTTGTGATGGACTAATTTGGAGGACTCGTTGTTTATTCCTGACACCAAGCGATAAGAGCCTAAGAGGCTTGGGTACTTAAGTGAGCCTCGCTCCACCTTCCCTCTGGGGAATCTACAACGGGAAATCCATTTGACAGTCCGTCACACACCATAGCTCATTGGCACGTACCTTAGTGTATAAAAAGGGTGCGCTCACTTGGTTGCTCGAACCCTTGAGTGGGGAGGACCTAGTTGTGGGCTATCCTTCGCCAGTGAGAGCCTTGTCCATACTCTTGCAAACCCACCCATAGACTGGTTTATATGGTTAAAGTAGCAATTATTTCCTTGAGTATGTGCTTGTGGACCATCCTCATTTGGATGCAGTTGGACTATTGTCAGAAATGCGGGCTTGCTGGGCCATTTAAACTGGGGCAAGTTCGCACCGTATGACTATTAGGCCAAAAGCTTCTGAAATATTGATGGGCCACTTTGTAAAAAAATTATTATGTCATGTTTGCATCATCTTGCTTGTGTTTGAGAACATCGTTGTTTGGATCCATTTGGACCACTTATCATGGGATATGGGCTTGTTGGGCCATTTAAACTGGGACAAGAACACATCTTATGACGATTGGGCCAAAAGGTTTCTAAATAACAATGGGCCATTTTATGATTGTGTTCGGAATTTTATCATTTGGATTTAGTTGGGCTCTTTGCCATAAGACATGAACTCGTTAGGCCATTTAAACTGGGACGGGTTCACTCTTATGACAGTTGTCCCAAAAACTTCTAAAATGATAATAGGCCGATTTGTTTGAGAATTTTATTTGATTTAATATATGTTATATACTTCTTATGCACATCATGCATACATACATCATGTTAACCATTGTGTTCTAAAAGCCATCATAGATTCCCGTTGGGTTAGAAAAAAGGGAAGACTCACCAAAATACCGAGAACAGACATGAGTGAATCAGATACTGAGGTATCCCGGATAGATCAGTTGGAAAGTGGCTTCGCCAAGATTACTGAACAGTTGCAAGCCTTGACTGCTGCCATGACTAATATGGCTATGCCCCGTGCCGGGGGAGATTCTGAGAATGTAAGGCGCGAGGAGCCTCCGAATGGGTTGGGGGGTGATATACCCGCTTTTGATGATGATAATGCAGAGTATGCAACAGACAGAGTAATTGGGTCTCAGGCCGAGATACAGAAACTCAGGGAGCAGGTTGAATCCGTTACCCGCAAGATGAGGGGTAAGAATGAAGATTTGTTAGACTATGAGACAATGAAGTTCGAGGAGCAGTTGCCAGCGCAGTTTAAGATGCCGGATTTGGCTAAGTTCAATGGGAATGGAGATCCAAGGGTGCATCTCCGTCAGTATGTGTCTGTTATGAGTTCAGTTGGCCTGTCTCAGCGCCAAGTCCAAAAGATGTTTGGGATGTCACTCGAGGGGGCACCTGTGGTTTGGTATCATAGCCTTGAGAAGAAGGTTAAGGAAGATTGGAAGGAACTAGCTGATGCTTTTCTGAAGCAGTATGTTACAGACTTGGAGATTGATTTGTCACTCCGAGATTTGGAGAACACTAAGCAGAAGCCGGAGGAGAGCTTCAAAGGGTATGTGGACCGCTGGAGGAGCCAGCTTCTGAAGATGCAGACTCGGCCCTCAGAAAAGGACCAGATCAAAATGATCATCAAGGGTACTAAGCCCTCAATTTATGGCAAGCTGAGGAGAATGACCTCCATGATTGTGGATTTCCGACAGTTGAGAGAGACTGTTATGGATATCGAAGAAGAGGAGGCTGAAAACAAAAAGTTTTATGGCCAGAATAAAAGAACTTTTGGAGGGCATTTTGAGACCAAGCCCACTACGGCAGAGGTCGCTACCGTCAGAAATAGGCGGTTCTCCAATCTTGGTAGACCTATATCAAGGGTGCTTGAGAAGTTGAAAGGACAAGGACTCCTGAAGCCTTTAGACCCTAGACCAATCCCAAACCCTGTGCCACACTACTTCGACCTGAGCCAATATTGCCACTTCCACCAGCAAAAAGGTCATGACACTGACAACTGCCCCCGCCTTAGGCATGAAATCCAAAACCTCATCGATGCTCACAAAATACCCGACCCAGAGAAAGAACAACCTGACACACACAGAAACCCTCTACCAAACTACCACTTTGTTCCACCACCCACCTACATGATCAACTCTGGCCTACCCGAAACCTTTGTCCTCAAAACCCTCCACCACCAAGCTTATTACATGGATGACAACGAAGGACCATAGGTCAAGGGAGAAGGCAATGCTGCGAATGATGGAGCTGTTCCTCCTAGTTTATTTGATCTTGCATTTTTAATAAAGACATTGGTTTTGTCTACTTGTTCGAACCTTTTTTTTATGATAATAAAGACGTTCATTTCGCTGAATCTCTTCTGCAACATGAGTATATTTGAGAAAAGCATTAGGCCTTAGTACTATGATACTCAGCGATATTTAGAACTCGAGGAATCCTCAGAATAAGAAAACAGAAAATATGAGATAGCCATTCAGAAATAGGGAAATGGGGCAATGAGACTGTCAGAAGGGAATGAGTTCACCAAGCCGATCAATTTGGAAAAAAAAAGCAATACTTTACCCGAGGGAGAGAAAACCGAGCAGTCACCAAGAGAATGGCAGAAGACCTAACCTAACGGGATAGGAAACCCAATCATGCATGCATGCATACACGTAACATATTCGCATCCTTTTTGTGTTTGTTCTGTTTGGTAATAACAGGTTTCAGAGGAGAAAAAGAGAAAGCGTCAAATGCGAGCCAACCAGAAGCAGTAACAGTACAATAGCAGAGTTTCGGGAATGAATCCCAGGGTCGAGGCCCACATTCAGTATCAATCTGGGGGGCGAGGCCCATGTCAGTAGCAGTTGGGGCCGAGGCCCACTTCAGCAATCAGTTTTGGGGATGAGTCCCAGGGTCGAGGCCCACATCAAACACAGTTTGGGAATGAATCCCAGGGTCGAGGCCCACATTACATCAGATCAGTTCTGCCGAGAATGGCACTCCGAGAATGGAGATATGGTCCGGGAATGGGCAGTTCAAGAATGAACAAGCCGGGAATAGCACTCCGAAAATGGAGCACGGTTCGAAATGGACCATCATCGCAACAGTTAGGGAATAAAGCCCACATTCAGTACAGTCAGGGAACAAAGCCCAGAGGAGGAAAGCCTCATATCAGTATAAGTTTGAGAATAAAGCTCAAGGGGAAGAAAGCCTCATGTCAGCACAGTTCGGGAACAAAACCCAACACTCAACAAATCAGGGAACAAGACCCTCAGCTCAAAATGGGAACAAGACCCACGGGAACAAAACCCACCACTCAACAATTCAGGGAACAAGACCCTCAGCTCAAAATGGGAACAAGACCCACGGGAACAAAACCCACCACTCAACAATTCAGGGAACAAGACCCTCAGCTCAAAATGGGAACAAGACCCACGGGAACAAAACCCACCACTCAACAATTCAGGGAACAAGACCCTCAGCTCAAAATGGGAACAAGACCCACGGGAACAAAACCCACCGCTCAACAATTCAGGGAACAAGACCCTCAGCTCAAAATGGGAACAAGACCCACGGGAACAAAACCCACCACTGAACAATTCAGGGAACAAGACCCTCAGCTCAAAATGGGAACAAGACCTTCAGCTCACTTCGGGAATGAACCAGGGGTCGCAGCACCTCACCACCAAATCAAAGCAACTCAACACATGGTAAGTCAAGTGACAGCTGGCGAGCCAGGTAAGTAGAAATGCATTGCATAACTTTGATAGGATTATCACTGTTGCACATTACACAAGTCCCATCAAAGTGGGGGCGACTGTAGGCACTGCATTTTTACGCATAAGTCCCTATGATGAGTCTCATTTTGGAGACACTACCTTTTAAGTCACGGAGGTCACGGGAAACGGACATCGGAAGGGGAAATTCAGAATAAACAAGGCTCACTGTCTTCGTTGGTGCTGCGTTCGTTACTTCGTTCGAACCTCGTGCAGATTGCTGACGTTCGTGCCGCGTGCGCTGAGGCGTTCGAACGGAGCCGGTAATTCTGGTTTTGCTGCTAGCCTCACGCCCAGCCCATTTAGTTTCCCAAAGCCCATAAAACACATCCCAAATTAAATAATTAAATATAAATTAAATATTAAACATTAAAATAAAACATTTAAATCATTTACCAAATTAAATAAAACATAAAATAAACTCATGCCTAATATAAATGAATCAAATATATTATATACTAAAACTAAAATAAGATTTGCCTAATTAAAATCAATCTTAACCAATTAAAGCCAATCACATATTTGACTTCCTAATTCAATAAGATATCCACCAATTTAAAAGTTTTGACTTCCTAATCTAAACCAAATTTGTCCCCCCCTCAATCTTTGACTTTCCTTGCTAAACACCAAATCATATCCCCTCTTTAATGACAAAATCCCTTCCTTGTGACACAAGGCCAAACCCTACCTCTTCTATATATAAACAACCCCTAACCAAGGCCATTCTTCTCTCTGACACAATAGAATTCACACCCAAGCTCTCTCGAATCTCTCTAGCTTATACACACAATTCACACAAAGTTATAGCAAGAATCCTAGACATCACAAGCAAATCACACCAAAACAATCCCTCTCTTCCATAGCCGAACCTATCACAAATAACCACCCCTAATCACCACCGAAAACCAGCCCCTCTAAACCTCCATACATCACCGAAAATCACACAAACACAGCAGCCCAAATCCTTAAAAAACAGTAACATAAAACTACATAGATAACCTTAAGAATAATCACATATAATCGCACTAAGAACCCACACGACTTGGAATAGTTCTTTGAAAACATTGAAACAGGTAGCCCGTGCAGCGAGCAGCAAAACAGGAGCCGAATAGGAGCAGAACGGAGTTCGAATCGTAGGCAAAGCGGTGAAACAGTGAGCTAGGACGTTGAACCAGCAGACCAGAAAAGTTGCGGAGCTTTTACCCCCTTTCGACTTCGTGGAACGTGAGTCCGAGAGACGGCTTAAAAGGTTAGACCTGAGGGTATCTTTCACATTTATTCTCATTTTTACTTTCCGGTTATTTATTTTGATTATATTTTCTGTATTTGTGGTACCATTGTGTGTATGAGGTATGTTGTGGGTATTGGATGAATGAGAGAGGTGTCAACTCTCGCGGTATATCGGATGGAAACCCGGACATAAATTTCATAGCCGATTCCGAATGGACGGTAATATGATCTGTACTCGGGCCACAATTCCACGTACCGCTTGGGTAAATGACACCATCTTTCTTTTGTTGTGTTGCCCTTGTTTATTTAGTTTGTTTTACCTGAACTCAATATGTCGTTAGTTATGCATGATTCAACCAGGCGCATGGGCTTAGTGAGTTAGTCCAAAGGTCCTCCATTTAGGAGACAAAGAGCCGAAAAGGCCACCTTCGTGACACTACTTCGCCGTGCCGGTTGATGTATGTTCGGTTGGACGCTAGATACGTTCAATCGGGCATACTTAGTTTAATATTATTATTATCGTTATTTTCGTATGAGTCAATCGAGCGCATGGGCTTAGTAAGTGTGACGTGAAATCCCCTATGGGGAGAGGCTAAAAGCCCTTTACCACGATGCTTTGCCGCGCCGGTTGATGTGTGTTCAGATTGGACGGAAGATGTGTTCAATCGGGCATACTTGGTTGACATGATTGGTTCTATTCTTGCATGTATGATATGACGCGCATGGGCTTAGCATGTTGGTCTAAAGGTCCTCTCTTTGAGAGATCAAGAACCCCAAAAGGTCACCTTTACGGCAGTGCTTCGCGCGCCCTTTTGTTTTCTGTTTATGTATTGCATCAGGTCCGTTTCCGTTCGAACGCGTTCACGAACGCAACTCGAACGTGCATGTGTTTTTGCCTTATTATGGTCAGGTCTCGTATCCGTTCGAACGCGTTAACAAACGCCATACGAACGTGAGCTCTCTGTCTCATATCCGTTCGAACGCGTTTACGAACGCTACTCGAACGTGAGCATTCTGTCTCGTCTCCGTTCGAACGCGTTTACGAACGCTACTCGAACGTGAGCATTCTGTTTCATTCCGTTCGCACGCGTTTACGAACGCTACTCGAACGTGAGCATTCTGTTTCATTTCCGTTCGAACGCGTTTACGAACGCTACACGAACGCACACACACTGAACTGAGTCTGTCTTATAATATGCATGCATATTTGCCTATTGGTTGATCTTTCTTTTGTAAATGTGTCAATGTGTCACCATTCATATGCTTGTGTCATGATAACATTTGAGTATTATTTCTTGCGGTATATCGGATGGAAACCCAGACGTAAATTCCGTAGCCGATTCCGAATGGACGGTAGTGCGGTCTGTACTTGGGCTACAATTCCACGTACCACTTGGAAAAGTGCCCATATGTGTGCTTGTATGGTTACCACGTATGCTTGTATGGTTAGTATGTGTGCTTGTGTTTTTCCTGAATGTGATGTACAAAGTTGTATGTTCATTGCTATCTTGATATATGTTAAGCATGCAATTTTATATATGAAATACATGTATATTTAGGCGCATATTTTATCTTATATATGTGAATTTAGAAGCATGATACCCTTAGAAATAATTGTTACTTCAGCTTGTTTAAATTATTATATAAATCTTTTCATTACAAGTGACATAAGTAAGGGACCATTCCGAACCCAACGGTTTGAGGTCTTCCCTTGCGAGGGGTGAGTGCGGCCTTAAATCTTTGTCCCGGTTCACACCGGGTGGCGACTCCATGTTATGTAATCCTTCCCAAACTAGGCCGCGAGCCTAGGAACGGCGTCGCCCAGGTCCTGTGTCCCACACTCGTATTTATGAATTGGACATAAATACGATCCGGACTGGCACTCTGAACACTGACCCTAATAATTTCTCCTACTTGCTCTAGTGTCAATCCCCAATATCATATACACATCTCAATGTGTATCACATACCGTGGCCCTCAAGAGCTCACCTTGCACTCAAGAGGTAGGCAACAACAAGTAAGCCCGCTTTACAAATCAAATCTGTCCAACAAACCCAATCGTTTTCTTTAACCAGCATCATTCATATTTTGTAGAATCTAAATTCCACATCAATATGACTCGGACGCTATATCAGTATTGTGCTATAGCTACTAAATTGTTTATGTATTTAGAAATCAAATCCAAATATTATAAGACAACCGCAAGAACAAAGCTAATATCAACACTTCTAATCTTTGAGGTCACTTTGCAACTTCTTAAGTCAATACTTCAAAAGTCGCAACTGATTCCACTAGTCCAGTAGAATCAACGGTGACACTCCCACTGCATCTTTTCTGACTTTATATGACATAGACCATCTAATATCACAATTAGGATCAAAACTAATCTGACCTTATGGTTGCAGACTAAATTCTCCATGAATAAGAAACATGTTCTTAATATCTCAAAGATCACAAAGAACATGTTTCAAGATCCATCATATGGTCTGCAACATATCAAAATAACTCGTAATAATTACGATTAAATTGATATCTTTAATCGCACATAATATAGTATTCATTACGCCATCATCATATGATGCGTAAGATTGACTATACATTCTAATCAATCTCTCTTTCGATAAAGGTAACATCCTTTACAAAAGATGAATACTATATATATATATATAACACATTAACTGTCAAACAATTATACTAACTGTCATACAGATAGTCTTGTTGTGTCCTTTATTAGATCATATCTAATATGCGACTAATGAGAGTATCTCATAAGTCTCTTGTTTTATATTATATATAAGACTTTATATCAAATATATCAGAGATTACTCTCATTGCTTCCACGAAGAAAAGAAGACCTAGGATATATAATATTAGAAAGAATTTTATACGCTCCCACTGACCCTACTGAAAAATACGTACTTTCTATACTTCGATAAAACCATACAATCTGACTGATATCAAAATCAGAGAATACGAATTTCTGGAAAGCTTATCTGAGTCTACAATAGGCTATATAAGCCATTATATCAAACTGTGATCTTAGCATAATACAAACTCTAGGGTCATTCTAGAATGAACTATTCAAACAAAGAAATCACGACGGATTTCTCATTTGAAGAAATCACTCAAGAACGCCAATTTGCATTCTTTAGCCAAAATACATAGTTTAATATCAACATTAACCAACAAATCTTTTAATTATTCAATTAGTGCGACTAGAGATAAGTTTTCTCAGAATCTACAATAGATCACTGAGTATAACTCTTCTCATCGTCATACTATAAATGTCAAACCTTTATCAGGCTCACTTTGCTTTTGCTGTGCAAATAATTTGCACATTTTTATGGCATGTGTCAAAATCTCATTTGACGAATAATTAATGTGTATCTAATCATATTATGTATCAAATACAAATACACAATAATTAGGATTGACCAAAATCCCATAATGCATGTGTTATCGTTTAACCGATTAAACGATCCGAATTAACTCACTTAATCCGGTGAAGTATTATGAATAATCAATATTATTCATATCGCGTTGCCGAAGTGCTCAACGAGTACACTTCATATAATGAGACTCTCTAAGTTTAGGTTTATCCGTCATGAAATCCAATTTCGTGTCTATAATTCACTCACTCATGAATTATGACGACCACGAATAATCTCGCTAAACTATGCAAGTCGAGGTCATTGCATACGTATAATCCCTCTGTCATATGTTATCCATATTATACCTGAGATATAGATGAGAACGTCAAATCCGTTCGGTATAATATAATCGACTTTCAATTTACGATCCATAAATAACACTCGAAACTGATTTCTGAAGTTATACCACAGTCATAGATTTACTAGATCGTAAACATGTGAGGATGCCTATGCCCTATACAAAAGACTGACGGATCCTATCTTGATACACACTGGATATCATGAGCATCAGTCAACACCCAACGAACAGACGGAGGTCTGATCATGAATAGATCGGTGACGTGACTGTCATCAAAGTGTGGAGGATAACTCATATATCCCACTGTGGTATCTCAAGTCAAATGACCAATATGATCGCTCAACTCGTGAAGATTCTCATTGACGTTGATGTATTATCTATTATGAAATCTTCATTGAGTCGTTCAGTGCTTATCAAATAAATACCTACATGTCTATATGAGTCTCCTGAGACTCATGGTGTAATGGGATAAACCATCGAACCAAGTCACGATATACGACATGTACTGGTCTCAGCGGATTTTACTAACCGATCCGTGTTAGTAAATTTTGACCAGGATATTTATTTAAGGATATACATCTTATAGTGCGCTTCCCAATGTCAATTACAAACTATGTTATAAATGCGCACTACATTGTAAATCCTAGGGTCTTTGTCTAATATACACGTATCACTAAACTAGATTTAGTTTCGATATAATCATAATCAGATATCTAATCGTAATTAGATCGAATAAGTGTATAAAAGACAATGGTGCTACCATTAAATTAGTAATATTATGGAAAATAAACTGCTCGTATTTATGAATCGGACATAAATACGATCCGAATTGGCACTCTGAGCACCAACCCTTAGGGGTGTGCATCGGTCGGTTCGGTCGGTTAATCCTTGATTTTTTAATCGTAACCGAAATTTTCGGTTAAATAAAAGTGTGACCGATTTAACCAATTTATGACACATAACCAATAACCAATTAACCATTATATTTCGGTCGGTTATGGTTAATTCGGTTATTAACCAATCCAATAAATTAAAATTTAATATTTTTTATAATTTTTAATTAGTAAAATTATATATGATGTAGGTCGGTTCTATCGATTTTTTTGGAACGTTTCAACCAGTCGAACCACTGGCGCATTAAATTTTTTGGATCACTAATTCGATCACATATTTGATTCTAAAAATATCGATTCTAACTAACATTTGATTAAATATATCTATATTTAATTACATGCGAGAGAAATATTTTTTAAACCATCGATGATTGTCATGGCCTCAAATTTCCATCCAAACCTGCCATGTTAGAAATTTTAAGGGTCACAAATTCACCACGATGCAAAATCTATACATTTGAAATTTTATGTATTTTTACCTTTAAATTCTTGAGAGAAATTAAAAAGAGTCAAAACTAAGCTGTTAATGCAGCTTGTCATTTGAATTTTATCAATTTTATTTTCGGGTAGTATTATCAAATCAATATAACTACAACCAATTGAGAGTTTACATGCAGACTATCTTAACTCTAAAAAATTAAAGGATTCGCACGCGTTAATATATATATATATATATATAGTTTAATTTCGGTTAATCGGTCGGTTCGGTTATACGAATCTCATAACCGTAACCGAATCGAATAACCGAAAAAGTTAAAAAAAGTAACCGCAATAACCGATTTAACCGAATTAACCGAACCGTAATTAAAAAAATGGGTCGGAACGGTTCGGTTAATCGGTTAAAACCGATTAATGCACACCCCTACCAACCCTAACAGTTAGGCCACTCAATGATGACCTATAATTATTCTTGAGTTGTTTCAAAGTGGTGATACTTGATTGGTGTTTTAGAGATTGGATTAAAGTGTTAGATTGTGTTAATTTTGATTAATTTTGTTTAATTTGATTAATTAAGAAATTAGGGTTTCAATCCTAAACCAAAATTGGGGATTTTCATATATATGTTGTATTTTAATACATATGAGATATATAAATTATTTTGGTAGTGATTGGAAATCACCTAAACTTGTATTTGACAATTAAATGACCAAAATGTAAAATATTGTGGGCTCACGGCAATAAGCAAAAAATCTAATTTTTTTTTTATAGATTGCATTTTAATGTATATAAGATGTACAAATAATTTTGGTAGTGATTGGATATCACATAATCTTGTATTTGACAAATTATGACCAAAATGAACAAAATACAAACTATTTAGGCCATTTTCGTAATTATGAAAAATCTGGAAATTTTTTCAAATTTCCGTTTTTTTAATGTATATTTGATGTACAAATCATTTTTGTTGTGACCGGAAATCACCTAAGCTTGTTTTGAACAACTTAGGACAAAAATGATTAAAAATGAAAATTGTTGGGCTTTATGGTAATTTACTGAAATTATGATTTTTGGGTTAAAATTTTTTTTGTTTTTGAGTATTGTGTGATTAAAATATATTTTATTTTAATCACCCAAGAACAATTAAATAAATTGAAAAATTTATTTTTCCCGTATTCCGCTGCATAACCCAGGTATTTTGCCCAACACCCCAACAACCCGGCCGGATATACCGTGAAAACCCTAAATCCGATCGAACATGATATATGTGTCATTGAATAAGTAGATTGTCCGTTACATAAGTTACGAGATCTAATTATGTCCGACCGGACATACAATTTAAATTTAATAGCCAACCGGATATATAATTCAAAATACATGTCCAAACGGACATGTATCGAGCTATCATCTACTATGAAAATCTTCAGTTACTGGAGTCACGGGCATCATAATTATTGAATATGTTTGGTCGAACATATATCTCAAGATGTGCCTCCGGCCGGATATATGTCGAGTTGTAACTGACGACAGAGGTGAGAGAGGGAAGAGATCCTGTCTTTCCCTTCCATTCCTAGACCCTCATCCTCTGCTATAAAAAAAAAGGGTTTTCCCTTCACATAAACAATTTAGAACCTATCTGGAAAACTCTGCCAAAATTATGCAATATTGTGTTCTTAGAGAGATAGGGTGAGAAAATAACGAGGAAATCTTATAAATCTTGGGAGTTCATTCCAGCAAATAACCCAGTGGCAATCCGACTTCAGAGACGTCTTTTGATCCAGACGATACATAAAGGTACGATATGATGGCACCTTATTTTATCCTTTCTGTGTTTTGTAGTTTATTCTATAACATACACTATCTCCAGCCGGATGTACATCACATCCGGTCGGACATGCACACACTTCTGGCCACTTGATAAACATATCAGGCCACATATAGTGTTTTATTTAGTTCAGTTACTTTGTTGATGTTTATTTTCAGTATATTACTGTCTTTTTTCTTATCTTATATTATCATTTCATGCATGCTAGTATGTTAGTTATCTTATTAATGCCCTGATTATTTTTATTTCACATAATTACTCACTGTATGCATATCTGACCAAACTTACACTAAATCCGGTGGGAATTTAAATGGCCAAAAAAATTATTCGGCATGGCTTCTTCGGAATGATATGTGTTATGATGTGTTTGAATCACATACTATTATTCTCTTTCACGGTTTTTTATTTATTTATTATGCTTACTGTCAGTTAAGCAATGAATTATCTTTTGTACCTTTCTGGTTTGCGAAACACATGACACATAAATTTTCGGCCAGGCTTCCACAAGGACATGCCGATGTGATACATGTTATGATTTGTTTAATTATTATCTTGTTGCTACTATATTAGTTTCTAAATATTTGTTCATTGTTTGTTGTTTCTTTACTATTCATGATTGTGAATTATATATTTTTTCATAAATTGTTATTGCAAATGATTGCATTATAAGATATGATAATATCTCATTTGAGCGTAAATATTATACGGGCATCAATAAGGGACCATTCCGAACCCAAACAGATTTAAGGTCGAACCTTGCGAGGGGTGTAGTGCGACCTTAAATCATTCCTAATGTCTCATACCGGGTGACGACTCCACTATTCTCCGGTTAGTCCCCCTATGGGGCTATCTGTACTCTACAGGGTGCGAGCCCAACATTGTAGTGGTCTCCAACATCATAGGCATAGCGGTAAAACCTGCTTCGCTCCTACACCTACCCATGTCAGCTCTCAGATCAAGTCATGCTTTGTACCGCCAACCATCATGGGCCCCAAACTGCATACACTCCACAATCGGACATCCCGATACCTCACATATCAAGTCAGAGGTAATATCTAGGGGTGGGCATTATCGGATTTGGATCGGATCAGACCGAATCTGAATCTGATCCGATCCGATTAGTATTAGTTTGTTTGATCCGATAAGGTTTGATAGCCTTATCAAACTCGATTCGATCTGATAACTATCGAATCAGATCAGATTTGTTTTATCCGATTCGAATACTTAACGAATCGGATAAATCCGATTTGATAACGGATTCGAATCCGATAGAGAATCTGATTTGATAATGAATCCGATAGTGGATTCGATTTGATAACGGATCCGATTCGATAACGGATCCGATTTGATAAAATTGATTTGAATTTTAAGTTATCCGATCCGATTCGATAAAATTGTTATGAATTTACAAATTTTCAAATATATTTTTCGAATCGGATCCGTTATCAAATCGGATTTGTTATCAAATCGAATCTACTATCGAATTTATTATCAAATCAGATTCTCTATCGGATTTCGAATCCGTTATCAAATCGGATTCCTTATCGGATTCAGATTTGTTATCAAATCGGATAAAATCTGATTCGATCCGATAGTTATCAAATTTATCTGATCCGATCCGAAATTCGACAAATGAACCAAACATGATTCGATTAGGTTCGATAGCCAAATCTGATCCGATTCGATGCCCACCCCTAGTAATAGCTAACCTCTTTCCGAACAACCAAGTAGAAAACTAAAAAATGTGCTTGTAAATCATTTCTAGATCGATGTTACTGATGAACATCCGACATAATCGAGCATACACTGGGGCGTCTAAAGTATACAGGTCGTCTCATCCTATCTTGCGCAGTAGATCAATATGTATATATCATGTAATATCTTCTATATCTACTGTATATGCCCCAACAATAGGTCGTGCAATCCAGACATTCTGGTAATAAGGAACAACATCAACCATGTATATGCCCCAACAATAGGTCGTGCATTCAAGAAATTCTGGTAATAAGGAACAAAATCAGCAATAACTTCGGAGACAAGTTCAGATTTCAGTAAAAGTTCGGAGAAAATTTCGGATTCCTAAGTAACTTCAGAGAAAAGTTCAGATTTTTTAAGTCTTGATGGATAGTTCGAATATTTTTGTCTTATTATGTGAACACTTCGGAGATCTCGGTCTTTATAATTTTAAAATTTCGGAAATCCAAAGTTATTAATTCGGATATCCGAAGTTTTAAATTAAAAAAAAAAAGTTCGGTGTAGACTTCGGAGAAAATGATTATTTTGACAAAATCCAAACATTGTGATTCATTTTGGCAAATGACAAAAAAATTTTGACTAGTTTTTCCAATTTCCCTAATTATAAGAAAAAAGAAATTAAATAAAAACATTAATGTTTAATTTAATTTATCACTCTTCTTATAAAATTTTTCACATGGATATAACTAGGAATTTCACACTTGAAGTAGCTATATATTTATATGTATAGCTAGAAACAGAAAACCTGGTAATTAATTATCACAGGCAATCTTTATCCGTTTTAATTGCATTATATAGGTTTTTATTGGTCATGACTCTCTGAAGTTTCATAGCCATTTGAGCTGCGCCATATCTCTTCAAGTTCCCGAGCAAAAGTCTTTTGTCTCCCAACAACAATAGTAATATGATCTTTATTTTCGACAACCTTAACGCGAGCACGAGGGATTTTTTTTTGCACATTGTAACTACATTCCACCGGAATAACCTCATCTTCTTCGCCGTGGTATATATTAACGTCACATTTCAGGCGATCGCGGACGGCATCTAAGTACCCATCAAGCTTGATTGCGGTGCCACAAATGATGTTGTGCAATGTATGCCATGCAGCATTGTGTGTGTGACAAAAGAATCCTTCAAGCAAGAAAGTCCTCATCCTGTAAATGTGATTCACCAAATTGCATTAATATCAATTGAAATGGTAGATGCAAGTCTCTATCAAAAAGCATAGTACAAATGAAATTTATTATAGCAGAGCCAATTGGGTGTCAATAAATGGAAAATAAAATAAAATAAATTTCGTCTCAGCAATATAAAAACTTCCTTTCTGCATCTAGCTGGTTGGACATAAGTCTAAAAAAAAACATTTGCCCTGAGCTACCCAAAGCACCATCGGATAGCTTTAATCAGATAAAGAAGCTTTAATCTCGTCAGAAAATTCTCAACCAATATCAGATCGATGTCAAACCAAACTTTTGCAAATTTCATCACATTAAATAGTGTAGGTGGCCTAACTAACATTTAGTGATTAAAGATTTATAGATTGCCATACCAAATTAATTATCAGAGTCACAAAGTTAATAAGTTTTAAGCTTTTCTCAGGTTAATTTCAAATGGAAGGGGGCCGCTGCTTTTCCTAGTACGTCCTTCAAGATTTAAACATTTGGCCCCCGCATTCCAATGTGAATGAAAGTTTACGTGATCAGTGATCACCATGTGTAGTAAAGTACACTTTTTGAAATGGACAAATCACATCCCCTTGGTTATCGTCAATGGCACCAAAACAACAATCAAAATTGAAAATTGCATATTGTAATCAAGTAAAACGAAATAATATATAAAATATAATAGAATAGAATTGTTTGAGTTGACACGTCTCAACGGGATCTTATTAGCTAGGAGTAGATGAACTTACCTGTTTCTAGTGACAAGTTTGGCAAGAAATTCCCACACCCGATGGTTCTTACAAATCAGCAAGCAAATTGTCCGAGAGATGTGTTCATACCAACAAGCCATTGATGCACCGAAAGCTATTAATGGCCACACACGTCTCGGTGCTACCTTTCTCATCACATACTGCATGGGTTGTTCTCCTTTTGGCACTGGATAATACGGCTGCCATATATGAATTCAATACCGTTTGGTAAATAAAAACTATATATAAGTAACTACTCAAATTAAAAAAACTGAATAAAAGTACTTACAGGTGCAAGTAGAGTAAGAGACTTGACTGATCCAGGGTGTTTAACAGCTAATGCAAGGGCTAATATGCAGCCTAAAGAATGAGCCACAATGTGGAAGGATTTAACTTTGTTTGGTTCTATTACTGACTTTTCAATCATGTCCAAATGCTCTCTCACTGTGTAAAGCGAATCTGTAGGCTTAGGGCTCCTCCCAAACCCTAGCAGATCGATGGCGAATAATCGGTAAGTAGATTTAGCAGCACTTGAGAAGTTGGGGAATAACGTTTCAGTCCAAAATGCTGAAGATGAAATGAATCCATGAATGAACAGCACATCTTCACGTGACTTATCTGACATCACAGACACATCCAAAATCAGCTTAAAATAATTAAGTAACAATCTTGTATTGATGTTATTAATTAATTAATTAAATTACCTGTTGGTCCTTCAGCTTTAACAAAGAGAGTATCTCTGCCAGGGCTAGAAGAGGTCCAACGAGTGCAAAATTTACAATCACAATCAGACCATCTTGGAATTGGATGTGATTGCTGCCCTCCAATCTTACCTTGTAACATTTCAACAATGGTAGAATTAACGGTGAACGTTGATCTCACAGTTCCTTTTTTGATCTTCTCACAAGGTTGTACCACATTTCCATCCACTTTAAGCCTCTTTAGTTCATTAACAGTTAGCTTTGAGACCTCTGACACAAGCGAAGGCCGCGTATATAGAGTATCCGAAATCTCTTCTAGCTGTAACTTGCTGGAAGAAAGGCACACGATTTTTGATTTGCCTTGTTCGGATACCAAGATTTTTCCACTGCTTGTGATGGCCTCTTTAGATGAAGAGCAATAGCAAGGCTTCCACTCTGCCTCAATGAAGAAATCGGCAACTTTATAAACGATGCACAAGAGAAAATCAAGAAGGTCAAGAAAAGAAAACACAATGAAACTCGCGGCTTTGTTCATAAAATTGCCTGTTAAGGATAAAACCAATTTGGTTTTGCACATTACAGCAGCCATTTCAAATAAACTAGCAAGCCGCAACAAGATTGCAATAACTAGAGAGTGAATTAGATTGAAAAAGATTAGGGTTATTGAGGCAACAATGAGGCACCCATTGGCTTAATAGAGTTCAAAACGTCAATGGAATACCTTTAACGATGTTACCAGCTACACTTTTTTTTTTTTAACGATGTAACATGCACATGTTACACTCAAAAATGGAAAGCCAAAAGAAGATAAGGGGTTTTGAGGAATTTAGGTTTTCTGAAAATGGGGGGGTCGTTGAAATTATCAACAGCCAAAGGCATGAGTATATTGAGTAGATTTCTTGCACCTCAACACAGAATAAGAAGATTCATATACTGTTAGCGTGTGGGAAAGAGAGAGCTTATTGAGTCTTGAGACTCACTCACTGACAGTGAATTCATTTATCATTTAACACCGTTTGTTGGCCAAGGATAAAAGGTTGGTGGTAGTTGAACCCCCTGATGAAGAAACAATTCTCTCCTTAGCCTAGATACATTAAATTAAATTAAAAGAAAATTATTTAAAAAAAAAAAAATCAATCGCAGTTTCTTGCTTCTTGGAATTTTTTTTTAGATCGATTTTTTTCTCATCTACTAGGTTACAACTCATCATTTGTTAACTAAGAATTAGCCTAACTCATTAATATTTTTAAGCAGACTCCAAACGTTCTAATAAATTTAATACATGTTGTCTGTCCTGGCACGAGTCTCATAATATAATATATATATATATATATATATTTAGCGTTCAAAGATTTAGCGTCGCCACGAAAATCATCGCTAAATATATCATTTAGCGTCGTCAAAAACAAGCGACGTTAAAGTAACAACATATTGTGTCGAACTTATTAGCGTTAGTTTTAACATCACCTATGAATTTGGGGATGATATATGTAGAACCGGTTAATTCTGGTTCGGTTCCGGTTCCACACTTAAGTGGAACAGGAACCGTGAACCGAATCAGAACCGGTTCATGTTCGAACTGTTTTTTTTTTTTTTAAATTATATAAAAAATTCGAAAATAAATTAGATTAATTTAATAAATAAATAAAATTATTAAATTGAAGAGCTTGAACTTAAATTTTAAAAAATTTAAGTTGCCTACGTATCCTCCAGGGGTGAGAGGAATCAAAGCTCACGTAGTTCTATTACAATTTTAAGATATTTCCCCTTTGGAAATTTATAATTTTGTAATTATCAATCATCATTATCAGTTGATCATTCAGCTGCGGTTCTGCTTGCATTTGTTGTTGCAGATGCATTATCGAACAAGTCTTCAAAATCATCGAGGACATCTTCTTGTTGTCTCAGATCAGCTCGAGTCCAATCATCCACACAAGTTGTTGCTTGCATTTGTTGTTTCTACACAAGTTGTTGCATTTGTTGCTTGCATTTGTAATTATCAATCATCATTATCAGTTGATCATTCAGCTGCGGTTCTGCTTGCATTTGTTGTTGCAGATGCATTATCGAACAAGTCTTCAAAATCATCGAGGACATCTTCTTGTTGTCTCAGATCAGCTCGAGTCCAATCATCCACACAAGTTGTTGCTTCTAGAGTGCTTGGATGTAATGAAGATCGTCTAGCTTCCAATATATTGCCTCCCAAGCTGAAGGTTTGCTCAACCGCAACGGTGGAAATAGGTGATGTCAATATCTCTTTAGCAATAATTGATAAAACATGATATATATTTTGATATCGGTTCCACCATTCAAGGATTTTAAAATTTTTACTAACTAAACTTTCAGTAGGAAACTCGAAATTTGTAGATAAATAATTATCTAATTCGGGGTTATTAGTTGTCGTATCCCTAACTTTTTTATTTCGTTGCAGTAATCAACGATCCTCTGCGCTAAGTCTTGTTTGAATTACCGGTTCGCTACTACTAGATTCACCTAATGTTCCTAAGTTATATCTTACAATATAATCATTAAATAAATCAATTAAATCATTTCTTAATCTCACTATTATTCTTGTAATATCAATTTCATTTAATATTCCTAAATAACCATAGTAAACTTGTAGAGCACTGAGCAAACCTTCTAATTTAAATCTAGGATCAAAAACAGCAGCAATAAGATAAAGTAAAGGAATTTCTCTAAAATAATTCAACCATTTTACCTTCATAGCATTAATGGCTTCTAACAAAATAATATCATTATGATCGCTACTTTCAACATGTTCATCGAGAGTACCATCAATATTCAAACTTTCAAGAAGAAATAAATGTGTTGTAGGATAATAAACTCCGCTAAAAATTAAAGTAACATCATTAAAAACTTTTAAATTTCTAAAAAAATTTCACAAATATCTCATTGACTAGGAAAAAATGTGATATTTTGAACATGTTGAGAAAAAAAAAACTACATAATGCATCTTTGTATTGTAATGCTTGACATAAAAGAAAATAAGTTGAATTCCAACGTGTTGGAACATCTCTTGAAAATTTAATCGGTTTAATACTATTTATTTTACAAAACTTGGCATATTCTCTCCTAACATGAGAATATGACCAAATACAATTAAGTGTCGTCTTAATAAGATCAATGAAATGTGATAATAATTTCAGATCATCTTGAACACATTAGTTAAGGACATGACATGTGCAACGAATATGAAAAAACCAACACCCTAAATTTGGTTGACATATTTCTTTTAAATTATTGATGGATGCAGTATTTGCAGATGCATTATCAAATCCAATTGTTAAAATTTTATCTACTAAATCATATTCATCAAAAATTACCTTCATCATTCTATAAATATTTTGTGCAGTATGTTGGTCATCAAAAACTCTAAATGCAATAAGTCATTTTTGCATGGTAAATGATGCATCAATCCAATGACAAGTCACACCCATGTATGAGTGTGTTTGCCAATAGTCACTACAAATATCAGAACATATAGAAATACGACCTTTAATCTCTTTAAATATTTCATTTAAAATAATTTTACCATCTTTATATAATTTAAAAATATGACGTTTTGTTGTGTTTCGAGTCATTCTACATGCAGCAGGATTTAAAGCATTATGCAAATAATTAGCAAAATGAAGTTTTTCACCAAAGCTTAAAGAAAGATGTGTCATACAAGTTAATTTCTCAAATTCTTCTCTATTTTTTGCATCAGAATATTTAAATAAATCTACAGCACTCGTACCTCTACTAGATGATGCGTACCTGGCCATTTGAGTTTGCGTCGTATCAAGTCCAAGTTCAACCGCATGATGTCTTTCCAAGTGCTTGATCATATTGTCATATCCACCAGAAAATTTGTAGAAAACCCCACAATGGTTGCAAACTGCTCTTGAACTTTCATCGTCTTGATCTAAATGAAAATGAATTTTGAAAACATCCGAGGAACGAGACTTAACTTCTCTTCTCCGTGATTGTGAACCGACACTAAGGCCGCTCTCTTGGGTTTGCATATTTAACATTATGTTCTCAGATGAGTTTGCCATTTGTTGTTTAAGAAATAAGTAAGAAGAATAAGAAAATTGACTAATTGAGAATGATAATAACTAATTGAGAATAAGAGAATTGTAGGAATTGAGAGAGTTGAGAAATTGATGTGTTGAAATAATGAAAAATGATCCATATTTATAGAGTTTTAGCATTTTTTATACCAAAAATGGCCCTAAATATAATCGTTTTATTACCGTTATTATGAGTATATTAGGAATTAACTATTCCAATTTTTTTTAATGGCCGTTAAGGCCTTTTTTTTTTTGTATTAAGGGGCAGGGAGACTAGCCGTTGGGGAAGTAAGGGTTCCCGTTGGAACCCTACGGTTCCAACCGGTTCGGTCGGGGGTGGAACCCCAACCGAATCGGTCAATCACGGTTCCGGTTCCGAAACCGTTTCGGAACCGGAACCGTGGCCGAGTCTAGATATATATAATATATTTAACAATATTATTATTATTAATTAGTGTCACCTATGAAGTTGATGACACTAAAATGTATACATTTAGGCAACGCTAAAAATCCATTAATAACAATAATAATTAATAATTATTATTAATTAGCATCGTCTATTTTTGGCGATGCTAAATTTATTACTTTTAGTGTCGCCAAAAACATAGGCGACGCTAAAAAACCTGTAATAATAATAATGTAAATTATTATTATTATTATTATTAATTATAAATAATTGATTATATTTATGTGAATTACACGCGCACACATATATATTATTTTTTACATCTTATTATATTAAACTGTTAATAGCCTAGTGGTAACTATGCTACACCTTCAATTCTTGAGTTCAAGTCACACCAATTATAATAATTTGTAGAATTATAAATGTGAATTATTATGTAGGCTTAGGCCCACCGTTAAGTGATATTAGGATTTATGTGTGAGGCATCACTCATGGTTGGTTAGGTGAGCTTTATAGTCGGTCCCACAATATATTTTTTTAAGATAATTACATAAATTTCAATTCAAAGATTTAGCGTCGCTTAAGCTTATTCGACACCAAATGTAATTATTGATAATTAAATATATTTTAATAATACGCGACCAGTTTTTAAAGTTCATTTTCTGCGTCGTCATAATTTAACGTCAAAATTTTTAGCTTCAACTTTTTCCTCTTTTAATTAAAATTTTGGCGATGATAAAAAACCGTTTTCTTATAGTGTTTCTCCCTTAATATTACCACCGTCCCAAAGTCTTAGAATTTAATTTAAGATCGTGCTTTGTTTGATTTACATACATAATTTTCAGGCAAAGGAAAGAGATTGACATACACGTTGCACCTAGCTAGGAAAAAATTAATTATACTCATGAAATGTTATCAACTTAGAGTAATTGACGAAATTTCACATGCTGGCCGTTGATTTAAGGGCTCCAAATTAGAAAATGATCAGTTACCTAAACATACCTATTTAGACGGTGTAATTAATTAGGTCACTATGTAATTCAGTCACCGCCTGTGACCAAAATAAACTTGTCGCCGAATAAATAGCATTTGATTTAGCCATATATTCGCTCTATCATCTGGTTGGCAGATGTTGTTGGTTTAACACAAGAGGTGACTTCAAATATCAGACAGAACACATGGCTTCAGTTATTATTTACCGAAATCTGTATTGCAGTTTGATTTATTTTATTTATTTATTTATTTCTCCAAGAAAATCAATTGTCACGCGTGCTAAAATATTAAAAAATAATTAAAAATATAATTATTAGAACGTACATGTCATTTATTAATTTATTGATTATATCACGTCACACATGTCTCGGTTGCACCAAAGAATTACTCATTGGGCGGACCAAGGAAATTTTATTGGGAACTCTTATTTTTTAAGGAAAAAAAATGTGAATAGAAACATAACCCTTAAACGACGCCACACACCATAGAAACAAGATACATAAACCAAACTAAACAATCCTAGCACTTTACCGAAATTTGTATATCATCCGTACAAAGTTGGCCTTTTAGGCTTTTGAGGTAAAGAGATAAAATCTATCCAAATCTCACTACGGCCCCTCGAGCCCATGCACGCCAAAAAGTTGGCGGGAGCATTAGTTTCACGAACTGTTGGCGCGACAATAAAATTGAACTGCAACAAAATCAATTGCAACTCTTCCTAATAATCTTCTAAATATCAAATCCTGCAGCGACTAACCTACCTCTTTAACCTAATCATGCATGCATGATGCATCTATGGCATGATTAACACTATTATGTAATGCACATATGATAAATATTATTGTGATTCTCCGATCACTTTAGAATGTATTTGAGGAAAAACCGAATTGAATTTCTATTACTACAAGAATATATTTACAAAGTTTACAAACTTGAAACTTTACAAAAACCTCACTAACACTCTCTAAGCTCTCTACACATGGAGCTTACTCACATTTTGGGGTACATTTAAGCTCAAAACCGAGCTTCATATTTATAGCCAAGTAAAGGCTCTGTTTTTCAACAAAAGCTACAGTGATTCCCACAAATTACTCCTAAGATTGTGGATCCACCGAAAGTTGATGTGTATGGCTGCTTGTCTCATGCATGGCAGCTGGAAACCATTGCATGAAGCTTATGTGATGCTTCATGCAAACCATGTAGCAGCTGGACTCTACAATTCTCCCCCTCCAGCTGCATCTGAAACGATCTTCACCTGACAGCTATCTTGGCTATGTCTCTGCACAGCTCTAGCTTGTTTCGATCATTGTTCATTTGTTGACATGTCAGTTGTGTCTCTGCACAGCTCACTTCACTGCATCTCTATACAGTATTCTTCTTCTATGTCTCTGCATAGTACAATCCACTGTGTCTCTACACAGTAATCTTCTGTTGTGTCTCTGCACAATTCTGCTGCCATGTTTCTTCACCCATTTGTTCTTCAGTGCCTTCTTGCTTTGTGAGAAACTCTCCGGCTCTCCCTCATCAGTAAGCAGAATATATTCGGATCCCGGATATCTGGTTGATTGAATCCTGCCTCGCTCAGATCTTCTTGTCTGAGGTCCACTGGTTTCAGGAGGTCTATCATCATCCATCTATGTGAATGATCTTGTAGCTTCTAGTGGAGTGGGTTGCGGCTCCCCTGCTAAACACTCTCTTCTATAATCTCCGATGGAACAGGCCGTGTCTCCCCCTGCTCAACATCCTCATTTGCCTCATCTGGTTCTGATTCTGCAATTTCCTCGTGCACCCTATCTGTGGCCAATTGTGCTGGTGCTGGGTCTGGATTTCTGTCGGCACTGGAATTGGAAGACATCCTGGGCATTTCAATGTCTTCAATTGTGCGGTCTTCAAGAAACTCTACATTATGGCTTCTGATGACCATCTTTTTCTTTGGATCCCATAGTCTGTATCCAAATTCTTCATCTCCATGGCCTAGGAATATACATGGAGTTGTCCTTGCATCGAGCTTCTTCCCGAGCTCCTTGGATACATATGCAACTACTAAACAATCGAATACTCTAGGGTGAGTGTAAGAGGGATTCTTACCAGACCATAATTTCTCCGGAATCTCTAAGTTCAACAATAAAGATGGTGATCTGTTGATCAAGTAGCAGGCGGTACGAACAGCTTCTCCCCAGAATGGCTTTGGCAGCTTAGCCATACTGATCATTCCTCTGACTTTCTCCGTAATAGTGCGGTTCATTCTCGCAGCGACACCATTATATTGTGGTGTGTGTAGAACAATTCTCTCATGTCGAATGTCGTCTCTCCTGCAGTAGGCTTCAAACTCCCTGGAGCTGTACTCGCCTCCATCATCTGTGCGAAGACACTTCAGCTTCTTCCATGTTTTATGCTCTACCATGACGTGGAACAACTTGAACTAATATAGGACCTGATCTTTCGTCTTGAGGAAATACACCCAGATTTTCCGAGAAGCATCATCAATGAAAGTCAGAAAATACTTGTTACCGCCCAATGAATCAACCTCCAAGGGACCACAAACATCAGAGTGCACCAGACTGAGCAACTATGATATTCTTTCTGAAGAGAAATTAAACGAGACTATGTGTTACTTACCAATCAAGTAGTGGTTGTAAGGACCTCGTGCAACATCCTTTGTAAGCTCCTTCTTGTTCAGGGTAGACAACTCTCTCTCACTCATGTGTCTGAGTCTCTGGTTCCACAGATTTTGAGAAGTCTTTTTTTCATCTACATTGAGGCTGTCTGCACAAATCTTCACATGAGTCTTATATAGTGCACCACAAGCATGTCCTCAGGCGACAACCATGACATATTTCGTCATTCTCCATGTGTCATTTCTGAAGTGATTGTCGTAGCCCTGTTTGTCAAGAGCTATCCCCGAGAGTACATTCAGCCGAAGTTCTGGAACATGCAAGACATCCTTCAAGGTCAATGTACACCCGAAATTTCTCCGCAATTGAATATCACGCATTCCTACTATCCCAGAGGAACTGATATTTCTCATCTTCACTGCTCCAAAGTCTCATGCTCTGTATGTTGTGAAGAAATCTCTGTGATGAGTGACGTGGTAGGATGCTGCAGTATCTACCACCCACCAGCATCTCGGGTTGCGTTGTGAAGGCATGTCTCTTAATGCATGGAGCATATTGCTACATCTGCTTGGACAACGAACAATGTCTCTCATTCATCATTCTTTAGCTGGTGATTGCATTGTCCCTGCTCTCGTTGCAATTTTCGGTAATTCATCTTTAGGTGGCCTACAATGCCACAATAGTAGCACTTATAGGTAGGTTTCCTTCCATCTGAGGATCTGTCCCTGGTTGTGTTTCTGTCTCTCTCTCCGTCTCTTTCTTGATGTCTTCCTCGAGTCTCCGTGATAAAGGCTTCTGTCTGTTCTGAGCCAACATCTTTTCTCTTGGACTATTCATTTGATAGGGCATCTTTTACCATAGGCATGATAACTTTACCTCCTGGAGCGGAATTGCTGAGAGTAACCACCAGTGTCTCTCACCTATCAGGAATGGAACTGAGTAATAAGAGGGCTTGTACTTCATCTCTCAGCTGCATGTTTACTGCAGACAGCTGGTTCACCAGGCTCTGGAACTCGTTGGTGTGTTCTGCAACGGAAGTTCCACTCCGTAGCTTCAGGTTCACCAAAGGCCTCATTAACAGGGATTTATTCCGAGCTGTCTTGGCCTGGAACATATCTTCCAGTTTTATCCACATCTCGTAAGCATCTGAATCTTGTGCGACGTGGTGGAAGACATTGTGACAGATCCACTGCCTAATCTGACCCAAAGTTCTGTTGTTGAGTTTATTCCAATCATACTCCTTAACAGACTGTGGTCTCACTCTCTTTATCTCGATGATATCGAACAGATCTTTGCAGTGCAAATAATCTATCATCTGAGGCCTCCAGAATGAGTAGTTGGTCGCTGTCAGCTTAATTATTGCACCAGAAAAAGAATCTTCCATTTTCATTTTAAGTTTTTTAAGTTTAAAATGAAAATTGGGTAAAATCGAGGTTGATTTTCACAAATTGAAGGTCACCGTTGCGTCCGGAACGGTCGAAAATGGTGGAATAGACACTTCATTAGTCTAAATCCGACTCAGAGGCCGATTTGTAATTTCTAAAACTTCATGGGGTAAAAATATAAATTTCTGAAAACTTCAGGGGACTAAATGAAATTTACCATATGATGCTGACATGGCAGAGGTGGGACCGATTGCTGACGTGGTAGATGATGTGTCGCTGACATGGCGGATGACATGGCAGACACGTGACGCTGACGTGGCAGACTCCTTGCTGACGTGGCAGATGACGTGTCACTTACGTGGCTGATATGTGTCGTTGACGTGGCAGACTCATTGCTGATGTGGAGCTGACTTGGAGGATGACTTGGCGCTGACTGTGCGATGACGTGGCAGATGACTGAGTGTTGACTGTGCGCTGACGTGTGCTGACGTGTCAATGATGTGGCGGACACGTCAGCATCTTCAACTTTCAGCCGCGCGTGTGGCGCGTGTCTTCAACTGGTTCCCACGCGTCGGCGCGTGCGCCGCCGTCCAATATCCGTTTGATCGCCGAAAAATACCACCGAGCTCGTCTCGACGTGAAATAGCTGATGGTATGCTCAAAGTTAATTTTTGACAACTTTTCTGGAACCTGAATTTTCCGAACCGAGCTCCGTTCTTCTGTTTTTCGACCCCAAATAAGAACCAAGGCTCATGATACCATTTGTTGTGATTCTCTGATCAATTTAGAATGTGTTTGAGGAAAAACCGAATTGAATTTCTATTACTACAACAATAAATTTACAAAGTTTAAAAACTTGAAACTTTACAAAAACTTCACTAACACTTTCTAAGCTCTCTACACATTGAGCTTACTCACATTTTGGGGTACATTTAAGCTCAAAACCGAGCTTCATATTTATAGCCAAGTAAAAGCTCTGTTTTTCAAAAAAAAACTACAGTGATTCCCACAAATTACTCCTAAGATTATGGATCCACCGAAAGTTGATGTGTATGGCTGCTTGTCTCATGCATGGCAGCTGGAAACCATGAAAGGAAGCTTCTATGATGCTTCATGCAAACCATGCAGCAGCTGGACTCTACAAATATATCAAAATAATCAAGATCATTATGCGATGCACATGATATATATGTTGTCTTCATGCAGCATGCAGCTTGCATGCAGATGTGTGAGAATTGGATTCCAGCTGCATACTCGTTTACAGTTGGCCAGTGAAATTGGCAAAACGTGTGCCACTGTAGCACACGTTTTGGCAACTATAAAAGGAGCCCCATAGGTATGTGAAAATCATCCCAAACAGAGTGCAATAGAGAGTAAAGAGGTTTGAGAGTTTTTTTGTAAATCATTGGTTATTGCTTTGTAATTCTTTTGTTTGTGAAATAAAAGAAGAGTTTTCTCTCATTTCTCCTCTATTGTGTGAGTTTTTATCAAAACAAGTGGTATCAGGAGCTAAGGTTCCACGGTGGGATCCCGAAACTCAGAAACAAAGGTTCGGTTCGGAAAATTGATTCCGACGAAAGTTGTCAAAAATCAGTTTTGAGCATACCATCAACTTTTTCACGACGAGACGAGCACGATGGTATTTTCCGGTGATTGATCGGAGGTCAGACGACAGCTCACGCGCCGCACGCGCCAACCAGAGGGTTCCCCACTCGCGACACGCGCTCCCACGCCCTGCTGAAGCTTGAAGACGCTGAGTCAGCGCCACGTCAGCGTCCAGTCATCGCCACGTCAGCATGTCATGCACAATCAGCAGCCCAGTCAGTAGGACAATTCAGGATCCCAGTCAGCGGCCACGTGTCATCCAGCCAGTGACACGTCAGCGTCACATGTCCTCCACGTGTCTGCCACGTCAGTAACAATGTCACGTCAGCAAAATTCTGGTAAATTTCAGAAAGGTCCATATACTTTCTCGAAATTACATTTTAGCCCTGAACTTTCAGAAATTGCACTTTTTCCCCTGGAATTTTGGAAATTACAGTTTGACCCCTGTAACTTCTGAAAAATTGCAATTTGGTCCATATGTCGGATTTTGACAAATGAAGTGTCATTTCCACCATTTTTTACCATTCTGGACGCAACAGTGAGCTCTGTTTTTTGAAATTATTCTTAGAATTTTTATGATGGAAGGGGGCAACGAAAAAATGATTTTGTAGACTAGTACCAATTATTTCACATGGAGATGAAGGATGAAAGACCTTCTATATGTGAAAGACTATGATGGATCAGTATTTCTAGAGGAGAAATCAGAAGCAATGTCCGAAGAAAGATGGAACAATCTTCACCAGAAAATATGCAGTACTATTCGTTAGTGGATCGACGATAATATAGTGAACCATGTTAGTGAAGATATAAATGCACGTGTCTTATGGAGAAAGCTGGAGGAGATTTTTCGAGCAAAGACTGGCAACAACAAGCTGTACTACATCAAGAAGATGATGAGGTTGAAATACGACGAAGGTACAACTGTGGCGGACTGTAGGCATTGCATTTTCGCATGTGAAACCCGATGATGAGTCTCAGTTGGAGGCACTACCTTTTTAGCTAAGGATATTGCGGGAAACGGAGGTCGGAATGGGAAATTCAGAATAAGTACGTCATCAAGTTCATTTCACAAGCTCACTGTCTTCGTTAGTGCTGCGTTCGTTACTTCGTTCGAACGTCAGGCAGATTGCGGACGTTCGTGTAGCGTTCGAATTGGCGTTCGAACGGAGTCGGTGTTTCTGGTTTTGCTGCTAGCCTCGCACCTCAGCCCAATTAGCCCCCCAAAGCCCATAAAACACATCCCAATTTAATTAAATTAAACATTAAATATTAAATAAAATATTTAAACCATTTACCAATTAAATAAAACATAAAATATAATCATACCTAATAAAGGTAAATCAAATATATTAACTTCCTAACTAAACAAATCACATACTAAATTAAAAAGATGTCATGCCTAATTAAAATCAATCATAACAAATTAAATATTTTGTATTCCTAATCTAGCCAAAATTTGTCTCCCCTCAATCTTTGACTTTCATTGCTCAACACCAAATCAAATCCTTATTTTAATGCCAAAATCCCTTCCTTGTGAGACAAGGTGAAGCCATAGCCCTTCTCTATATAAACAACCCCTCACCAAGACATGCACTCCTCTAGCTCATACACAACTCACACGAAAATTACAGCAGGAACCCTAAGCATCACACGCAAATCACAAGAAAGATAGCAAACCTTTCTCTTCATCCCTACCCTCACATTACCGAAAGCAACAAACCTTTAAACACTCCCTCACATTACCGAAATCCACAGCCAAATACAGCCCCTACAACCATCAAAACAGTAGCCTAAAACACCAAAAGAACACACCCAAAAACAGTAAGCAGAAAATACAGAGGAAACGGCAGCGAAACCACAAGGAAACAGCAGCAAAATGGAGTCGAAACAGTAGCTTGAGCGGCAAAACAGCGAAGGAAAAGGCAAACCAGTGAACCAGAAAAGTTGCGGAGCTTTACCCCTTCCAATCTTCGTGAAACGCGAGTCCGAGAGACGGCTTAAAAGGTTAGACCTGATGGTACTTTTCACACTCATCTTTATGTGATTTTTGTTATTTATTTTGATTGTATTTTACTTATTTGTTGAATCTTGTTTGTGTATGATGTGTGTTGTGGGTATTGGATGAATAAAAGAGTGTCATCTCTCGTGGTATATAGGATGGAAACCCAGACGTAAATTCCGTAGCCGAATCCGAATGGACGGTAGTGCGGTCTGTACTTGGGATACAACTCCACGTACCACTTGAGTAAACGACACCTTCTCTTGTTTCATGTTGCTTTGATTTATTTATTTATTTTCGTCACTCGAATTCTGCATGTTGCTTATTTACGTATGATTCAATCGAGCGCATGGGCTTAGTAAGTGGAATGAAAGATCCCCTATGGGGAAGGATTAAAGCCCTTTACCACGATGCTTCGCCGCGCCGGTTGATGTGTGTTCGGTTGAATGCAAGACACGTTCAATGGGGCATACTAGTTTGATATTATTGCTTTTAATTCTATGCATGCATGATTCAATCGAGCGCATGGGCTTAGTAAGTGGAATGAAAGATCCCCTACGGGGAGGGGTTAAAGCCCTTTACCACAATGTTTTGTCGCGCCGGTCGATGTATGTCCGGTTGAATGCAAGACACGTTCAATCGGGCATGCTAGTTTGATATTATTGCTTTTAATTCTATGTATGCATGATTCAATCGAGCGCATGAGCTTAGTAAGTGGAATGAAAGATCCCCTACGGGGAGGGGTTAAAGCCCTTTACCACAATGCTTTGCCGCGCCGGTCGATGTATGTTCGGTTTAATGCAAGACACGTTCAATCGGGCATGCTAGTTTGATATTATTGCTTTTTATTCTATGTATGCATGATTCAATCGAGCGCACAGGCTTAGTAAGTGGAATGAAAGATCCCTTATGGGGAAGGGTTAAAGCTCTTTACCACGATGCTTCGCCGCGCCGGTTGATGTGTGTTCGGTTGACTGTAAGATACGTTTGATCGGACATACTGAGCTTGGCATTGTTGTCTTTATTCTTTGTGTTACATGCATCAGGTATGGTTCTGTTCGAACGCGTTCTCGAACGCTACACGAACGCGAACCTTCTGTTTACCGTTCGAACGCGTTTTCAAACGCTACGCGAACGCACACGCACTTCCTTAGTTTCATCATGCATCAGGTCTGGTTCCGTTCGAACGCGTTCTCGAACGCTATACGAACGCGAACCTTCTGTTTACCGTTCGAATGCGTTTTCAAACGCTACGCGAACGCACACGCACTTCCTTAGTCTCATCATGCATCAGGTCTGGTTCCGTTCGAACACGTTCTCAAACGCTACACGAACGCGAACCTTCTGTTTACCGTTCGAACGCGTTATCAAACGCCATACGAACGCGAACCTTCTGTTTACCGTTCGAACGCGTTTACAAACGCTACACGAATGCGAACACACTGAACTGAGACATATTCATCACATGCCATGTATAATTGTTTCTTAGGTGATTCTTTTTATGAAACCTCATATAGTCATTCTTATCTTTGTGCACATCATAATGAAAAGCATGTTTATTCCATTGGTTGCGTCATCTGTCTTAGTCTTGATTTAACGCATTACGATTCGTATACCTATGTCATGATGACTTCGGAGTATTATTTCTTGTGGTATATCGGATGGAAACCCAGACATAAATTCCGTAGCCGATTCCGAATGGACGGTAGTGCGGTCTGTACTTGGGATTAGGGGTGAGCAACGGTTCCGGGTCAACCCGGAACCGATTGGAACCGGACCGAAAATCCGGGTTTGGAACCAGAACCGGTTGTAACCGGTCCGGTTCCGGTTCCAGAATAATCGGAACTGGAACCGGACCATAGAACCGGAACCGGAACCGCATTTCAGAACCGGATTAGATACCCGATTTTGATACCCGAATTTAATATTAATGGTGTTAAAAAAATCAACCGTATCAGTAAGTAATCGACCCTGATTCAGGACAAAAGAAAAGCTAAGCTTAATGGTGACAATTAGCATATTATAAGACTATTACTTCCAGATTATTAATCTCTTCAAAACCTGTTTTGTTGTGACTATATATATATCTGTGAACTCGCAAATTTAAGAGCATCAGAAACACCAGGATAGAGTCTGTAGAAGAATAGCATCTTCAAATTAAAATTCTGCAGGGTCATATTTATACAACACTGAAACAACCTACTGTATGCAAAACTCATCACTCTAGCAATGAGAGCTCTAATGAGGTTTTAACAAACTAATTGGTGCTGAGCAAAGGTGAATGAATACCTATTGGCACCAATCCAAGTTGTCAAGTCTGTATCCATCCATTCGTCTCTGACCTTTCCAAAAAGTTCTATTAAAGCTTCTCTGTTCTCACTCCATTCTTCCATAATCACAGGCTTTATCTTAAGCCAGTTCTCCAATATCACCTCCACTGTGAGTCCCTCTGCTAACTTTAGAATTTAATCATACAGTCATCAGAATTACAGTGGCACAAGGTATGAATTACATATTACTTGCAGATTATTATTTTGCGTTGGTTATTAATAATGGTTTGTATAAATTGCTATCTCAGTTCTGATGGAATTATCGTTTGGTACAGCCACGTCAAGTTAATAGGGTAATTTGGAACCGGACCGGAACCGAATTGGAACCGAATAATAGGGTACCCTATTTAATTGGGTAGGTTCCGGTTCCACTTAGTTAGGAACCGAATTTTTCCGGGTAGGTTCCGGTTCCATGCGGAACCGGAACCGAAACCGGTTTTGCTCACCCCTACTTGGGATACAATTCCACGTATCACTTGGAAAAGTGCTCACATGTATGCTTGTATGGTTAGTATGTATGCTTGTGTTTTCCGTGAACATGATATGCTAAATGAAGTTGTATGTTCGTTGTTACTTTGAGGTATTTTCAAGCATGCAACCTTAGATGTGAGATATATGTGAAATGTATGTATAAGTTTTATTTTGTACATGTGACTTTAGAAGCATGATACTCTTGGAAATAAGTGCTACTTAAGCCTGATTAAATTATTACATAAATCTTTTCATCACAAGTGGCATGAGTAAGGGACCATTCCGAACCCAACGGTTTGAGGTCTTCCCTTGCGAGGGGTGAGTGCGGCCTTAAATCTCATTTTCCCGGTTCACACCGGGTGGCGACTCCATTATTCTCCGGTTTAGTCCCCTGTGGCTACTCCGTACTCCCGACCGGGCCGCGAGCCCGGGACAACATGCGTCGCCCAGTTCCTGTGTTCCCACACGGACCATATCAATGATTTCCTCGGCACCATGAAAGAACTGTCTGGATTGGGCATAGACTTCGGTGATGAGGTAAATGGCTTAACACTCCTAAATACGTAACCAGAATCTTGGGAAACGTTCAGATCTACGGTGATAAATTCAGCCACAGATGGGAGAGTCACACTGGAGATGGCAAAGACCAGAATCTTTTAGGAAGAAAAGATGACGAGAATGCAAGGGACGGCATCAACCTCAACCTCAGAAGCTTTAGTGACTGAGAAGAACAACATAAAGGGGAGGAGTAAAAGTCGAGGCCCAGGTAGATCAGACAAGATCGAGGTAAATCAAGAACAAGAGATATTGAATGCTACCATTGCAAAAAGAAAGGCTATATGAAGAGTGATTGCTACAAATTGAAGAACGAGCAGTCCAGAGACAACAACAGAAGGGATAATGACTCTAACCAAGAAAGAGTTGCTACTGCCACCACTAACAAAACCTCCAAAGAATTCTTTATAATATATGAAGAAAATATTATGAATCTTGCCAGCCACGAGTCCAGTTGGGTGATAGATAGTGGCGCATCCATACACGCCACATCTCGAATAGAATTCTTTTTCATCTTACATGCCAGGGGACTACGGTGCTGTAAGGATGGGGAATGACGGCCAGTCCAAAGCCGTCAGTATTGGAGACATCTGCCTTGAAACAGACAACGGAACAATGCTAGTGTTGAAGGAAGTCAAGCACATCCCAGACATTCGGTTAAACCTGATCTCAACAGGCAAGCTGGATGATGAAGGTTTCTGCAGCACCTTTAGTGACGACACCTGGAAGCTCACTAAAGGATCAATGATAATAGCTCGAGGTAAGAAAGATTCAACACTGTATTTAATGCATGCTAAACTTTCCAATAGTAGCATAAATACAGTCAATAGTAATGAGGCAGCCGAGCTATGGCATAAAAAGCTCGGTCATATGAGTCAAACGAGGATGGAAGTACTGGGCCGAAGGAATGTTCTTCCCGGATTGAAGAACTCACACTTACAGAAATGTGAACACTGCATGGCTGGAAAGCAGAACAGGGTGTCCTTCCAGAGCTCCCCGTCTCAACGAAAACCGGAGGTACTTGATCTCATACATTCAGATGTATGTGGTCCGATGCAGAAAAAAACACTTGGTGAGTCATTTTATTTTGTGACATTCATAGATGATCATTCAAGGAAGATATGGGTATACACATTGAAGACAAAAGATCAAGTATTAAGAGTATTCAAGGAGTTTCATGCCCTGATAGAGAGAGAAACCGGCAAGAAACTGAAATGCATCAGAACAGACAATGGTGGAGAATATAGAGGTCCATTTGATCAGTACTGCAAGATGCAAGGAATTTGACATCAAACGACACCTCCCAAGACACGTCAGCTGAATGGCTTAGCTGAGAGGATGAACGGAACCTTGTGAGAAAGGGTCAGAAGCTTGCTCTCACAAGCCAAACTACCGAAGACATGTTGGGGGAGGCACTCAGCACAACCGTACATATTTTGAACATGTCCCCAGCAATCGCACTAAAAGGTAATGTTCCTAATCAAGTCTGGACAGGAAAAGAAATGTCATATGAACACTTACATGTCTTTGTATGCAAAGCATTTGTACACATCCCAAAGGACGAGAGATCCAAACTTGATGTAAAGACGCGACAATGTGTCTTTATTGGCTATGGTCTGGATGATTTCGGCTACAAACTGTATGATCCTGTTGAGAATAAGATTTTCAGAAGCCGAGATGTTATCTTTGTTGAAGACCAGACTATAGAAGATATCAAAAAGGAGATAAAAACAATGCCCTAGCAATACAGAAATATTGATGTGAATCCAGAACCTCATACACCGGTACTAGCTCGTGTTGAAGATGAGGTTCTCAATCAGGAGGGTACATGTGTTGAAGCTCCCATAGATGATGATAATGATCAACCACCAGTACCAGAAGCTACACCAACAGTTTCGCATCGAAGGTCTGACAGAGAAATGCGACCTTCAACGAAATACTCTACATATGAGTATATGCTGCTTACTGACGGGGGAGAACCCGAGAGCTACAAGGAGGCTGTGGAAACAAAGAACAAGGAAAAATGGGAGGAATCTATGAAAGATGAGATGAAATCTTTGCATGACAATCACACTTTGCATGACAATCACACTTTCGAGTTTGTGAAATTGCCAAAAGGCAAACGGGCTTTGAAGAACAAATGGGTGTACAGAGTGAAGCAACAAGAACACATTTCACAACCCCGGTACAAAACCATACTAGTTGTCAATGGATTCAATCAGAGAAAATGCATTGACTTTGATGAAATCTTCTCTCCAGTTGTGAAGATGTCATCTATCAGAGTGGTACCCAGCTTAACAGCAATTCTTGATTTGGAGATCGAGCAGATGGATGAAATATTTACATGACAATCACACTTTCGAGTTTGTGAAATTGTCAAAAGGCAAACGGGCTTTGAAGAACAAATGAGTGTACAGAGTGAAGCAACAAGAACACACTTCACAACCCCGGTACAAAACCAGACTAGTTGTCAATGGATTCAATCAGAGAAAATGCATTGACTTTGATGAAATCTTCTCTCCAGTTGTGAAGATATCATCCATCAGAGTGGTACTCAGCTTAACATTAAGTCTTGATTTGGAGATCGAGCAGATGGATGTCAAGACCACATTTCTTCATGGGGATCTGGAAGAGTAAATTTATATGGAGCAACCAGAAGGTTTCAGAGTCAAAGGAAAAGAGGAGCATGTGTGGAGACTCAAGAAAAGCCTCTATGGTTTGAAACAGGCACCAAGACAGTGGTACATGAAGTTTGAGTCAGTTATGGGGGAGCAAGGATACAAGAAGACTACTTCAGACCATTGTGTGTTTGTTCAGAAATTTTCTGACGATGACTTTATCATCTTACCGTTGTATGTAGATGATATATTGATAGTTGGCCGGAATAAATCGAGGATTAATGATTTGAAGTAGCAATTAAGTAAGTCTTTTAAGATGAAAGACTTGGGGCCAGCAAAACAGATTATTGGCATCAGGATCGGTCGTGATCGAAAAACCAAGAAATTATACTTGTCACAGGAGAAGTACATTGGAAAGGTACTTCAGCGATTCCAGATGGACAAGACTAAAACGGTTAGCACTCATTTTGCTACCCACTTTAGATTGAGTACACAACAGAGTCCCTCTACTGAGACAGAGAATGAGGAAATGAAACAGGTTCCATACACCTCAGCAGTGGGAAGTCTCATGTATGCTATGGTGTGCATAAGGCCAGACCTAGCACACGCAGTTGAATTGGTCAGCCGATTTATGTCAAATCCTTGAAAAGAACATTGGAATGCTGTCAAATGGATAATGAGGTATCTACGAGGCACATCCAAAATGAGACTATATTTTGGAAGCAACAAGCCAATGTTAATAGGCTACACCGATTCAGATATGGCAGGTGATGTGGATACCCGTAAGTCTACTTCGGGTTATTTAATTACTCTCTCAGAGGGAGCTGTGGCATGGCAGTCAAAGTTACAGAGATGTGTTGCACTCTCTACAACAGAGGCAGAATTCATTGCAGTTACAAAAGCTTGCAAGGAATTATTGTGGATGAAGACATTTGTCCAGAAATTGGGTTTCAAGCAGGAGAAGTACATTTTGTACTGCGATAGCCAGAGTGCTATCTACATTGGTAAAAATTATACTTTTCACTCGAGGTCAAAACATATCGATGTGAGGTATCACTGGATACGAGACGTCCTGAGTTCAAAGCTGTTAGAACTTAGAAAGATTCACACTGATGACAATGGTGCTAATATGTTCACAAAGATTTTACCAAATGAGAAGCTTGAAATCTGTCGTGCCATAGTTGGGATGACAAAACTCTCCATATAGTCAAAGTATGAAGATACAGAGAACTACGATTGGCTTGATCCTAACTCAGGGTACGTAGGCAGTCATACAGATGCAGCCATGGGAGGATCCTTTTGAGGATCCGGTTTGGGTGATTGATGGTCGGCTTAGATTTTAGGGCAAATCTTCACTGAGGGGGAGATTTGTTGTCTTCATGCAGCATGCATCTTGCATGCAGATGTATGAGAATTGGATTCCAGCTGCTGACTCGTTTACAGTTGGCCAGTGAAGCTGGCAAAACGTGTTGCCAAAACGTGTGCCACTGTAGCACACGTTTTGGCAACTATAAAAGGAGCCCCATAGGTATGTGAAAATCATCCCAAACAGAGTGTAATAGAGAGTAAAGAGGTTTGAGAGTTTTTTGTAAAGTATTGATTTTTGCTTTGTAATTCTTTTGTTTGTGAAATAAAAGAAGAGTTTTCTCTCATTTCTCCTCTATTGTGCGAGTTTTTATCACAACAATATATATGACAAAAATTTGGACCACTATGACATGCACATTTAAAGAAGTAAAATGCAATTTCCTCTATTTATCTTTTCATATATATATATATATTGAGGATGTAATGAGGGATCCATTATTTTATTAAGTTAATGAATACATTAAAATACATAAAAAAAAATACATATTTCAATATATTAAAATACAAACAATATAATATTAAAATTTGTATTTTCTCTATCTTTTATAATATATCTTAATTAACTTATTAAGTTAATGGATCCTCCATATATATATATATATATATACACACACATACTCACACACCAACATGTCTTTTATATATGTGATTTACCATATTTGAATACTCAATATATCCAATATTCATACATAGTCTCAATCAAATAATGTAAAGAAAACCAGTTTTTCATAATTTTTGACAATTATGCTACTTATTTATCCGTGTTTTATCTATCTATTAGTCGGTCGCTTAACTTATTAAGTTAAGGGATCCTTAATTTTATTTTAATATATATATATATATATACACACACACATACATACATATGATTTACCATATTTGAATATGCAATGCATCCAATATCCATTTATGTTCTCAATCAAATGAAAAGAAAAAACCAGTTTTTCATAATTTTTGTTCAATGGACAATTATGCTACTTATTTATTAATTTATTCTGTTCATTTGGGAAAAAATAGATTATTTCAATTTATTTGTCATGATGAGTCGGATGAATATTAAAGATACGTCAAATTTTGGAGCCCAGCAAACTTTACATTCTATGTGAAATGGAAGCAAACTTGTTGAAAAAGATTGCTTTGTTCTATTAGTCTTACTTCTTAAAGAACAATAATGTTTTTGAAAATTGTGTTCTGTTTTGACAGATTCATTTCCAGGGCAATAATTCACGCCTGGTAACTTTTTATCATAAGGCCGTATAGTTGAAAAAATCAGAATCATAAATGAGCTACCAGTGACTGAAATAGAAATGAATTACAATTGCTTACTGATATAAGTAAATTCGCTATTAATCCGATTTGATACACAGAGCTTCCAACAAATAAGATTTGAAAGTAATGAATTTGTTCCGATCCTTCTAGATGATAATTGTGCAATTATATTTGGTAACTTTTATGCAGATTGAAAAGTTCCACCAGAAACTATCATGTTATGATGACTTGTTTGTAAATAGACCTATTCAAAAGAGACTTGTTCAAAGATTATAACAGCTTTGACACACCAGGAAAAGAACTTTGATTCTGTCATGATTCATGAGTAAGCAAGCAGATCGTACTTGAGTAAATGCTTTAATTTAAACGGGTCAATGGCTGATAATTTTCTTTCACAAATATGGAGACCCTTGAAGTTTTTAAGTGTAGCATTTCGGTAATCCTTTTGGTATCATCATTTGATCAATTATCAACATGTCTTTGTTTCACTTCATTTGTGTTTGGAGATTCTTTGGTTGATGCAGGAAACAATGACTATATTTTCACTCTTTCAAAAGCTGATTCACCTCCTTATGGGATTGATTTTAAGCCTTCCGGTGGCCGACCCACTGGACGTTTTACCAACGGTCGAACTATTTCCGACATTATAGGTACGGCCGTCATTTTTTTTTTTTGAAACGTGGGAAACTCTGTCAACAAACCACCCAACTCGAACCTAAACGGAACAGGTAAAATTTTTGTCTGTCATATGTTCTTACAAAAAATGTATCATTTGAACTTGAACTAAAGAACTGACAAGTGACAACTAAGTCTTAAATCATTTGCCACAAAATCACACCCGTTAAGTGAGGTGGGCGCAAAATAACCGAACCAAAAATATCGGTTCGGTTCGATTTTTCGATTTATGTTCAAGTTAAGCTGATCGGTTCGGTTTGGTTCGAATCATGAACCGGACTCATGAACCGATCGATTTGTAAAATCTTGAACCGAACCGGTCGGCTTGAGGGTTAATTCTTCTGAAAAATCGATTCGGATCGTTTTTGAATTAAACCGAACCGAATCAAATCAGTTCAGTTTTAACCGTTCCATTCCAATCGATTCTTAAATTTTTAAACCGATCGATTTTCGGTTCGATTCAATTCGATTCACTCTGAAATCAAACCAAACCGATCGTTTGAGGGCTGTACGGCCGACAATTCAAAATACAAACCTTAGATTTTGGTCACATATGGTACCCGCAAAGTAGTGATAAACGGTGCTAATTAATTTTCTCAGATGACTCATTCATCAAACTTTTACCTACTTAATTAAATGAGCTATTTATTAAATTGCCTGGCAAGTCACCTCAAGATCTCGGCCGATGGTCCTTCATCCTTGCTTTGTAGATCGACTCATTCTACAGTGGGTAAGTCAGCGATCAGCATGTAATAAAATTTTAATTTAATTAACAATAATATAATTATAAATCGACCATATCTTTCAGTTTCAAATATGTATTTTAAAATATCCAAATAAAACTTCAAGGGATTTGTTAACACATGTATATGAATATTATCAGGATTCTTGAAAACATACATGATGTAGCATGCAATAAGTGAATTGGAAATGAGCAGTGACCTTTCTCCAAACCCAATATGTGTTACCTCATTTAATATTAGAGGTTTGAAAAGATTCATGAAACGTTTCTTTTTGATTTCTTCTAAGATAATTTCAAAAGGGAAAAAAATATATTTGAAGATGTCTTCTTCGACTTCTGAAGAAACTAGTGGAGAGAAGAGAAAGAAACCAGGCAACTTCTGATGAAAATCTGAAGCCATTAATGAAATAGTCAGCTATTTGTAATGGTAGGGAAAAAAGAAAAGAAAGCAGGCATAAATCACACGCCGCTGTCCAGTGATCGATCAAAGCTGTTTACCCATCAATGATATTTTACTTGAGCTTGAAAATGACACATCTAAAATATAACCCCATTATCTTAATTATTTATCTTATCTCTTTATTTTCTAGCAAATTATCTCAGGTGAAGCTCTTGGAGCCAAATCGTTTCCACCACCTTATCTAGCCCCCAGCACCCATGCTGATGCAATAGCAAAGGGAATAAATTATGCTTCGGGAGGTTCAGGAATTTTGGAGGAAACTGGATCTTTATTCGTAAGTACATGTTCTATATATAATTGAAAGATGATTAAAATTCTGATTCTAAAATAAATTAATTACACAGATTGGAAGAGTTCCTTTAAGTGAGCAAGTGAAGTATTTTGAGCAAAGTAGAAATTACATGGTGAATGTAATGGGCGGCGAAAATCGTACCAAAGAATTCTTAAAAAATGCCATTTTTTCTCTCACAACTGGGTCCAATGATATACTTAATTACATCCAACCATCGATACCATTTTTTGGAAGTGACAAAGTTTCAATATCAACGTTTCAAGATTTCATGGTATCCAACTTAACCCTGCAGCTTAAGGTAATTTATTAATTGATCATTAATAATTAAAATTAAAAATATCATTTTTTAAAGCTAAAACATGCATGTGAGATCGATCGATTATTGATAAAATGGTGTTTAATTTTGTGCAGCGACTCCATAAGTTAGGGGCTAGAAAATTCGTCGTCGTTGGAGTTGGACCTCTAGGTTGCATACCATTTGTAAGAGCAATTAAGCTAATTTCAAATGGAGAATGCTCGTTGGAGGTGAATGAATTAATTCGAGGATATAATAAGAAACTGAATGTGATGCTAGATCTTCTTAATCATGATAATGATATGGGGGCGCCAGATGCTATGTTTATATATGCCAACTCGTATGAAGTTGTCATGAGTATCATGATTAATTATCGTCTATATGGTAAGTTTGGAATTAATATTGAATATGTTACATAATTATAATATTATAGTAACGTGTGTATATATATACATACATTAATTAATTTGATTGTTGCCTGCAGGATTTGAAAATGCAAAGCAACCGTGTTGCGGCGGATACTTGCCACCATTTATTTGCTTCAAGGCGTCTTCTGGTTTGTGTGATGATCGATCAAAGTACGTGTTCTGGGATGCATATCATGATATCACCCCACTGAGGCTGCTAATATCATCATTGCAAACAAATTGCTTGATGGTGATGAAACCATTAGCTTTCCTATCAACATTCGTCAGCTTTACAACTTTAATTCAAGTGATCAGGACCAAAAGTAACTGATGATGTATTGTTAACTAATTATTGTCTGAATTGGTAATTTGTTGTCTTTTTAAGTGATTGGTGTTTATATTTTGAGTAAATTAATCTGCTAATTAAAATATCAAATTAATTTTGCATCTTTTTATTAGCTTTCCTATCAACATTCGTCAGCTTTGTACACCAATGCTAGCTGCTGCTGCTCAACTTTCAGAAAATTTTTACATTAATTTTTTATTAAATAAAAATATATTATACTAAAAATAAATATTATAATTTTATAAGAACTGTATTATAATAATAAAACATATTATGTTATCCTATTACAATTAAAAATACTATTAAATTATAAAATTGAATTATTTAATCTATTAAATAATAACACTATTTGTTGATGGTGTGTTTTCATGACCTATGTTATTTAAGGAGTACGGCAGGGGTAAAAAGGGTAATTCATTTCTCGGTCGAAATCATTAATGCCGACCCGAGCATATAAGTGTTATAAAGCCAACAGGTAGAGACCGAACACTTGATGATAGGTGACCGACCACTTTGGTTCGGATGACCGATCATTATCAGATCGGTAGCAGCATTCTCAGCTCAAATGACCATCATGACCGACCTCATAAAGACCGAGCATATGGCGAGACGTGCTCCAGAAGATAAGACATCCTATTTTTACGAACAAGATAATAAGTTATCATACTTTCATTGGGTAAACTAGTAAGTCAATGTCCAAGTAGGATAAATGAAGTGAATGTAGTTTTTGACTAGGAATCCTTTTGGGAAAGGGAAATTGTTTCAACTAGGAAATTCTTGTAGGAGAAGGAATATGATTTCTACACTATTATAAATAGGAGGGTAGAGTGTGCGTAAGGGGCATCAGCATCAGTATGAGTATCAATATCATTACCATCAGACTTGTAAACACAAGAGATATTAGATAAGCATATCTCAGTAATAAAACATCGTCCGTTCTGTGCCCGTGGACGTAGGTTGGATCTGATCCACCGAACCACGTTAAATATCTTTGTCGATTTGTGTATTTATCTATCTTTTGTCAAATTTGTTTTTGGTTTCCCATAAACAAAACAAATTCACAGTTGGAGGAGGATTGTCTCGGGAGTAAAAAACCTTTATTGCCCTGAGACCGAAATCAGCCGTCAACAGTTGGCGCCGTTTGTGGGGAATCCAACAAAAAACGGCTCGCGTATTAAGACGATGGCAGAAGGTGGAAATCACCAGTCGCCGGGGAGTTCAACAGCAGAATGGATGGAGAAAATAGAGGAAAATATGTTCCCGTACGATTTTTCTGACCAATGGATCCGTGAGATGCATAGCACGATGAGGGATGATACCCTCGTGGCGTTTGCTTCCTCCAGTGTTACAGAACATAAGGAGGAAAATGCCCTTAATGTCTCGGACACTCTTTGATCCCTATTTCCTTGATCATTCGGATCTTTGTTACCGAACATAAGGAGGAAAATGTCCTTAATGTCTCAGACACTCTTTGATCTCTATTTCCTTGATCATTTGGATCTGTGGGAAGCAAAGCACGGGGATGGATGATACCTCTGTGGCGATTGCTTGCTCCAGTATTACCGAACATACGGAGGAAAATGCCCTTAATGTCTCGGAAACTCTTTGATCCCTATTTCTTTGATCATTTGGATACAAGAGAAGTATAGCACGGGAAGGGATTGTGCCCTCGTAGCGTATGTTTGCTCCAGCGTTGTAAGGAGGAGCCCTCGAACAGTACACAGGCTCCATGGAGACCTGAAGTATAGATGATGTGCCCTTACCATTTTAAACGCTCTTTGATCCAAATCCTGGTTCGCCGGGACTCTGAATTGAAAGGTTCGGAATTATGTTTTGGAGACCTCAAACAGGACGCTTTTTTGAGGCATCCTTGCTGTTGTTTTTGGATAAGTGTTAAATCACCACCGCGTTTTGATTTTATTTTCCAAGGTTTTGTTTTCGTTTTCATCAGGTTTGACAAGGGGACGCCCATGCCAAAACTGATAGGGCTTCAAAAGATGATCCACTTCCCTTCTGAATAAAACCCAGAGGATTAACCGGCACGGGGCTGGATTCGTTCCGCCGAGGCCACTTGGTTAATCGGATCGGGGCTGGATTCGTTCCGCCGAGACCGATGTTTCTTTCCGGCTCGGGTCTGCTCGTGTACCGCCGAGACCGATGTCTCTTTCCTGCTCGGGTCTGCTCTTGTACCGCCGAGACCGATGTTTCTAGGGGACAGATGTGTGTTATTTAACTAGGGGACATATGTTGATGGTGTTTTCATGACCTATGTTGTTTAAGGATTACGACATGGGTAAAAAATGTAATTCCCTTCTCGGTCGAAATCATTGATGCCGACCCGAGCATATGAGTGTTATAAAGCCAACAGGTAGAGACCGAACACTTGATGATAGGTGACAGACCACTTTGGTTCGGATGACCGAGCATTATCAGATCGGTAGCAGCATTCTCAGCTCAAATGACCATCATTACCGACCTCATGAAGACCGATCATATGGCGAGACGAGCTCCAGAAGATAAGGCATCCTATTTTTACGGACAAAATAATAAGTTATCCTACTTTCATGGGGTAAACTAGTAAGTCAATGTCCTAGTAGGATAAAAGAAGTGAATGTAGTTTTTGACTAGGAATCCTTATGGGAAAGATAAATTGTTTCAACTAGGAAATTCTTGTAGGAGAAGGAATATGATTTCTACACTATTATAAATAGGAGGGTAGAGTGTGCGTAAGTGGCATCAGGATCAGAATCAATATCAGAATCATTACGATCAGACTTGTAAACACAAAACAGAGCAGATAATCATATTTCAGTAATAAAAGTATCACCCGTTCTGTGCTCGTGGACGTAGGTTGGATCTGATCCGCCGAACCACGTTAAAACTCCTTGTTGATTGGCGTATTTATCTGTCTTTTGCTAAGTTTGCTTTTGGTTCCCCCATAAACCGAACAAATTCACTATTGAGGGAGAATCGTCTCGGGAGTAATATTCTCATATTGCCCTGAGACCAAAATCAGTCGTCAACACTATTATAACAATAAAACAAATTATACTATCCGATTAATTTTTAAATAATCTCACATATAATCCGACAAAGAATATATATATATATATATATATATATATATATATATATATGTTAATAATTTTAAGTTTTCTTATCGTGTCACATAACACTTAATCTTTATAATTATTTTTTATTACATGTTATAATAAGAATATATATTATAATCTTCTATTAAAATATAAAAATATATGTGACACATAATCTTTACAATTAATGTTTTTATTATTAAATTATAAAATTAAAATAAAAAATTATTAAAATCAAAAACTTATTACAATATAAAAATATAATCTCCTATTAAAATAAGAAACTTAAACAGTAACCGCCCAAAAAACTTAGCCAATTTTTAGAATTTCGGGTTATTATTATTTGTTATTTTATTTTAAATTATTTCTATAAATTTTTTATTTCATGATTTTTTTTTATGTACTACATTTCAACATGCAGACTCTGACTATTAGCTATTACCAGAGGCGGAACTACGTTTAGTTTCCTTATAATTTATCCCCAATTTTTTAATTTCCTTGTAATTTTACAAATAAATAGATTTTGGGCCACCTAACTTTAAAGGCTTCAAATTTGACCTCCTTAATATTTAATCTTGGGTCCGCCCCTTGCTATTGCACAATGAATTATAAATATTAGTTGAGAACTGATAGATAAATGAAAGATGTATAATATTACGTGTAATTAAATAAATTATATCATTTAAACTATAAAAATGATAAGATCCAATTATATTTACAAGATCAATACATAAAATATATGTTCAACCGACACAAGTGCAAGTATGTAGTAGTAATATAATAAAATTTGAACAAATTTATTGCAATCGGATCGATTCTTCTTAATTAAGTGTGGGATGAGCTGTTGAGGCCATGCATGAATGGCCTTGCCATTGCGATGGTCTTCTTTGTTTGTTTGTTTTTGTTTTTGTTTTAAAAATATTAAATCGAAACGAGAGTCAATATCAGGTCTTGTTCATGCTGTTGGCGGTAACGTAAGGAGCGTTGCAGCATTATAATATCTCCGGTTATTAGTTAGTTGTGTTGGCCATGAATCATGAATGTGATGGATGAGGACATGCAATTCACTCTTGCCGTCGCAATTCATTGAACCGTTCTTTTAGCAATAACTAGCATGGCATTGGTTCGACCAAAATTCAAATGATATCCTCACTATGCTAGTTTAAAACAATCTATTTAGGTTATGTGATTACTAATATAATATATTACCATATGATATTAAATTATTATATTTCCACACATCAAGTAAAAAGGTTATGATAATTTCACTTAATAAAATTTGTTATTTTAATATATTTATTATTTTGATTTTTTTTTAAAAAAAATATATAGATTAGATGTCACATGGCATTTACATAGGGAGAAAAAAATGTAAAAATTAGAATAAAAATATCATTTGATTAGCCGATCCTCAAGAAAAAAAGAAATAAATAAGTTTCCGTCGTTGAACAATAAATGAAAAATTCATGGAAAGCCCATATAAAAGGTTTGGTTAAGATAATGTCAACCAAGGTTTTTAAATTCAAACTCTTGTGATTGGTGTTCCCTGCTTGCATGGACCATAGTTCCATTTTTGTATTCTCAAAATCTAAACTACCGTGTCATAATATTTAACTTATATATATTTATTTAATTTTCAATTATAATGATTATGTGTTACTTTTAACTTTTATTAGATTAGTTCTGGAAAATGGGCTTAGTTGAGTTAAATGCTTGACAATGGGCTGGGAAGTGGAGATAATACTTTGGGCCTAGAAAAACCTTATTAAGCCCATTGCTTATCTTTTTGGATGGCGTTGAATTAATCATGGCTGATGTCAGAATTCAATAAAATTAAAAGAAGGTTTATTCAGTACTCTCTGAAAAGTCCTGAAAAGATGGCCAAGAATCAAGGCCGCATTAATGCAAGAAGATGATGCTTCCCGCCAAGAAAATACTGAAATTCTTTTTATTTATTTTGACCGTTCCAGGACATGTGAAATTCTTATCACATGATAAATAGACATTGTAGTTGGACCACAGACCTAAACGCTTTTTAACTAAAAAAAATGTTCATACAATACAAGTTTGCTAACCGCGAGGCCTCAATTCATTTCATGTGAGACAAAATCCGTGACTTCCTTTTGCTATAGACAGTTTATGTTTCTAACCGCACTCCATGCTTCACCATTAATCACGGCATCCAATGCTGAAACCAAAGCCTAACCCTTAATTTACGCAGTTTTAAGACTTTTTTGTATAATCAACCGAGAGTTTCAGCCTCTTTTATCAAATGCAAAACTTTTAATACACGAGAAGTAATAGTCAGATTTATATTATATACATATTTTATCTTTGTCGTTTTTGTTAAGGCTCCTATATCTTCTTATATTATGGCTCAATTTTGAATATTGATCCTGCAGCAAATGTCCAAATTTTACGCAGTTGATCCCGTGAACAGCATCAGGCTTTTGAAACGGCCAACGAATTCTCCAACTTCATGCTTTGCCTATAAATGGCATTGCCAAATGAACATATTTCACACCCCCCCCCCCCCCCACCAAGGCCTATACTAATACAGTTATTATCAGCTTTATAAATCTAGAAAGGTAGTCTCCATACTACCGAAAAAAAATATATTAAAAAATGGCTCTTGCTGCTAAACTTTCACTCACATTGCAGATTCTTTGCTTAAGTCTTTGTTCACTTAGCTTGTTTTGCTCTGCCTTCACTTCTCAAGATTACTCTGATGCTCTTGACAAGTCAATTCTGTTCTTTGAGGGACAGCGGTCTGGCAAATTGCCGCCTAACCAGCGGCTTACGTGGAGGGGCAATTCCGGGCTGTCTGATGGTTCCTCTTATCATGTATGCATTATTAATTATATGGTCTCTCATTCTTAAATAAACAACGTATATATATATATGTTAATTATAAATGTTGACTTATTTCAGGTTGACCTAGTGGGTGGATATTATGATGCTGGTGACAACGTCAAGTTTGGCCTGCCAATGGCTTTTACTACTACGTTATTGTCGTGGAGTGTAATTGAATTTGGTAGCTCAATGCATAATCAGCTTGAGAATGCCAAAGCTGCCATCCGTTGGAGCACGGATTTTCTTTTAAAAGCAGCTACTGCCACCCCCGGCACATTATATGTTCAAGTGAGCTAAACATATTTGGTTTACCCAACGAGAATTTTCCAGATTCTGACAATCCTTACATTGTCCTTGGATATATCATTCACTATAATAGAAGTCTGACATCATAATAGAAAACAAGTAAATTGAGTCATTGAATTTGAACAGTAAAAAAATAAAAATTTACAGATATATGAGAAAATTAAAAAGATGATGTTATGCTTGTACATTTCTTATAAATTGCCCTCCCAACATTAAGATTTTGGTCTTCATGCTACAGGTAGGGGATCCAAACATGGATCACCACTGCTGGGAGAGGCCTGAAGATATGGACACACCGCGAAATGTGTACAAAGTCTCAACTCAGAACCCAGGCTCTGATGTAGCAGCTGAGACTGCTGCAGCATTGGCAGCTGCTTCAATAGTCTTCCAAGATTCTGACCCTTCTTATTCCACCAAATTGCTTAAAACAGCAATGAAGGTGAACATCCATAACAAACTGCATTGATTATCAAACATTTCCCTGCTTCCATTCACTTTCAAAATGGATTGTGGTTGCAGGTATTTGATTTTGCAGACAGATACAGAGGTTCATACAGTGACTCTCTCAACTCAGTAGTCTGCCCATTTTACTGCTCCTATTCAGGGTACCATGTAAGGGAGATTCCCTACACTAGTTGCATTATTATAAGTCAATCATAAATATTGATCCCAATTCTTTTATTTAGGATGAGCTTCTCTGGGGTGCATCATGGCTACATAGAGCTTCACAGAACAGCTCATACTTAGCTTACATCCAATCCAATGGACATATATTGGGGGCAGATGATGATGACTACTCTTTCAGTTGGGATGACAAGCGAGCAGGAACCAAGGTCCTTCTTTCCAAGGTTTCATTTCTACTACTCAGCTCTTACCGCTGTTGCAATATTCATTTAAAGCTCAAACAAAACCTTGTTTAATTAAATTTCATTTATTTCCACAGGCCTTCTTAGAGAAAAACACACAAGAATTTCAATTATATAAAGCACACTCGGACAACTACATATGCTCTTTAATCCCAGGGTCATCTAGTTTCCAAGCACAATACACTCCAGGTCAGTCAATGTTTCAAGGAAATTGACACCTCAACCTCGTTAGTAACAATAGATATATATATATATATATACTGATGTTTGTTGAACAGGGGGACTTTTCTACAAAGCAAGTGAGAGCAATCTTCAATATGTAACAACCACAAGTTTTCTCCTCTTGACATATGCCAAGTATCTTGGCTCAAATGGAGGAGCTGCTAGATGCGGGTCATCAACGGTAACACCTGAGAATCTTATAGCAATAGCAAAGAAGCAAGTGGACTACATATTGGGTGATAATCCAGCTAAAATGTCTTACATGGTGGGATTCGGAAGGAGGTATCCGCAGCATGTTCATCACAGGGGTTCATCTTTACCGTCCATCCATGCCCATCCTGATCGCATTGCCTGCAACGATGGATTCCAGTATCTCTACTCTAGCTCACCCAATCCAAATGTCCTCACTGGAGCCATATTAGGTGGGCCTGATAATAAAGACAATTTTGCCGATGATCGTAATAGTTATCAGCAATCCGAACCAGCTACCTACATCAATGCACCGTTTGTTGGCGCTGTTGCTTTCTTATCATCCACGAACTAGCAAAATTAATGCTCATTTAATTTAGAATTGGCATCTGTCTTTTATATGTAATTGTGGGAATTTGAGAAAGTTGGACTTACTATGCTTCCAATTCCACGTAAAATCTGTGACAATGCTGATATTATCAATTATTGCTAATATTTCCACAACTTGGTATTGGTGTTAAATGTCGACTTTCGTAATCAATTGAGTCAGATTTTGGAGAAGCTGTTCAATTGAACTTAGACCTATCAACTTTGTTATTTTAGGTTTCTCAAAAAAAAAAAAAAAAAAAACTTTGTTATTTTAGGTTAAGTTGAGTTCTTTCTTTCCAATAGATTATTTGGTGCAACAGTAGTATGGGTGACGTGGTACTACAAGCAAATTAAAAAATAATATGTAGAATTTTTTTACCTATTTTTTAGTTGTTTTTTAATTTTTAACACGCGTGGCAGTGGATAATTGACTTGTTACATGAATGACGTGATACCACTGTTGCATAGAAGATTTTCTCATTTCTTTATATTTAACTTCGCCCGACACGTGTCAAGGGTTAAACTCATTAAAGTTAATGTGTCAAGTACTATTAATGATACTCAAGAGAAACTTAAATTAAGGTTAAATAAATTGTACGCTTTTTTCTATCAGAAGGTAAATGAGAAACTGTATATGTGCCATTAAATTTATATTTATCATAAACTAACATAAGACTCGCATTTTGTACGAATTAATTAAGCATATTTTTAAATATAATTTATATCATAAAAATACATAATGTTATTTTACGTAATAATCTTGTAAATATTTCAGATCTCATTGATTTCATAGTATAGATGAGACAATTTAATTTATTCTCATCTAATATATATATATTATTCGTTTGACACTCAATTGTCAAATAATATTTCCTATTCATATTAGAGCTTTTCTATCATTTTTATCTCTCATTTGAAATTATATCTCTAACTATAAATGACTTTTAAAATATGTAATTTTCTTTCAGATAAATTCAAATGAAATTTAATATAATTTATTCAATTTAAGTTTAAATTTCCCTATCTAATTTCAAATATTGAACAATCCATATTCAATTTGCAAAAAACTAATAGTTAGAATCTGTTTGCTGAAGTATAACAAATAATAAAAGGTTCATAAAAAAAATTAATGAAATAATTTAAATTTTAAAGTCCAACTTAACTTTGCAAAAATTAATAGTCAGAGTATGCATCTCGAGGCACAATAAATAATAAAAAATTCATGAAAAAAATAACAAGCAACAATCAACAATAGACCCGAAATCAAAGAAAATGAAGGAGGGACATACGAGAATGGAGGATCGGCAGAAGAGGGTGGAGGATCGGTAAAAATGAATAGATTGGTCATTACATTATGAGTTAGGGCTCCTTAGGATAATATCAGCTGAAAGAGATATTATATCCAATGATATATTGGCTGACATTAATTTTGATAAGTAGTTTTCTTCAATGTTTTTCTGTATATAATTAATTGTCATACATATATATATATATATATATATTAGATCTGATCTGAAACAGGAGGAGCAGAGCAAGCCCCAAAATCAATGGCTCTCTCTAAAACCTCTCTCTTCTCTCTGTTATTTTTCCAACTGCTTTCACATTCCTTTGCCGAGATCCGATTCAGCGAGATTCGATCCGATTTCCGCCCGGTAATCCCCTTCGACGAGTTCGGGTTCACCCACCGCGGCCGTCTGGAACTCAACGTTTCTAAAATCTCACTCTCAAACACCAACCCGGACCTGACTTCTCCAAAGTCGGATTCTTCCTCTGCACGCGCGACTCATGGCTCCACGTGCTTCAACAACTCGAAGACGGAGAGATCACCTGCGCTCTCCAATCCTATCTAATCAAACACGTCTTCACCTTCAACAACCTCAACGGCAAATCCGAATTCAACACCATCCATCCCGTAAACGACGCCGATCAGTACACGCTCGTTTTCGCTAATTGTCTCCAGCAACTCAAACTCTCCATGGACGTTAAATCGGCGATGTACAATCTCGAAGGAGAAGGAATATCCAGCCATCGCGATTATCTCTCCGCAGGCAAAACGATTCTTCCTAGGATCTATTTTCTCTTCTCGCTATTCTACTTCACCCTCGCCTGTCTCTGGATCCACGTGCTTTACAAAAAACGACCGACCGTTTTCCACATCCACTTTTTCATGCTCGCTGTCGTCCTTCTTAAAGCCTTGAATCTGTTATGCGAGGCCGAAGATAAATCGTACATCAAACGCACCGGCAGCGCTCACGGCTGGGACGTCCTGTTTTACATTTTCAGTTTCTTGAAAGGAATCACTCTTTTCACGTTGATCGTTTTGATTGGCACGGGATGGTCCTTTTTGAAACCGCATTTGCAGGTTAAAGAGAAGAAAGTCTTGATGATCGTGATTCCACTCCAGGTCGTGGCCAATATTGCCCAGGTTGTGATTGATGAAACGGGGCCGTATGGTCAGGATTGGATCACGTGGAAGCAAGTGTTCTTGCTTGTTGATGTTGTGTGTTGCTGTGCTATTTTGTTCCCGATTGTCTGGTCGATCAAGAACTTGCGTGAGGCTGCCAGGACTGACGGCAAGGCGGCAGTTAATCTGATGAAGCTCACATTGTTCAGGCAGTATTATATTGTGGTTATTTGTTACATTTACTTTACTCGCGTGGTGGTTTATGCCCTTGAGACTATTACTTCCTACAAGTATCTGTGGACTAGTGTGGTGGCGGCAGAATTGGCCACCCTGGCGTTTTATCGTTTACCGGTTATAAGTTTAAGCCCGAGGCACATAATCCGTACTTCGTCATTGATGATGATGAGGAAGAGGCTGCTGCCGAGGCATTGAAGCTTGAAGACGAGTTTGAATTGTGATTGAGCTGATTATGGTTTCATCATTCAAATGGGAGATTCGAGGTAGAAATCTTTCCTATTCATGTTGGTCGTTTTTCTTTGTTGGATTTAGAAGGTAATTTCATAAACTTTGATTTATGTCTGTGAATGTTATAGTACATGTAATACTGATACATGGTATTTGGAATTTCTTCTTGGGAGATGATTTTGATCTAATCTGAATGACATGTAAGCGATGCAAAAACTGGACATTTGTTCATAGCCTTGAAGAAATAAATAAAGTAAGTAGATACAACACCCTAGTTAATCATGATTGCGAACAAGTGCTTGTTAGAAATGAACATATTATTGCCTATCTCCTGCTTTTGTGAGGAAAATTGTTTATATTGATTTTTTGCTTGGCAAGGGCAGCAAATGCTTTGCCACTAATAATTGATTTCTAATTATCATGTGTTTTAAACTGAATCACAAGGTTGTACAGTCTTAAGGAGGACATACTTGGCAATTTCTATTTCTAATTTCAAGTTAACTAATGTCCACAGCTACTTTAAAGAGACTAATCACACCATTTCATGCTTTAAGATATGTGGCATTCAAGTTTTTCATACCATGAGCATATATACCAAGTAACTTTAAATTACTCTTAGTAACTCTGTAAATTCGATTTATTCCTATTTTTATAGTGCCCATCTTTGGATATGTGAAAATATATATCTGTTTTAACACCAACAGGAGTGTAGAATTCTGCCTCAATTAGATGTTTCAATATTCGTTATTCTGCTTTATTATTAGATCACACGTGTGATATATTTACAGATTGATGATGGCTTTGCACATGCATTTAGATTCCATTCTGTTGAATAGCTAATTTTCTATTTTGGTTCTGTTTTATTCATTAATTTACTTTTGTTTCTTGAGATTTTGATCCCCTTGGATGGTGGTTTTAGTTGATTAATAGATGAAGATGTTTTAGGATACTATACAGAAAAGAACAAACTGGGAATCTCCTCGTTGGGCTCGACATTGTATCATTGGTTAACCAGCTTGAGTAGATTGTGGATAATTGTTAAGTTTTCAAGTCCAGATGCCATTAAGTCTGATTCTTTAACTATTTAAATTTTTCATGCCGAAATTTCTATTTCTGAAGATTTAAGATTTTGGTGCTTTGGCCACATTGGTTTTAGGCTACGGGATGTAGGTGATCAGTGCGGGGGTTGAGTTGGGTAAGGTGTTGTGTCTATTTTAAAAAAAAAAAAAAAAAAAAAAAAAAAAGAAACTGGACAGGCAAAAGAGTTGCCTTACATCATTTTGCAAATTGTATTTTGCTGCCTCTCTTTTGTAATGCTTTTGCACTGCTCCTTTTTTAATTGCCTTACACGGGGGTTGTTCTGCCATCTCAGGATTCAGTGTGTGATTATTTAGAATTGATACACTGTGGAATGTGTGTGGGCCTGGTGATACACTATGGAATGTGTGTGCCCGTTATATGTTTGAGTTTGACCATTGGTAAACTATTTTACCTGATTTATTTTACTTTTTGGGATCTATTTGAGAGCTGTTAGTGTGAACCATGAGATGAGATGAGATGGATATTCACTCCTAACATAGGAATGATTAAGTAGTTTTACAGACTATCGTGGGCTGGTTATTATTCATTCTTGAGAATGGGGACCGCTGATTTCAAATTTGCAAAGTCGGGGCTTGGCCTGGCCCCGAAATTATTTCATAGTACAGGCCCTGTAGTTATTCATTGTTGTTTGTTAAAATACAAATATTTGGTTGTTGATTTATACATACTTACCCATTAATTATCTTTTGTACATGGAGCAGGCTTGGCTTGCATGAGTTATGCTAAAAGAGATGCATGCCCTTTCTAGATTAACCCTATTTGGGAATCTGTATTTGCAATGTTCTTACTTATGCGGAAATGCTTCTTTTTTGCATAAAACCCTAATTACACCCCGCTGAGGTATTTCTGTTTACTAATAATTCTCCTGGAGATAAAACACCACACACATTTTACTGCTCCATTCACTAACCACCTACAATTTTCTGCTGTGTTCATGTTGAATATGTCATCTTTAGTCGTGGAGTTTTGAAACTACTTCTCAAATATGTGATTTTTTAAGGATCTACCTCAATCCCATACATGCACTATAAATCTCAGAGCTCATGTGTATTTTCCTTCGTTAAAAACAACTCAAATTTTTCTATAAAAATAATAATAAAAGAGTTCCCTGCTTGCTTCCTCTGTACATCAAACTCCAAACAAGATTGCCTTAGAGGCGCCCATTCCACATCTACTTGGAACTAAATAACTATAGAAGCAAGCAACAGCAAGGATTTCACCTCTATGGTTCTTGAACACAACTCCCAACCCAAAATTTAACTTAAGTTGGAGAAGGTTTCCAAGTGGATTCCTCTTTCTGCTTGTTCAAATTAGATAGCGGGCAGGGCATGACAATTTTTACAAAGGAGTCGCAGAGATTTGTAATCAGTTGTTTTCCCCTCTATAATTACCCACATCATCCCACTTTAGTTAAACTGTCAATACATAGTTGGATGAACACGACATTATGTGAGAAGATTCCAAATTTAGTCAAGGTAACTGACACATTTGTGAATCCCATCAAGAAACGAAGCAGCTAGAGCAAATAGATTTTACATTCTTATGTGAACAGCAGTAAATATGGAAAATTAGTCTCTTCCCCAACAGCCATTCAAGATTTTGACTCTTATTTCAAATGAAAGTAGATAGAACAGAGGCATTAATTAGCCATTTATATCTGCTGCAAAATGTGCCACAACTGCGTCGACCTATTTGGCTATTTACACTCTTAGTCTGTACAAAGAGTCAGCACACTGGAGGGCATATTGGGGCATCCAAAACATTGAGCCACTACTTGTTTGTCATTCAAGGACATTGACTTGGTGAGGGTTGCATATAAAGTGCAAAGATATTTATTAATAAACAGTCGTTATAAAATAGAAAAAAATGTAGACCGATTGAAGTAGTTTAGAAATGAAGAGCACCTACACTACATGGATAGATTCAATTTAGATGAGGTGCATGTGATGTATCTTTCTTTACAATCCACATCTTCAAATAAAAGCAAGCTCCATGATATTTATATATGGGCCTGACTCAATTGCTTTCTTGACACGGAAAAAGAAAGAAAAAAGGCAAGCAAGCAAGGGGGAAAGCAAAAAGCTCATGTACTAAAGAAGATAGAAGAAATATTGGAGGAGGTGATGATGATGATGATCACTAGCTCTGATAATAATCCTTCAAATGAAATCACTATTTCTCAAGAACCCATCACCACCACCACTTGCTCGAGCTGGAAACTTTATGAGAATCCATTTTATATTTCACAGAAGCATCATCGATGCCAAAGTAATAACAACAAGCACATTCATCAGTTACATTTCCCTGCTGTCTCAGCTCGTAAGATCGCAGCTTCTTTCTGGGATCTAACTTTCTTCAGGCCAGTGATGGAGACTGAGCTAGATATTGCTCAAGCCAAGATCATTGAATTGAAAGCTGAGCTTCATTATGAGCGTAAGGCACGTAAAAGAGCTGAGACAATGAGTAAAAGACTCGCTAGAGAATTGGCTGAGGAAAGAAGAGGAAGAGAAATAATGGAGAGACTTTGCGAAGAGCTTACTAGAGAGATTTCATCTGATAGAGCAGAAATTCTTCGCATAAAGAAAGAAATGGAAGAAGAAAGAAAGATGCTGCGAATGGCTCAAGTGTTAAGAGAAGAAAGAGTTCAAATGAAGCTCACCGAAGCAAAGATTCTGTTGGAAGAAAAGTTATCAGAATTGGAAGAATCTAAAAGTAATCAAATTGATACTTCAACTTCCAGGACAGAAGAGTTACAGAGGAATCAAGAAGATGAGTTTCCAGGGCTTTCAACAGCTTGTCGTAGACTTTCAGGAAATTTTGCCAAGTTGGTTTTGAGTAGAGATTACAATAATGGGATTGAATCAACAAGGGTTGTTTCAAGTGCAATTCAACGAAGAGGACTATCAGAACCTGAGAATCCTCTCATAATTATAAAGAGAGGGGTTGAATTTCCCAGAGTTGTTCGAGCAATCGGACCAAGAAGTAGCTAGGTTTTGGGGTACAAAGCTGGAGTGTCAAAAGCCTCAGCTCAGGATTTTACTTGAACAAACAAGCCCCGTCAGTCAGATCCATTATTAACCTTATTATGAGTTAAGGATATTATTAACTTTATGCTTCCGTGTCTTTATAATTTTTTTTTTTTTTTTTTTTTTTTTTGCTCATTGTCTTGTTGTTGATTTGTCTCTGCAACTGGGATACTAGTCAAAATTTCTTGTATTCCTTGTGAGACTGAAGTACGTACATTACATATATAATGGTTTGTAATTTTGTAAGAAGATTATGACATATGAGCTTGATTGATGTAATTTAAGCTTTGAAATCAGATAGTGTCGCTTTGAATCTTATCAATTTTGTTAAAAGTAGGAAATTTATTCTTAGCTAGATCTATTGAAAGGTTCTTATTTTCAACATCGAATGCACATGATTATTAACTTTTCTTTTTGGCAAATAATTATGCATCTCAGACTTGGGAAAAAAATTTATATTATACTGCTCAAAGAATGCTAGGTAAATAAAATTAGTTTAAAGAGTCACTTTCAACTCTTATACATGTGATATATATTACTCTCTATAAAATAATACTTCATGAATTAATAATGTCCGCTGCGGTCGAAGGTGCTCAATTAATGGTTAGATCATTTTATGAGATAATGATTATTAAAAAAAAAATTCTAATTTCCCTTAGTGTTGCTTGTTTCTTTTAAATTGATATGGACATGGATCTCACCTCTAAAAATTTCTTAAGTAAAAGAGAGAAAGAAAGCTTTTCTATTTATAATAAAATACATTTTTCTCTTCATATAATAAGTATAATTTTTGTCAAGTTAGAAAACTAAAACTCTATTTTTTAAAAAAAAAAATCAGTATTAATTTAAAACAAATGATTACTACTCGAGTAAAACATAATGAATACATAATTAAGTCCAAATTAAGATTGAAAAACGGTGAAATTGTTTTTTTTTTTTCTCAAAAGCATTTTGAGTAGAGGGGTTTTTAGGTAAATTGAATTTAACCGAAAGTTCTTCAGTTTCATTATAAGACATTAACCAAAAAAATATAACATATTAGAGTTTGAAATGGCATATATGTATCTGTACTGTAAATAAGAAAGAAAAATATATATGAAGGTGCATGCGTGGTTTGAAACAAACACAAGTAAGGTTGGGCTTTGCGATGATACGTCACTGTCACGGCTACCGAGTGGTAATTATCTAGGTTTAGGTTGTCACATACACTTTTACTTAAAGTTTTACAAACTCTCTCACTGTAACTACATTGATCTACAGTAAATTACTGTAGCTACAGTAAGAGAGAATTAAAACTTTAAATAAAAATGTGTGTAAATATATCATTACTCTTAGGTTGTAGGTTGCTTATTTAAGCCAGTTAGATGCCATAGCCTTTCAATGGTCACCATCACCAATTAATTTTATTAAGGATCATAGTATTAACATAAATATTAGATTGAAAATCTTTGATTTATGTTCCCTAAATCAAGGTTCATGGGTCCACTTAATCAATTATCAATAGGGAGCCCTATTTCAGAGTTAGTTACTGCATCACAATCCCATTTGCATTTTGGTCCCCCCCTCACACTATAACCCAATGGGCCCAAACTCATGAGGACAATTTTTGTGGGCAGCTGTTTTTTCATTTATTAGCGAATTTATAGAAAAAAATTCAGCACTTTCTTTTTCAATATATAGCAGTAAATAGTCATGGAGGAATTCACCTTTATTCTTATTACGAGCTTTATTTTTAATTATATTAATTGCTGAAAAGATCGCTCTATAGTTACTGTTGAAACTGATAGAGTTAGAATAAGAGTAATTAATCTATATGCAAGTGGATAAATCTCATACTTTCTTGTTTTCACCAGTTATGGACACAAATTGGATATGACTGATAGATCTTCAAACTCCGAAAGTTGTCCTACATAGCTGAAATGCTCTAATTGTACTCTTAATTGCAATATCTCATATTTTTCAAAGTCTCGTGGAAAAAATTTATGAACCAATTCGCCTATGTCATCAATTCTGAAAGATGCACGCATCTCTTTTGGGTCTAAAGTCGAACTAAGTTTAAGCAACTATATTGTATGATCATTGAATTTGTTGTTCAGATCCTACAATTGAGAGTCAATCACAACATTGAAAATGTCAATTTTGTAATGATGCTCCATTGCGATTTCATATTGGCGAGTCATTCCTCTTCTGGCAACATATGGATCACTCAAATCTTGGACAAATATGTTAATTGATATACAAAAAAATATTACCATAGTAATCAAGTCATCCCATCTTTCATCCCTCAATTCTGAGTGAGTAACTTAGTAAATGAAACAAGATGCATAATACCCAGGATGACTTGAGATTGAAGCTGTAAGCTTTGGCATAACAAATTAGAAATCTCAATAACTTTTCTCATAATATGTAAAATAAAAACAAACTCCAAGGAAGTTAATGCCTCATAACTTGCATATGCTTCTACACGCTAAGTTTCAACATATGTTCAAATATATAATTAAAGTTTAAAATCATTTAAGCATACAAACAACATGATTCATATAAAATTTAAAATAGACTACCACTTAGGCTTTCTGGGAGTCACCACCATATGAACGTTGGATTTCGTCTGAGGTCTACAATCGAGAATGTGTATGATGTGGCACTAGTGATCCTACAAAACGAAGGTAAAATGAGTTGGGAGCCTCTACCCATCAATGTGGTGGGCGCTGTAGGCGCTTCGACGCTCAAGTCAGTAGTGAAGACCAGCGGTAAATAATGGAAGAGTAAGGTACGGGGATACCTTGACCTCTGTGGACTGCCGTGAGGGCGATTAGTCGGTGTTTAGAGGGTGAGAAGCTTTAAGAGCACAAGTCGAAATGCTCAAGCTTGTAATAAGGATGCTTAGGCTCTCCCCATTACTTCTACGTTTTGTATCATTTTATAGATTTAGAGAGGTCCCCTTCAGCCGTATAAGAGCTTTATTTATGTGTGTGGGACCTATAACACGTTTATATGTCATGGCTTTCGATGCTAAGAGATCTTAACATGTGAGGGTTAATATATTTGTCGAGAAAAAAAGAGATATGGCAGTTGAGATTGATTGTGTATTTATTTGGGCTGTCTGTTAGATTGAGCCTAAAAGGGGTTTGGATCGTTGGCCCAATCTTGGCCTTTGAGGGTTGTCTTGGAGGAATTGGCTAGGCCTGAAATGAAAAGACGATAATTCCCCTAGCCCAAATTTGGCCCGTATAATTTGTCTCATACTCTCTAAGTCAAGAGGTTATTGGCTTGGAGAGTATCCAACGAGTATGTCGTTTGGGGTATGTATAAAGCACGTAAGCGTACCTAGACATTGATGTCGACTGGACCCGTTAAAAGTCATACCGTGTTGATGGAGCTAAGTACATATTTGGGATGATCCTCAGCGATCAGTCTTGAACGTTGATATTGTTTGAACATGTTCAATGTTATATCATGCTGATGAAACTAAAGGAATATTAAGGATGATCGTCAGTCGACCAAATCCGGATGTTAATGTCGCTTGGACCTGTCAAAGATAATATCATGTTAATGAAAATAAATAAATATCAAGGATGACCCTCAGTCGACCAGATCCAGATATCTACTCGTCATGAGCATTTAGGGATGTTCCCATCAACTAGACTAGATGAAGGCCATAATAATCTCCAATCGACCAAACCAGCTAAGGGTCGAGGAGTCTTCAATGTCATCTAGACCAGATGAAGGTCCAGGTCTTGAACTCGACTCGACATGAGTCAAATACATATCAATAATGATCCTCAATCTACCAGTCCTGGATGATGATGTTGCTCGATCCTGGGATAATCCTCGGTCAACCCGACCTGGGTGTTGATGTTGCTTGGACTTGTCAAATGTCACATTTAAAGAAAATAAATAAATATTATGGATGATCCTCGGTGGACCCAACCTCAGTGTTGATGTTGCTCGGACCTGGTATGATCATCGGTCAACCCGACCTGGGTGTGATGTAGCTTGGACCTGTCAAAGATCATATTTAAAGAAAATAAATAAATAATATGGATGATCCTCGATCGATCTGACCTGGGTGTTGATGTTGCTCGGACCTGAGATGATCCTCGGTCGACCCGACCTGGGTTTTGATGTTGGTTAGACCTGTCAAGAGCAATATCATGGTAAAAGAAAACAAATAAATATTATGGATGATCCTCAGTCGACCAGACGAAGGCTGAGACAATCTCCAATCGACCAAGCCAGCTAAGGGTCGAATGAGTCTTCAATTTTGTCCAGACCAAATGAAGGTTCGGGACTTGAACTCGACTCGACATGAGCCATTGGGAAATATTTCCGTCGACTGGAACAAACGAATGCGAGGATAATCTCCAGTCGACCAAACCAGCTAAGGGTTCGTCTGGACCAGATGAAGGTCCAGGTCTTGAACTCGACTCGACATGAGTCATTGGGGAATGTTCTCATCGACTAGACCGAATGAAGGCCAGAATAATCTCTAGTCGACCAAACCAGCTTAGGGTCAGGGGAGTCTTCAATGTCGTTTGGACCAGATGAAGGTTTAGGTCTTGAACTCGACTCGACATGAGTCATTGGTGAATATTCTCGTCGATTGGACCAGATGAAGGCAATAATAATCTCGAGTAGACCAAACTAGCTAAGGGTCGGGGGAGTCTTCAATGTAGCTAGACCAGACGAAGGTCCAGGTCTTCATGTATTTCGTATGACATTGTCTGTGAACTTGAAACCACGAATCATGGTTAGCAACAAGGAAAAAATTACTTTTATATGTCGTCTAGAGAGCACATCTGCAGGGACAGTTGGTGGCTCTCGAGGGTTGAAACCACATTATGTCATGTAAGCCAAATGAATGTCCCCTTATAACTTACATATATCGTATGAGGAATATAAGAGTTCATGATCTTTGAGGAGGGCTATTCTCTTCCAAGTTATCAAAGCTCATTCTTTTCAGATTGTACCCAATCTATTGGACCTGATGAAGGTCTTAAATGAGTTTCCACTCTACTAGACCAGATGAAAGTCTATGAGATTACGGTCGATTGGACCTGATGAAGATGAATGATAGTCTCCACTCCACTGGACCCGATGAAGGTCCGAGAGAGTCTTTACTCCGCTAGACCTGATAAGTGTCCATGAGACTTTGGTCGACTGGACCTGACGGAGGTCCTTTGTGTTCTTCACTCTACATGACTTGATAAATTTCAGGAGACTTCGGTTGACTGGACCTGATTGAGGTCTTTATGATTCCTCACTCTACTTGATCCGATGAAGATCATGAGGCTTCAGTTGACTAGACCTGATAGAGGTCCTCAGGATTCTTCACTCTATCTGACTCGATGAAGGTCATGAGACTTCGGTCGACTAGACCTGATGAAGGTCCATGAGACTTCAGTCAACTGGACATGATGGAGATCTTCGGGATTATTCACTCTACCTGACCTGGTGAAAGTTCAGGAGGCTTCGGTGGACTAGACTTGATGGAGGTTATTAGGATTATTCACTCTACCCGACCCGATGAAAGTCAGGAGGCTTCGGTCGACTGGACCTGATGAAGGTCCACAAGGGTCTTTACTCCACTAGACCTGATGAAGTCCATAAGACTTTGGTCGTCTGGACTTGATGATGGTTCATAATATGTCGACTGAACCTGATGAATGTCTATGACACTTCGGTCGACTGGACCTGATGAAGATCCATGAGAGACTTCACTCCACTAGACCTGATAAAGGTCCATGAAAGACTTCATTCCACTAGACACGATGGAGGATTTCCTATGTAGTCTGGAGTTGATGGCAATCCATACATATCGACTGGAGAATATGACAATCCTTTCATGACGTATGGAGAAGATGACAGTCCTTTCATATCGTCTGGAGGAGATGGAAACTCATTCATGTCGTCTAGAGAATATGATTATCCTCTCATGTCGTCTAGAGAAGATGACAATCATTTCATATCGTATGAAGGAGATTAAAATTCATCTATGTCGTCTGTAGAAGATGAATATCTTTTCATGTCGTCTGGAGGAGATGCAAATTCATTCATGTCGTATGGAGAATATGACTATCCACTCATGTCGTCTGAAAGATATGACGATCATTCCATGCAGTATGAACTATGAAGTAGATGACATTTCATCAATGTCGTATGAGAAAGATGACAATCATTTCATGTAGTTTGGAGTTGATGACAATCCATACATGTCATATGGAGAATATGACTACCCTCTCATGCCGTCTTGAAGAGATGACAATCCTTCCATGTCGTCTTAAGTAGATGACATTCCATCAATGTCGTCTGAGGAATATGTCAATCATGTCATGTCGTATGAATGAGACGATACTTCATCCATGTCGTCTGGAGAAGATGACAATCTTTTATGTCTTATGAAGGAGATGAAGATTCATCCATGTCGTTTGGAGAGAATGACTCTCCTCTCATGTAATTTGGAGTCGATGGCAATCTATCAATGTCATATGGGAATTATGGCTATCCTTCCACGTCATTGGGAGTTGATGGCAATCCTTCCACGTAGTCTGGGTTTGTGGATTCATTATAACCTCATGTTTGGGGGGCTGAACTTCCGTGAAAGTTCTATGGAAGTGATGGACCCCAAAAATGGAGTATCTGATATCGTGCCGGCTCAGATTTTTCTCACTGGTAGTCTGACATCAGGTCGGTTGAAGAGATGTGTTGGCCTTTTTGTGATTTAATGGGCGGTTGCCTGATGGCGAATCATTGAATGCTTCCAAAAGATTGGATTGAATGACATGATTGTTGGGGTGATCCGTAGCCTTATGCCTTTGGGAGGTTGAAGAAATGTGCTACAATTGCATCTGTAGATTAGTATTGGAGCTTCGCATGACTAGACTTTCCTCTTCCAATGATTGTAACCGTTTTTATAGAGCGGCTAATTGTGCGACCACTGTGTCTGGCGTTTGCTTAAAGCCATGTTAGTAGGTGTGTTGAGTGAATCGTAGACTGATAGATATTTGTTTGTTATGAATCATCGGGGCCCCACGGTGGGCGCCAGATTATGGACGCTGGACTTCGCTTGAGGTCCATAATCGAGAATTTATATAATGAGGTACTAGAAATCCTGTAAAATGAAGGTAGAGTGAGCAGTGAGGCTCTATCCACCGGTGTGGTGGGCGCCGTAGGCGCTCCAACGCTCAATTCAGTAGTGAATTCGAGTGGTAAATAATATAAGAGTAAGGTCTGAGGATACCTTGACCTACGTGGACTGCCATGAGAGCAGTAGGCCGGTGTTTAGAGGGTGAGAAGCTTTGAGAGCTCAAGTCGGGATGCTCAAGCTTGGAATAAAGATGCTTAGGCTCTCCCTCATACTTCTGAGTTTTGTTTATTTTATAGATTTATAGAGGTCCCTTTCAGCTGGTATAAGAGCTGTATTTATTGGGTGAGATCCATAACATGTTTATATGTCATGGCTTTCAGTGTTAAAAGATCTTAATATGTGGGGGTTAGTATATTTGTCAAGAAAAATGAGATATGGCAGTTGAGATTGATTGTGTATTTATTTGGGCTGTTTGTTAGATTGGGCCTAAGAGTGGTTTGGGTCGTTGGCCCAATCTTGGCCTCTGAGGGCTGTCTTAGAGGAATTAGGTTAGGCCTGAAGTGAAAAGACGATAATGCCCTTGTCCCAAATTTGGCTCGTACACACCCTGACTCGCTGACATACATACCTTAACAATAACAAGAATGATAATCCGAGCTGTGATATGAAACAATGAGAATCTGAGTTGTGATTGAGAATATTGACTGCAAAAGAAGAGATTTCGAAATGAGAAATCGAGTCATGAGTAGGTATGGTAATTTTACCCACAAACCTGCAAACCCACAAAAACCCGCCCGCAATAGGTAGGATTTGGTAAATATTTAAGCAAGTTTGGTAATTTAAAACAGAACTCGTTGCGTGTTTGGTGCAGGTTTGGTAATTAAGAAAAACCCGCGGATACCCGCAAGCTTAATTTTTTTTAGAAAATTTCAATTTTAATCAATTGCATGAATCATCTTGGATGGATGGTGTGAGTGTTAGTGCTATTGATGTTGATGTTGACGAATGAGATGAAAGATATTCCGCTAGTGATTCATGAATGCAATTGTGATTATATGAATTTGACAATATGATATAAATATTTTAATCTTTTATTTATGTGTCCTAAACTCCTAATTTGAAAATTGTCAAATATTTTCTTTTTTATATGTTATGAAAAAATATCAATGTTTAATTAAAAAGATTGTATTATCTAGAATATAAAAGAATTCAATATTTTAAAAACCTGCAAAAAAATCTGTTGGGTACCAATGCGGGTTTGGTAATTTATTTTTAAATGCGGATGCGGGTTTGGTAATGAAAATTAAAAGTTGCAGCGGGTATGGTACATATTTGGTAATTTATTTATACATGCGGGTGCGAGTTTGGTAATGACAAACCCGCAACAAACCCTACCCACTACCATCCATAGTCGTGAGAGAGTATGAGGGAATATGGATTGACATTGACCGTAAAATTAGGGATTTCTAAATACCGTATTTTATCCATGTCAAAACCAATTAATAAACCCAGAGGCGATGAAAGAGATTAATTAACAAAAGGATGAGGCATATGTCTCCTAACCATTTTTTTTAATTTGTGTTCGGCGATAAAGAGTTTAATTTTATTAAATTTAATTTTTTGATTATGAGAATACGAGACACAATCTTTTAACGTGTTAAATCCTAATTCAAGGAATGGGTTTTTTGGTTATGATTTAAAAGAGAGTTTACAACCGAATCACTAGAGCAAAAGTAGATAGAAGATACTTGTTGAATGTTGCGGCTGCGAGAGAGAGTGACTAAGCTGAGATGAGAGCTGTGATTGAGTGCAAAATTATGGATTGAGAGAGAGCCAGACAGAGAGCTGAGATGAGGAAATTAAAAAATTAGGGGGCCAAAATATATTTATTTTTTTAAAAATTTGATATATAATAATAATAATAATAATAATAAATCGGGGCGCCTATATACATAGTACCGCCGTTGAGTCAACGGTATGGTTGAATTGAAGAAGGGATATTTTGCAAGACGCAGTCAATTGAGTCAACTTGGTTAGCAACAGTCAATGAACGTTCAGTTTAATCTCATAAAGTTGAAATTACAAAGTCAAAACAATTACATTACTACTTAGTTCCAATTAAATTAAGCGGTAACGTAACCTACATGCAAGAGCTTTCTACTTGCTTAACGCGAAAAAGAAAACATTAGATGTGTCAGTCGTTTGTGTAAGAGAGAGGTAGTTTTTGTCTTTATTCCATAAGAGGGGCGAATGTCGGAAGCTAAAGAAGCAAAGCAAAACGCATGGCTCAAATTGGCGGCACCGCTAAACACAACCCACTTTATCAACTCCAAAGAAATTTATTAGAGTTGTAGTGTTATTGAAGATTTTAATTGCGATTTGTGAGAGCCAACAATAATAATAAAAAAAAAAAAAAAATGTTGGGGAAGGTGTTGATTTTGTTGATGGGAATCAAGAAGTGAGCGAGTGGGGGAAAAGAAAGGAGTACAGTAACAAGTAAATTTTAATTGGGTTCGATTTGAGGATGCAAGAAAGCTCATGTAAAAGTGCTAATAAGAGAATGATGGTGATGCCGCATAGTTTTTATAATTATTATGAGTCTCAGCTATTATTATCTTCTACATCTGCTTCTGCTTCTGTTTCTTTCTTCTTGTGAGAAAATTGACCGAAGTGATTGTAGATTTGATATTGGGGTTGGTGGTGGGTCCATGTTTTGTGATATAAGCAATCAAGTTGATTGTATGAGCGATATATACGATTACGATGTTGTCGGTGCTTCTGGATCTGGTTCTTGTACCAACAACAGTGCAGCAGCAGTACTGGTGTCAAACTCTTTAAGCCCTTCTTCCATTACTGATTCTTTCTTTCACTTTAATTCCTCCTCAGGTAAAGTTCTTTATTTCAATTCACTGTTCCTATCTAATTAAGTTTCTTTTTTTTTTTTTTTTTTTTTTTTTTTTTGCATCCGGTGTTAGTAAAGAATCGAAAAAGTGAAGGAAAAAAAATATGTAACTTTACATGTAAGCTATGTCTGGTCTCTAACTGTAGGAGAGATGGCAGCAGCATCTGTGAATGTGAGGGCACCTTTTACTGCTACTCAGTTGCAAGAACTGGAAAGACAGACATTGATATACAAGTACATGTTGGCTTCTGCTCCCATCCCTAATGAACTTCTCTTACCCATAACCAAAAGCCGTTCAAGGGTTTCTTCATATCAACCCAATAGTAATTATCTCTCTTTCCTTTTTTTTCCCCAAATCAATTTATGTTAAATTTTTTGCATGAGTTGTATTAAAACTTTACTTTGTTTTGGTGTTTGATATAGTGGCGTTTTATTATATGTAGTGGTGCAAGGTTCAACGGAATTGAGATTGTTGAGCAATAATAGCTCGGATGCAGAGCCATGGAGGTGTAGAAGAACAGATGGAAAGAAATGGAGGTGCTCTAGAGATGTGGCTCCTGATCAGAAATATTGTGAACGCCACTCTCACAAGAGCCGTCACCGTTCAAGAAAGCCTGTGGAATTACAAGCCCACCGAATCAACAACAACAACAATCAAAGTGTTAACATTCTCAACAAGTCTTATGCAAAGTCTCACTTTCTCAACCAGAACATGGCCTCTTCTATTGCACCAAGTGAACAGCAACAACCTAGGTGTGTTGGGATTTCAATGGTGATTCAGTTTTGATTTTTGTGACCTAGATTAATTGAGACAATTAAATGTTACAATTCTCTCTTGTTCTTATCTGTTGTGTATGATAAATGTTATGGCGTGGGCCTTTTGTTTGTCTTTTGTACTTTATTGTGATATAACTCCGGCTTGTAATTTGTGACTTACCCGTGAAGGTGCTTGGAATGGTTCATGAAAGGGGAGACAATGCATGATGCTAGTAATTCCAACCACCGAGAATGGCTCCAAAACACCAGCAATTATGGTGATCATCATAGAGAACATCTCATCAACTCAAATTCATACACCAATTTAGGTGGTGATAATCTTGCATTCCAAGCTCAGCGGCTACTTGATCAATACAGTTTATTTCTTAGACCAAAAATGGTTTCCCATCAGGCACAACCACAAGAGACTAGGCACTTCATTGATGCTTGGTCAATTAGAGGGGGAAATATGGCTAATGAGAACGGAATTGGCAGCAATTGCTTTGTTTCCCAAAATGAGAAGCCGCCACTCTCTTCCCTTGCATTATCAATGTCTGGTGGAAGCGAAACTATCGAAAGAAATGAAAAAGTTTTGATGGGTAGTCTTGGAACCATGGGCTCAGAAAGAAAGTGTGCCGGGACTTTGAGACCCCACTGGATGAACCATGATTCAGGAATGAGTTCACCACCTGGTGGACCATTGGCTGAAGCATTGTGCCTTGGTATTGCAAGCAGTAGTGCTAAATCAGATTCTAATGTGGCATCTTCTCATGAGGCACCACTACCAGCAGCTAAATCTTATGTGGACATGGTGCCATGAGCAACTTAACTTAAAGCCAATATGTTTCTATGTATGTATCAGTGACATGGCAAACGTTGCTGTAAAACAGTGGGATTGGATTAGCTGACAAAAATTTTATAATTAGAAATTGCTTCCCCACACATTTTTATTTATTTATTTATTTTCAAATACACCTTATTGTACAAACTGTTGTAAAAAGACACTGTTAGTTTGGTGTTTTGGTAAGTTCCATGACTAAGGTTCTTATATATGAATATGATTATGTTTCGTGGTTTTTATTTTTATTGGAAAATAGTAAGAACTAAACATAATAAATTACTTCATCACCGAGCGTGCACAAATTCATCCATTAAAAACTTAAGATTCTTAAAAGGAGAAATTGGAAGTGGTTAAACTTGATCTTCGCTACACGGAAAGAATAATTTGGAAATAAACGTGTGACTAATTTAGTGATGTGAGGGGCATGGAGAAAATTCAGCAGGAAGAGTAATTTGACAGCTGCTTCATTCCGGATACGGTCTTTATGTATGTATATCAGTTGGAAGTACTAACGCTATTTTCCCATTGCTTGGTGGCCATCCACCTATCAAGCCATTCTGATCTCTTTTTCATCTCCCGTAGATAGATTGGAAGATAATTTGCTCGTAGTTCCAAAAGCAAAACATTGGATGGGGTGGTGAACTAACAAATGGGCAATGGCTATAGATATAGAAAGCATAAGCGACTGCTTTCTCTCGTGTAATAGCAGCTTCCTTAATCCCGTGGCTAGTATATGGACGGCCATCCCAATAATCCATGATACCACTTACATTGTTGGACTTATAAAATAAAAATCTTTATTAGAATACAGAGTAGCTCTGTTCATTTATAAACAATTGACATTGAGTAATATATATATATATATATATATATTTTTAATGTCATGAAGATTTGTAGAGTCCCATAAATTGTTGGTTTAATCAAATAAAGACCTTCTAGTCTCCTCTGAAAGCCTTGCTCGTTCTTTAGCTCGAACTAAAGGTTGTATGCATTTTAGAGTTAGCTTGCCTTGATTTCGAACATTTTATCATCTGATTATAGCTTGAAGTTGAAGTTTAACCAACCCTCCAAGTGCATGCAAAGCTCTCCTTGGCCTTGCCTCAAAACAAAAAAAGTCAAATAAAACTGAAAGTTGTTTGAATTTTGAATGATTATAGCAGCATAATGTTCTCTAACTTAACTGGAAGTGAGCCTAAAAATCTCCATCACTGCATGGGCTGTTGCTACTGCATATGCATACCTCTGCTCAGCAGTGAAACCCATTGGCATCACGTGTCATGATGAGCAGCTAAATGACAAGAGAGAGAGAGAGAGAGAGAGATCAAATGAATTCATCTGTGTTTTTAAATCACCAATTCGATTCTAAAGACACTAGTTACCTTTGCAAGCTGGTTCATCACATGTTCCTCATGTTTGAGTCTTGCATTTGTTTGAGAATAAACTTGCAGATTCTTGAATGATATTATTAAAAGAATGACTATTTATTATAACTCTTCTACCCCACCCACCCTTCATTAAAAGTCTCCATTTTTCTATAAAATACAATTTATCAAGTTTTGTAAGAACACGCCATTAAGGGGTGGCTTGATAGTAAAAAATTTATGATTTAGTTGACAAATCTAGAGTTTTTGTTTAGATAATGTATTTTTTGTAAGATTCTGGAGCAACTGAATGTTTCACATACTCTATTTAAACTCAATTTGACGGCGAGATTTCTAACGTTTTAAAAAAAGTTTGTAAGAACACCAAAAATTAGAAGTTTTAAACAGAGCCAATGGGGTATTGTAACAAACCAACAAAAGCGGTAACGCTATACCCCAGTGGACTATTATTAATCCAGGGCAATAAATTATGAGGGATGATAGGTAGGGCTGAGCATCGATTCCGGTTCTCTCCAGAATCAATTAAAATCGGATTGAATTTTCGGGTTTGGAATTGAAACCTATTGGAACCAGATTGATTCCGATTTTAAAGTGGAAGGACCGAATTTAAACGGTATGGTTCCGGTTCTGTCATGGACGAAATCAAAACCTATTTTGGGAACCGAATTTCAAAACTTGAACCGGAACTTGTTTTGGGAACCGAATTTCGGAACTAGAATCAGGACCTATTTTGGGAACCGAATTTCGAAACCGGAACCTATTTTGGGAACCGAATTTAGAACCAATTTCGGAACCAAATTAAAACACAATTTCATAACCCAAATTAAAGCCCTATTTAAATCCAATTTCATAACCAGTTTTAAAACCAAATTTAAACTCAATTTCATAACCCGATTAAAGCCCAATTTCATAACCCAATTCAAACTCAATTCAAACTCAGACATTTCCTACAAGAATATTATGTATTGAGCTAAAAATATTATGCAATATGCAGTTTTATTTATTATTTTATTTATGTAAGGACAGTTACCATAAATATTATGTAATATTCAAGTGTGATTAATAATTATATTTTCAAAGTTTGACGATAAAAATAAATAGGGTAAATCAGAAACCGGACCAGAAATGAATTGAAACCGATTAATATGGTACCCTATTTAATTGGACAGGTTTCAGTTCCACGCGGAACCGAATTGGAACCGATTAATAGAGTAACATATTTAATTGGGTAGGTTCCGGTTTCACACGAAATCGAATTAGAACCGATTAATAGAGTACCCTATTTAATTAGGTAGGTTCCAGTTACACTTAGTTAGAAACCGATTTTTCTGGGTAGGTTCCAGTTTCACGCTGAACCGGAACTGAAACTGGTTTTACTCACCCTAAATTGATAGGTGAATATATAGAGGATTAAAAGAGGTTTTTTTTAAAAAAATCTTTTTGTGTATTTAGAAATTATAATTTAATGATTTCACTTTTTGTAAAAATATATATATATATATATATATATATATAAAATAAAAAATTAGTCTATTGTGACCTAGAGGTCATAAGTTCAAGTCACATAAATAACTTTTTTTTTTTATATAAAAAAAAAAAAAAAACAAATATAAAATTATGTACCTATTGAGCCCATCTTGCGTGGGAAGTCTAGTGGACCATCATCAAGCTATCATTTATCATAAATTATTCATGCACTACTTCTACTTGCAGAGAAATTTGCCTTTACACTCTAAATTATTGGGCTATGGATGGGTCAGGTTCTGTCTGATCCAAACCCAACCTGGGCCAAGTTATCCATTCAATCAGGGCCCAGGGGCCCCAGTCAGCACTCAACAGTGGCAGCGTCAGTGACGGGACATATCTTACTGCAGGTAACTTTATAATAAACCTAAAAATTACTCGCAACGAGGCTCCACGTACCAGTAGCACCGCATTAAATTTGAATTAAATTTGAGCGCCCAAACCTCGTGTCCCATAACAGTGGCATCAAAGTTTTGAAAATTGAATGAACCAAATCTGACGATGTTTTAATGACACTTAAATTAAATTAAACCAACATGTCACGAATTAATTAACTTTGATCAAATTTTTAAAAAACCCCTACTTTTTAAGTCTTTACTTACCAGCGTGTGCATTTCTTGAATCTGTGTGTCAACAAAACTTTGAAAACAAGAAAATGGGCTGCGTTTCATCAAATTTGCTAAATCAAGAAGACGAGTTGGCTCAACTCGGTAGCGCAGCACTGAGTCATCATATAGTCTCACTCACTTCCACCACTTATGGCCTCCTCAATCTTGACCCACCGTCACCTCAGGCCACCGCCACCACTCCACCGACCCCACCTCAAAGGTTCACCCTCGGATCTGTTTTCCCCAGCCCGCTTACCGAACCCAGACCCGACCCGGAAGTCATCAACTCCTGGGAACTCATGTCTGGTTTAGACACAGACAATAGCTTCCGTTTCTGTCCGAAAGTCAAAGGTCAAACCAAAGAAAATTCAAATCCGAATTTGATCACCAATGTTCATATTAATTCCCTAAGAGCTTGTAATAAGAGCAAGACCGTCCTGGATAGATTTGAAAGATTATGCCCACCAGAAGGAGAAAACAAAGTGGTGATTTACACGACGACTTTGAGAGGCATACGCAAGACATATGAAGCATGCAATTCTGTCAAGTCAGTGATGGAAAATTTCGGAGTGGGGATATGTGAAAGAGATATATCAATGGATCGTGGATTTAAAGAAGAGTTGAGGGAATTGATGAGGAACAAAGAGAGTGAAGCAGTTGTGCCGCCCAGGGTGTTCGTTAAAGGGAGGTACGTCGGTGGGGGGGAGGAGGTGTTAAGAATTGTTGAAGAGGGGTGGTTCGGTGAGTTGATTGAAGGTATTCAGAAGAAGAAAGTGAAGGGTGTGTGTGAAGGGTGTGGGGATGTGAGGTTCTTGCCGTGTTTTCGGTGCAATGGGAGCTGTAAAATGGTGATGAATGTCGAGGAAGATATGGTTGAGGAGAAGAAGCCGCTGCAAGCTGGGATTGGGAGGAGTGTTGTGGTGATGTGTCCTGATTGTAATGAGAATGGGTTAGTGCTGTGTCCTATTTGTAGCTGATTTTTGCTTTTCGATATTTGATCTTCAGTGACAGTAAGATATCTCATTTTACTTGTTTCAAATTGATGATATAACCTTGTTTGATAATGGGGAAGAATTTCAATTGCATTATTTTGATTGTGTGTTGCAAAGCATGATTGTATTTGTAGGTTGAAAAATTGGATGTCGATTAGCTGTAACATCCCATACAAAATTTGGAACTTCTAGAAAGGCTACTTGTTTTGCTTGACAGACACTTGAGTTGAGAGACAACTGTGTAAAGAAATTTGTGGAAATCATGTGAGGCTAATATGTCATACTTGCCCTGCCCTGCTAATGTTTATGAATATATTTTCTGAGTTACTAATGTAGAAGTTCATACTCACAGGGAAGACGTTAGTGTTGATTGTTGTTGAATTTAGATATATATTCGACAAATAATGGTTAATTTATTAATGTAAAATGTTATAACATATGAATGTCATAAATACATGTTAATTCAATTATCGTCCTACGTTGACGTATCGAGTATCGACATGCCTTCAACATGTCCGGACAGGTCGCGGTGGGTTGAGGAGGGGCCAACGTCCCCCGAAAGGAAAACGAAATTCAAAAACAAAGTTAACCGAAATAACCGATTTTGTGTCCTTTGGTGCAAAAAAAGGTGTTCTGACTTCCATTGTAACGACAATGAGACCTTAAGACATAAAGAGCATTTTGACTAATATTGTCACGATAATGGTTTCACATTTGCTCGATAATGAGACGCTAATGCAAAATAGCATTCTAACTTATATTATCGCGACAATTGATACTTATTGGCACGACAATGAGATGCTCATGCATATTGTCGCGACAATGGTTTCTCATTGACGCGATAATGGGACGCTGATGTGAAAATTTGTTCATATAACATAACATTTTGATTGCCTATATATAGGATACAAATTTGTTCATGTAACATAACATTTTTCCTTCAAAATTCTCAAGTAGAGATTCAACAAAGTGTTGTGTTCCATTTCTAAAATTTTATTACATCCTTAAGTGAATTTGCTTTCAACCCTTATAACACTTAGTTGAGACAAATATTATTTTAAGAAAGTGTAACACGCGCCTCACCATTGTCTTTCCCTAACATTGATTGCTGAACTTAAGAGAAAATTGTTTTAACAGGATTTGCGATTATGTTGTTTGTTTTAGTTTGTAGGAATGAGTAAACTAGGACTAGGATCACAGGACGGACTTAGATTTGCATTTTATATTTCTGAAATTGATTTTCAGGCAGTATATACTATATGGCATGGATCAAGGGATTGATTTTCCTGCAAGTGCTGAGATGCGTACATAGTATGATAGATCTGCTTGTAAGGTTAAGGGCTGGTTCTTCTTGCTCGCAACTACTTTTGATATTCAAAGCTAGGCCAGGCCGGTAGTTATTCTCAATCAAATGAAGTAATGATATTCTGTGATGTTTAGTCAATCTGCAAAACCAGATATAGTCCTGTCGTATTCTTTTCCTTCCTGTACATTTAACCAGCCTTCTAATTTTCCTATATAAGCAAGCATGTATAATTAGAAAGTCGATCCAGAAACAAATTAAGAACATGAAAAGTATAGCTAAGGCATTATGGCACTCATGTGCTCTTAAGAAACTTTAAAACTCTTTTTGACTCCCTCAGTCACGTTCAATGAATTATTTGTGTATCATTCTGCTGTCTAAGTTAAATTCAAGCTCAAATTGTTGTTTTTGTTGGAGCTCTGTTATTGCCTCAAAATTGCACTTACCTATAATGTTGTAGCACGTACCCTCTGTTTAAATTAAATATAATAAACAAAATTAATTAAGTTACAGAATAGAACAATAAAAAGGAAAAACCTCTATTACAAGCCTCCATTCCGTCTGCTAAGACTTTAGAGCCTTGGCAGGATCCCTTTCGCAGAAGCAACTGGACGTGCTATTGGATTTGGGGTTCTTCTAGCATTTGAAAGCTCAAAATCCTTCCCCTTTTCTTGTTGTTGTTGTTGTTGTTGTTGTTGAAATAGCAAGGAAATCCCACGTCATTCATATAGATACATGGATACCGTTGAGATGAAGAACTAGCTCAGTTCTAACGCTTTTGATACGTCGATGTTTTTCCACCATTCTAACGGGAGAAACCTAAACGACATGCAACAAATTGTAGTTCATTGCTTATCTGCTTCCATGGATCGACAGCTCCAGATTTAATCATATCTACATATCGACAACTCTGGATGGGGACATCAGGGATGACAATGGAGAGGGGAGGAGATCGACATCTACGTATCAATTTCCAATAATCTTTAGTGTCTCTGTCCTCTCCCCGTCCCCTCGTAAAGTCATAATTGTTTCAAGGGAGGGGATGGGGAACCCTCAATAATAAAAGGGGATCTTCGATGGACCTCGAACCCTAAATAATAAATAATTTTTTCTTACAATAAATTTAAGTCATTGAAAAATATATTAGTTGGACTATAATTTTATCCAAAAATCAAGCATCCATATTCAAAAAATTGATAATATCTATTACATAAATCACAATTTATATAAAAGATTGAAATTGTAAATAATATCTATTATTGCATAATAAATAATTTAAGTTCTAATGTTTAACTTAAGTGGTCAAATGACTATTTTTTGATGATGAAGAATTGCAAGTAAATTAGTTGCTTAACAACCACACATTTTACATAAATATAAATTTATTTTGAAATCAAAGAAGAAAAAAGAAACAGAAGAGGAAAAGTACTTTCACTTTCACATTCACAGTTACAGTCACTATATATATCCTCAAATTATTTGTCAACATAGGAGAATGGATTGTTTAGTTACTCATTAAAAATTGATTATATATAATTATTTTATTTAATTCATTATACTATTTTATAATTTATATACTTTTATAAATATTAAGATATTTTTTTATTGACATCTATATAAAATTATAAATAAAAATTTGAACATATTTATGAAAAAATTTAAAATAAATAAATTAAAACTTAAGTGAGTAATGGGGAAGAGATGAAGATTTTGTCTAATTCACGTCCCTTCTCGTTCCCCGTCTCCATCCCGATGTTAATTTTTTTCAATTTTTCATTCCAAACCTCTCTCTAATTGGGGAGGGTCCCCAATGACCCCTCATCTCCTTGGGGATTTCTGACATCCCTATGAGGCACATATATTATTTAAAAAAATTTTTTTTATAGAAATTAATTTTAAATTTTAAATACATATATTTATAATTGAAATTTTAAAGTCCAATAAAAAAATGAAGGAAAAAATTAAAATTTGTCAAAAAGTAATTTATTGAAAAAAATAAATAAGACTTGAACCCACAGGACTAGGCAAAGCAACATTGAGACGGTTCCATTGCGAGCCCTACTTTTGACACGTGAGCAACGGAACATGATGGTATCATGGTGAATCACTATTGGTGATGCCCATTTAATCCTCATTATTCGATTATTTCTTATAAGAGAGAGAGAGAGAGATCATAATAGCCTTTTGGGTATGAGGTCACCAATCATTTGTCCCCGTTTGCTTGCCATAAGAGTTGGTCAACTGTTTTTTTTATTTAAGTGCTTTCACTGTCTTCTTGTATCCTTCAATTTCAATATACAATAAAGCCAGCAGTGGAGCAAGTCGGTTTAAATTCGGATACAATTAACCCAGCCCACTTCATATACAAGGGCTTGTCAGTCTATTGTCTTTGCAATAATCTACGGCCCATTTAGTTTTCAAATCCAAGCCCTTTGTTGAGGGGATATTTTATCCCACCCCCTAGCATAGTACCATGACCAGAGCAGAATATTATGATTGTGTGAAGACGTTAATGTTGTGAAAACACGATCACTTTAGAGAAGATTTGAGGAAAAATCGAATTCGTATTATTACTACAAGAATAATACACAAGTTTTACACAAAGAAAACTCACAAAAAACCTCACACTCTCTCAAGCTCTCTACTTGGAGCTTACACACTTTGGGATGCATTACAATGGTCCTGGGAGCTCATTTTTATAGTGCCAAACCGCGTGAACAGTGTCACGCGGTTTGAGCAAGCTGGCCACACGTTTCCAGCTTCAACTTCTCTGGCAAGCAAGTAGAACTTGCTTTCGGTGGAAATGACAGCAAGCTCACTGCTTGCTGTCTTCAACTTCAACAAATCTCCCCCTCGGTGAAGATTTCCCAGGAATCTGAGCCGACCATCAATCATCCAAACCGGATCCTCAAAAGGATCCTCCCCTGGCTGCATCTGAATGACTGCCTACGTACCCTGAGTTGGGATCAAGCCAATCGTAGTTCTCTGTATCATCTGACAGCTATCCCGGTTATGTCTCTGCACAACTCTAGCTTGTCCCGATCATCGTTCATTTGTTGACATGTCGACCGTGTCTCTGCACAGCACACTTCACTGCATCTCTGTACAGTGTGCTTCTGCTATGTCTCTGCATAGTACAATCCACTGCGTCTCTGCACAGTAATCTTCTGTTGTGTCTCTGCACAGTTTTCTTCTGTTGTGTCTCTGCACAGTTCTGTTGCCATGTTTCTTCACCCATTTGTTCCTCAGTGCCTTCTTGCCTTTGGGAAACTCTCTGGCTCCCCCACATCAGTAAGCAGAATATATTCGGATCCCGGATATCTGGTTGATGGAATCCTTCCTCGCTCAGATCTTCTTGTCTGAGGTCCACTGGTTCTGGAGGTCTGTCATCATCCATCTTGTGAATGATCTTGCAGCTTCTAGTGGAGTGGGTTGCGGCTCCCCCTGCTCAACACTTTCTTCTGTAATCTCCGATGGAACAGGTTGTGTCTCCCCCTGCTCAACATCTCTATATGCCTCCTCTGGTTCTGCTTCTGGAATTTCCTCGTGCACCATATCTGTGGCCAATTGTGCTGGTGCTGAGTCTGGATTTCTGTTGGCACTGGATTTGGAAGACATTCTGGGCATTTCAATGTCTTCAATTGTCTGGTCTTCGAGAAACTCTACTTCCTGGCTTCTGATGACCATCTTTTCCTTCGGATCCCATAGTCTGTATCCAAATTCTTCATCTCCATGGCCTAGGAATATACATGGAGTTGTCCTTGCATCGAGCTTCTCCCTGAGCTCATTGGATACATGTACAACGGCTAAACAACCGAATACTCTAGGGTGAGTGTATGAGGGATTCTTACCAGACCACACTTTCTCCGGAATCTCCAAGTTCAACGGTTCAGTTGGTGATCTGTTGATCAGGTAACAGGCAGCACGAACAGCTTCTCCCCAGAATGGCTTTGGCAGCTTTGCCATACTGATCATTCCTCTGACTTTCTCCATAATGGTGCGGTTCATGTTTGCAGCGACACCATTATATTGTGTAATATGTGTAACAGTTCTCTCATGTCGAATGCTATGTCTCATGCAGTAGGCTTCGAACTCCCTGGAACTGTACTTGCCTCCATCGTCTGTGTGAAGGCACTTCAGCTTCTTCCCTGTTTCATGCTCTACCATGGCGTGGAACAGCTTGAATTGATCTAGGACCTGATCCTTCGTCTTGAGGAAATACACCCAGATTTTCCGTGAAGCATCATCGATGAAAGTCAGAAAGTACTTGTTACCGCCCAATGAATCAACCTCCAAGGGACCACAAACATCAGAGTGCACCAGACTGAGCAACTCTGATCTTCTCTCTGAAGAGAAATCAAATGAGACTCTGCGTCGCTTACCAATCGAGTAGTGGTTGCAAGGACCTCGTGCAGCATCATTGGTAAGCTCATTCTTGTTCAGGGTAGACAACCCTCTCTCACTCATGTGTCCGAGTCTCTGGTTCCACAGATTTTGAGAAGCCTCCTTTTCAGCTACTTTGAGGCTGTCTGCACAAATCTTCACATGAGTCTTGTATAGTGCGCCGCAAGCATGTCCTCGGGCGACAATCATGACACCTTTCGTCATTCTCCATGTGCCATTTCTGAAGTGATTTTCATAGCCCTGTTTGTCAAGAGCTATCCCCGAGAGTACATTCAGCCGAAGTTCTGGAACATGCAGGACATCCTTCAAGATCAATGTACACCCGACATTTGTCCGCAACTGAATATCACCCATTCCTACTATCCCAGAGGAACTGATATTTCCCATCTTCACTGCTCCAAAGTCTCCCGCTTTGTATGTTGTGAAGAAATCTCTGTGAGGAGTGACGTGGTAGGATGCTGGCAGTATCTACCACCCACTCAACATCTTGGGTTGCGTTGTGAAGGCATGTCTCTTCTTGTATGGAGCATATTGCTACATCTGCTTGGACAACGACCAATGTCTCTCCGTCTTCATTCTTCGGCTGGTGATTGCCTTCTCTCTGTTCTCGTTGCAGTTTTCGGCAATTCTTCTTTAGGTGGCCTACAATGCCACAATGGTAGCACTTATAGGTAGGTTTCCTTCCATCTGAGGATCTACCCCTGGTTGTGCTTCTGCCTTTCTCTTCGTCTCTTCCTTGATGTCTTCCTCGAGTCTCTGTGACGAAGGCTTCTGTCTGTTCTGAGCCAACATCTTTTCTCCTGGACTCCTCATTCGACATGGCATCTTTTACCATAGGCATGGTAACTTTACCTCCTAGAGCGGAATTGCTGAGAGTAACCACCAATGTCTCCCAGCTATCAGGAAGGGAACTGAGTAGTAAGAGGGCTTGAACTTCATCTCCCAGCTGCATGTCTACTGCAGACAACTGGTTCACCAGGCTCTGGAACTCGTTGGTGTTGTTCCGCAACGGAAGTTCCACTCCGTAGCTTCAGGTTCACCAAACGCCTCATTAACAGGGCTTTATTCCGAGCTGTCTTGGCCTGGAACATGTCTTCCAGCTTTATCCACATCTTGTAAGCATCTGAATCTTGTGCTACATGGTGGAAGACACTGTGACTGATCCACTGCCTAATCTGACCCAAAGTTTTGTTGTTGAGTTTATTCCATTCATGCTCCTTAACAGACTCTGGTTTCACTCCCTTCAACTCGATGACATCAAACAGATCTTTACAATGCAAAAAATCTATCATCCTAGGTCTCCAGAGGGAGTAATTAGTGGCAGCCAGTTTAATCATTGCACCAGAATGAGAATCCTCCAACTCCATTTTAAGTTTTAAATTTTAAAATGGGAATACCCTAAAATCGGGACTGAATTTCACAAATCCGAGGTCACCGTTGCGTCCGGAACGGTCGAGAATGGTGGAATAGACACTTCGTTGGTCTAAATCCGACACAGGGGCTGATTTGTAAATTCCTAAAAGTTCTGGGGAAAAACTGTAAATTTCAAAACTTCAGGGGCTAAATGAAATTTACCAGGCTGCTGATGTGGCGCTGACGTGGCAGTGCTGACGTGGCAAGGCGGGACCGGTTTGCTGACGTGGCGGATGACGTGGCGCTGACGTGTCGGATGACGTGGCGCTGACGTGGCGGATGACGTGTCTGCTGACTGGGCGCTGACGAGGCGCTGACTGTGCGCTGACTGGGCGTGACGTGGCGCTGACGTGGCGGCCACGCGGATCGTCTTCAACCTTCAGAGCGCGTGGGGCGCGTGTCTGAGAGTGGCGGCGCGTGGGAGTGCTCTGCCTGGCGTTTGATCGCCGGAAAATACCACCGTGCTCGTCTCGACGTGAACTAGCTGATGGTATGCTCAAAGTTGATTTTTGACAACTTTTCCGGAACTCGAATTTTCCGAACCAAACTCCGTTCTTCGGTTTTTCGATCCCAATGAAGAACCAAAGCTCCTGATACCACTTGTAAGGAACCTAGGACATCACTTATCTCCACATTAGTATGATATTGTCCACTTTGGGCCTAAGCCCTCATGGATTTGCTCTTGGGCTATACCAAAAAGGCCTCATACCAATGAAGATACATGTCCATCATTATATGCACATGATCTTCCTCATTTCTAGCAAATGTGGGATTTTGGGACTTTGTTTGCACACCCAACAATCCTCCCCTCGAACAAAGGACCACCGAGCCTCCCCTCAAACGATCATCCATCCGTCCACTCTAGCCCAAGCCAACTCCTCTTCACCGACCGAGCACATTAATTCACGGATCACGATCGGGGCTCACCACCTTTTTGTTATGTATTCCGAGGATTCTCCACATGGCTAACTTTGTGGCATGGCTCTGATACCACTTGTTGTGAAAACACGATCACTTTAGAGAAGATTTGAGGAAAAACCGAATTCGTATTATTACTACAAGAATAATACACAAGTTTTACACAAAGAAAACTCACAAAAAACCTCACACTCTCTCAAGCTCTCTACTTGGAGCTTACACACTTTGGGATGCATTACAATGGTCCTGGGAGCTCATTTTTATAGTGCCAAACCGCGTGAACAGTGTCACGCGGTTTGAGCAAGCTGGCCACACATTTCCAGCTTCAACTTCTCTGGCAAGCAAGTAGAAACTTGCTTTCGGTGGAAATGACAGCAAGCTCACTGCTTGCTGTCTTCAACTTCAACAGTTAATCTCAAGTAAATAAGATAGTCTCGGGGTGATGAGGTCGGTAAGGAGATGAGGTCATCCTGATCATTAATTGATCTTATAATAACTATATGAATAGTTGTATCCATTAAATCTATTATTCCATTATCTTAGGGAAAGTTATTAAGAAGTTAATATCAATTTAGTGGGATTGTTAATAGGAAGTGTTCTATAAATATATTTTGGAGGAGGAAGAGCTCACTGTAATAATGCATAAAAATAAGGAAAATGTTATGGACATAAATAATTGACACAATTCCAACCATAAGTATCAGTACTATTTTAAGAATAATAAGACTATGATACTATTATCTCGTGTGAATGTATATCAAGAATCGAATCACCTAATTTATTGTGTTGTTGTTAATTATTTTGTTATTTTATATTTTGCATCGATCTTCATTACATTACAAATTCTATTTGTTTGATTGTAGGTTGGCATCAACAATATTTAAATGAATTTCACTTCCTTGTTACAGTTTTGAACAGGTATATAAGAATTATGAAGCTGAAGGATAAAAAGAAAAAGAAAAAGAAAAAAGTGGCCTTTTGACTTTTAATGCATCAGGAATCTAGTAAAAAAATCATTTTTGTTGCTTTTTTTTTTGGCCCCCTTCAATTTGCTCAACTTCCAAATTCAGACTCTTTCAAATTATACATAAAAATTTCATGACGATAGAATTGTGCTGTGCCTTCAAACAATTTCCCAGATGTTACCTTTGGCCTGATTGTCTGGTCCCACGTACCTATCCTACCAAGAGCAATTTCTTTACTAAAGAATAAAGATTAAATAATAACGTGGGTATCTGAATCGAAAAAATAAAATAAAATAAATATTTAATTAAATGTGTTCAATGTAATTGTATGGTGAAGTTTAATACATCATCTGATTTTAATAATAAGATTAAAATTAAGAATGGGCGATTAAAACAAAATCAAACAAGAAAATGAATAAACGTGCATTTGTAGCGGGTACGTTACTACGTTATAATAATAATAATAATAATAATAATAATAATAATAGAGAAATGCTAACGAGTGCCCTTATGGCATTTGTTAAGAATCTTTTTAAGGAATGACAGTTTTTTTATTCCCCATAAAATGATGTCAAAATTTTCCTTAAACAGATGATTAACGAGTGGCTAAGGGCATGACCCTAATAATAATCCTAAAAGCTGAAAATGGGTTCATAATTTTTATCTGACTTTTCTGTCGGTAAACCCTAATGTTGCTGTTAGCTTAGCTAGGCTCATTATTTTCATGCAACGGTACCTCTATGTCTTGTGCCATCTGAGTCTGAATAACCTCACCAAACTAAATTAATTTCAAATTGAAAATGTTAATTAATTAACATTGTATTGTTACTTGATAATGATATCTAATCTTAAATTTGTATATTAAAAATAGGTAGAAGTTAGTTATAGTAATTATTGGGTAATTTTCAAAATATTTACTTCATGTCAATATTTGTTTAATCTTAAATTTTCATATTAATTATCACCTGAAGGGATGTATTTTTGTATCGACCAAAGTCGCATCGCTCAGAATTCGTATTTGCACCAAAGAGGTATTTTTTGTAGAAAGAAATCCTTTAAAAAAAAAAAATAAAGGATGCATTCTATGTATGTAAAAATATATATTTTGCATTGAATTTAATATAAATTTAAAATGAAAAACATATGAAAGGGCATGACTTAAGTGATGTGGTATTTCTAAAAGTTAAAACTAGTTGGTGTAAAGATACTTTCTCATTAACAACCATCCATATCTATATCTATATTTACCAATATTGCAGTGTGTTTTATTAAAATATAAATCAATTAACTTATTATTATTATTATTCTTCTTTACATTAATTGCATCATCATCAGATTATATTAAGAGAGTGTATTTTGGTTGTTTTAGTTCATTCACAAACTAAAGGCTAAAGCAATAAACTTAATTGTATCCCTTTTATGATTTCGTGGTTTCCACAAAAAATTAACGAGGAAACATCTCTTAGTGTTAATTTCATTTACTTTCTCTTTTGTTATTTGTATTCAATAGATTACTTGCTAATTGCTATATATAGTTATATGTAAAAATATTTAGGTAAGTTTAGAGCGATTGATATATATCCTGAATCATTTAAAGTAGATATTGAAACTCAGATATATATAATATACACATACTTGTAATTACAATAATATACTGTATATGTACGATCTCAATTATATATATTCTAATCGGATGCAATCAGAGACTAATGTTATATTAATATATAATTAAATGAAAATGGGAAAGATTTGATCAGTGGCGTTGCGTGAACCCACTACCACTACTGCACCTACCTACTACTTATTATTCGAGTATTTTTTTTTTTCTCATGTTCAGAATTTGATTGGTTAGAGACATGACTGATTGATGTGCCTTCAACTATACTATTTCCAAATTCAACGACAAAATTTACACATTTTGAATAAAATGCTTCGCATGGCATGAATATAGGTTTTATTTTAAGATATGGGAAATAATTACAATAATTATTTTTTATGACCAAATATCGGTACCCACATATACTTTCATTATATGTTCATGGACTACCAAATCCTACAAAATAATTGCTACTAAATTAATGCTGTACGGTGTTTTCTTTGTCTGTGGTACATAAAACCCTGAAAAATTAAAAATAAAATAAAAAATGAATTATTTCCCTGAGCCTTAGAAACGTGCTTACTTTTGCATTTGCCCAATGCGCTGATAAAAATTCTATTAACAAATTTGATGCAAAGATACCGCCTTTTACATTATTAATTGCCTTTTTTAATAGATAAATTAAGAAATAACAATAATCTTATCTTATTTCAATTTCAACTTGTGGGGGTAGTCTTTATTAATATAAGGTAGATTAGATAGGCCATTTGGTGACATTCCTTTTTCTAATGAATTAAATATTAATCACTTTTTCTATTATTTAATTTAAAAATTCACTCTTCTAGTAGGGCCATCATTACACCCCAAAACCTTTATGATTTTTTTTTCTCACGTGTGGTCCTTGTCGTTTTTAACTTCCGTTAGGTATTAGTTTTGGCTTCTTGTTCACTCTTTAAACAAGATTAAAAAGGACTAAACCACCCCCAAACTAAAAAATTTAGCATTTACAAAACTCAATTTTTGAAAAAAATATTATAATTTACAATTAGTAATCGTAATATCTCATCATTAATCAAACACTTAAAGACAGTCTTGTGACTCAAACACAGTTTTACCATCTCACCACATATCAAACCATAATACCAAACATATCATACAAGTGTAGTGGTGACCAATTCATAGGGGTGTGCATCGGTCGGTTAATCCTTGATTTTTTAACCGTAACCGAAATTTTCGGTTAAATAAAAGTGTGACCGATTTAACCAATTTATGACACATAACCATTAACCAATTAACCATTATATTTCGGTCGCTTATGGTTAATTCGGTTATTAACCAATCCAATAAATTAAAATTTAATATTTTTTATAATTTTTAATTAGTAAAATTATATATGATGTAGGTCTGTTCTACCGATTTTTTCGGAACGTTTCAACCAGTCGAACCACTGACGCATTAAATTTTTTGGATAACTAATTCGATCACATATCCGATTCTAAAAATACTGATTCTAACTAACATTTGATTAAATATACTTATATTCAATTACATGCGAGGGAAATATTTTTTAAACCCTCGATGATTGTCACGACCTCATATTTCCTTCCAAACCTGCCATGTTAGAAATTTTAATGGTCACGAATCCACCACGATGCAAAATCTACACTTTTGAAATTTTATGTATTTTTACCTTTAAATTCTTGAGAGAAATTAAAAAGAGTCAAAACCAAGCTGTTAATACAGCTTGTCATTTGAATTTTATCAATTTTATTTTCGGGTAGTATTATCAAATCAATATAACTACAACCAATTGAGAGTTTACATGCAGACTATTTTAACTCTAAAAAATTAAAGGATTCGCATGCGCTAATATATATATATATATATATATATATATGGTTTAATTTCGGTTAATCGGTTGGTTCGGTTATACGAATCTCATAACCGTAACCGAACCGAATAACCGAAAAAGTTAAAAATTTTAACCGCAATAACCGATTTAACCGAACAGTAATAAAAAAATCGGTCGGAACGGTTCAGTTAATCGGTTAAAACTGATTAATGCACACCCCTACCGGCAATTCATATATGGGAGATTGTGAATTACCCCTAATTATATTTTGATTAACCTTTACCCTCTAAAGTATTTATAATTAGGGATGATAAAATTTTGCGATGGGCCGACCTTTATCTCTCTAATGTCTTGAGTTCTTCTAGCTCACGTCCGACTAAGGCCTTTAGAATAATGTATTCTTTATTTTTAAAAAATAATACTTACAAAATTTTAAAAAATTAAATATATTTAATATTATTTGAATTGTGCCTTAAAATTTTAGTTATAAACATATGTATGTATAATTAAAAATATATATTTAATTAAAAATATTTTTCATATAAATTAATCAGATATTTATTTATTCTTAGATTGGGTTGGCTTTGTCATCCCTATTTATAATTTCCCGTTTACTTTTCTGACATGAAAACTTAAATTTAAAAAATAATAATTGTATATGAGATAATTTTTTTTTTTTTTTTTGTGCAATGAAACTATTAAGAATAAGGGATTACGTAGTATTAAAAAAACTATAAAGAGTAAATGGTGAAAGTACTTCCAAAGAAAATGTTAACCCTTGACTTGGAATGTTAAAAGAGTAATGATTTTTTAACTATGCAATGCTAATCCACAATAATTATGATTTAAGAGCAATTCTTAAAAACTCGTCTAAATTTTATTCTTCAATTGCCTATTTACTTATATGGTAAATTGAATTGTGAAAAAATAACTCTTTTCTAAAAAGACTCTTCCAATATAAATAAATTACATTATTTTAATCAAATTTTTGGATTATCATGTGGTTATATTATTTGAATAAGTAAATAGTTATTAATGATGATGTTGTGATATAAAAAAATTATAAAATATTAATAAAAGAAGGATAAATTATTCTTTAATATTGAAGAGAGAAAAATGAAATCGCAATTAGTATATTTTTAGGAATCATTATTACTAATTCGATTTAGCATTTGAGCAACTCAATAATATTTAGCGAGTCTTTTGTAGTTACACTAAATGATTGATTAATTTGATATAATCTTATGGGTTAATCAATACTTTGGGCAAGAATACTTACTCGCGGGGTATGTAAGAGTAAAAATAATAATTCCTCCCCAGCATATGTATTTACGTAGATATTGATCCATAATAATATACTCAATAATTAATTACGATTTATGAGCGTTTGATAAATTTTGACTGGGTCGGTCTTTGTGTCATCGGGACTCAAGGGCATCTTAATATTTTGAGATCCATTATAAAAAAATTTAAACCTTTTGACCATTATTCATTTATATTTTATAACAAAAAATTCGGAGGTGGATGTCTAGCCGGCCTATAGTAAGGGCCGACTTTGAATATTGTTTAAGTCATAAGAAATCTACATGATACTTCATATGAATTTGAATCTAGTGCTGGGTTGAATTATGTTAAATTTATCATAATCTTTAATCACACATGAATTAACAATAATATTTATTTAATTTTTAATTATATTTAAATTATTATCTAATACAATTGTAGACGATAAATTTCGCATTCAGTCCACAATTGAGATTTTATAGGAAGAGGGCACCAACAATCCTACAAACAAAGGCAAACAAAGCGCATAGTAACTTTTCGTCAGTGTGGTGAATGCCGTAAACAATCAGAAGCTCAAGTCAATGATGGTGATGAGCGAAAAAAGGGAAGAACAATGCAAAAAAAGTTACCTTAATCTTCGTAGTTTGTTACAGTGAGGGCAATAGACTATAGTGTTTGGGGAATGATGTGTTTTGAGAACTCGAGCGTGAGAGCCAAAACTTGAATTATTCAATGAATCAATCCCTCGAGTTCCCTTTATATTTATTGGTCTGAACATACTTTTACTCGTACTAGAATACATTGGAATGGTTGAATTCCAATCCTATTATGAGAGGGTAGTCGAGTTGGGATTGAATTAAGAGTGTCCAGATCTTTGGGATTAGGTGTAATCCCAATTATATTTGGATTCAGTTATCGCGTTTGTATGTGGTTTGTCTTGATACAAATACTTAGTTTTATTTGTTGAAAATGAATTCATCGTATGTAGACTGGCTAACAACGTCTACTGGAATATTATATAACTTGAGGTAATATCGGCTGGGATATTATATGATAATGTTTACTGGGACATTGAGTAATATGGTTAGGGTCTCTTAGAGACCTCGAGTCATGTGGACTCTTCTCCCTTGAGGGTGTATGAGCTCGTGGGTCTATATGTGGGTCATGTGTGTAGATTTAGGGCTGTTGATAACCCAATTGTTGATAATCATGTGATGAGAAGTCTGATTCCAATAGACGTTGAATGGATTTGATCCAGATGACTGGAATCAGATTGAGCATAATAGTAAGCTTAAATAGTAGGCTGAAGAAAGCCTGACCGTCGATAGCCTAACGTTGAGCGTATCTCAGTGCAATAGACAATGAGTCGACTGGAAGTGATATGTTGACTAGAATGTCCATGTCGGCTGTAACCTATCGTCTAGGCCAAGATGTTAGCGACAAGAGACATGAATAACTTATATCCATAAGCCTGAAATTTACAGAAAAATAGACATGACGTGCTTTAAATATATGCATCCTCGAACACGTTCCAACACCATAATGTGACTTGTAATGAACATAAATACATATAAGGACCTCATGTCCGCTACTCAAGACACATCAAATGCTAATCATCTATACTTAAAGGCTTTGTGTCCCCCAATTACACATACCAATCAAAATATTTATTTATATATATACAATATTGTGCTTATTATGATTCAAATATACAAATAACAAGTTGGTTTCGAGAATTCTACGACACTTCCCAGGACACTAGAGTGAGTGTGACTGTTGTTGGGGTGTGCGTAGCGGAAGGGTGCGGTGGAAGGCGAAAAATATTTTTAAACATTTTAAAATTTTCCGAGCGAATTAATAAATATCAAATATTTTTAATTCACTCAAATAAGTTTAAATATATTATTTATTAATATTTGATAACATAATATATTTCGAAACACGACGAATTTTTTTACGAAAATATTTTTCGATAAATACTACGCATAACGGGCAAACGGTCAAATCGATTGACCAACCGCCGAGCCGAGCCAACCCAGACACTTGGGCAATGTTCGGTCAGCCCTTGGGCTGCCTGAACAGTGCCCAATTCGCTGGGATCACAGCCGGCACGCAGTGAGCTTGATTCGACACGAATTTCGCAATTTTCTAGCGTTTTCGCCTCAAAATAATTTCCGGAATTAATCCACCACCCAATACACATCCAATATCATTCAAATAACATATTTTTACATGAAAAATATTATGTTTAAAGGTCCATAACCAGATCTAATCCAGTTTCATTTTTGTCCAATTTTCATGCCAAAATTCAATTTATTTACAAAATTAATCCAATTAATTTACACCAAATTAAATCACCACAACATAAAGTCTCAAGAACAATTCTAGGCAATATTAGAGTGGTAATATCACTCTAGAATGACAATTTTAATTTTGAGATTAATTCTCCAATTAATCTAATTACACATGCTAATAAAAGAAAACCGATGGAGTTGGTGCTTGAAGTGCCAATCCGATTTGTATATTTTATTATTTATTAATAAAATAACTATATTTTTCATTTCATACCTCATTAATGATATTGTCATTATGCGTATTAGATTGATGTATAGATATGCTAAGAATGACATCGACCTTAGAATAATTTTGACACTGGGTGTAAGCTATTCTTAAAGTAAATATTCATAGTCGTTGGTTTTGGAATACGGTCGAATTCCTATAACCTAGAAGATTGGCACATGTCGTATATTGGAATTGGAGTTCCAATGGTTTAACCTGATGTACCGTGAGTTTTGGAAACTCGTATAGATATGTGGGTATTCGTTGAAGCGAATACTGAATGACTCACAAGTGATTCCTAATAGTTGAAAGTACACACCACCGTCAATAAGAATATCCTCGAGTCGAGTAGCATATGTAATCATTTGACTATAGGATATCATTGATTTTGTTTGAGATCCTCCATACTTTGATGCCATGTATGTCAGAAACCTTTCATGGTCTGACCTCTAAATATTCGTTGGGTGTGGACCGATGCACTCAGTAATCAAGTGTGAAACAAGATAGGATCCATCGGCCCATATGTGTACCATAAGATGTTTAGGTATCCATGTGAGTTAAGTCACGATTCTTAAAGACTTTGGCCAAAGCCGATCACCTAGGGTGGATCGCATCAGTTATGAAGAATCGTGGACATGTCGACATGAGATGTTCGCCTCGGAAACTTGACGGTATATTCTATGTTTCCTAAACATAACTCGGATAGCCTACGAATGAGGGATTGTTAAACATATGTGATGACCTCGACTTGTATAGTTCAGAAAGGTCGTTCATGTTCTTCGCGAATTCGGAGGTGGCCGAATTGTGTGCATATTAGCTAGGCTTATATGACGAACGTGTCTGAACTTAGAGAGTCTCAATATGAAGTGTACTCGTTGAGCACTTGGGTAGCTGGTTATTTTTTATAAAATATAATATTTGATATTATAATTATCAACTAAGATAATCAAGTATTATTGGATAACCTTGATTATTATAATTGGATTAATTCAATAATTACACAAGGGTTTAATTATAAAATCATAATTATCTCTACCATTTGAGGATATTATGGTAATTGTAAGTATGTAATAATATGTGATTTTGGCCTGATTTAATTGGATTAAATCAAAGTGGCAAATATTGAACTAATCTATTTCTTAATCATTGGCTTGATTTAATTGAATTAAATTAAAATGGGAGACAATGGAGATTAGTCACACCTAATTATACATATTTGGACAAATTAGATTAAGCCCACTTAAAAGTTGATTACAACTTTTATTAATTAAAAATTGACTAAGTTTTGCTATAAATAGCAAGTTTTAGGAATGTTTTAATTACAAGTAAAAATACAAGCAAATTCTTAGAGAAATTAGCCTAAGTTAGAGAAGTGTTTAGAGAAGTTTGTGAGGTCTCTAAAACATTTCATTAAGGAGAAATCAAGATTAGATCTTGAAGTGAAGTGAAGCTTGCGTTGGAAATCGAGATTGGATCTTGAAGTCGAGCTTGCACACCTTGGAGGTTCTCCGACAATTTCAACAAAAGGAGAAATAGATTGGATCTTGCATCAAGCTTACTAGGTAATGTTTGATCTTCCCCTAAGCTATGTTTATTTATGTATTAGATGCATGATCACATAGCTTAATGTTGAAATAATGCTAATAAATTGTGTTATGATGCTTTGAAAGTATAAACACAATATGCTTGTAATTATGTCAAAATGTTCATGTCGGAAATGGAACAATTAATTAGAGTTTGGAACTCTAGATTAAAGCTTAGATCTATGGTTATCATTCTATAATCACTTGACCACCTTTGGGTGGCCTAGAATTATTCACGAGACATTTCTTATTAGGATTCTAATTTGGTTTGTGTAATGGATTCAAAATTTACGCAAATGCGTATTTAGAATAAATTTATGTTTTTGTAAAAAATATTTGATATTTTGAAAAACTTGATTTTTATTCTATAACATGTGTTAATGTTGATTTTGAAATTAAAAATTAATTTTGGGTGTTTTTGAAGTGTTTATGGAAGACTGGAAGCTATTAGGGTAATAGACCCTAATAGCACTAGCTCTCTGGAAATTTTCCAGAGAGCTGAGCTTTTGAAATGAATTGAAAACAAAATAATATTTATATATTTGCTGCTGTGTGTGCGCACAGTGCGCGTGTGCCCTGTAGCACGCACGATAATTTTGTTTTCTCTCGTTCTGGAGCTTCCGGACTCCGATTCAGTCCCGATTTTTTCCTGTACACTCGTAATGGAATATATTATTTCATTAAAAGATTTAAAATTACACACATACTTGATATCCATGGGTTAGACCCATTTCCGCTGCCTGGGGCACCGATCCGACCCTAAGGATTGCACAACTAACCACAAAAAAATTAGGATTATTAAACAATCTCTCACCAAATTTTGCTTCATATATATATATATATATATTAGTAGGTCATGCAAAATACATATATAATATATATTTTCATGCTTCAAGAAACAAAATAAGAAAAATAGAAATTGGAAATTCAATATTACCTTTATCTTTAATTTCCAACTCCTTCAATTTTCATCATTTGGTGTTGATTTTATGTTTAAGAACCCTAACCCTTTTTTTTTCTTTTATTTCTCAACACATGAGATGAGCTAAAGCTTCAACCAAATGAAACAATTTCATTTAAATAGAAAAACCAAGCCTTGGCCGAATTTTCTAGGCAAGTTTTGGTCAATTTTTGCTTTTTATTTAGCCAATGATTTTGTCACAAATTTAGCCTTATCCAAATGTATTTATTTTGATTTTTGTTAATGAAATCCACCTTTTCAAAAACCATGGATTAGCAAATCATAATTTTCCATTTAATAAGAATATTCTAAAATATTCGTATCTTAAATAATAAATAAATTAACTAATTAATTAATTAATTTATCTAATTAACAAAAATATAAAATAAATACATAGGAAAATATTCCAAGAATATTTAACCATTTTTATTAATAATAATAATAATTAATTAATTATTAATAATAATAAAATAAGTGACAAAATTCAATTGTTAATAATGTGTATCTAATCTAAATTATGTATTATATACAAATACACATTATTTAATACACATGTGTATATTATGAATAATCTGAATTATCCATAATTAATTGCCCAAGTGCTCAACGAATACACTTTATATTGTGGGACTCTCTAGGTTCAAGTTTATATGTCACGAAAACCATTTCCATGTCCGTAATTTGTCCACTCACAAATTACGACGACCACAGATAATCAAATTGAACCATCCAAGTTAAAGACATCGCATATATATAATCCTTCTGCATAGGTTATCCGAATTTTTCCGGAGATATAGATTAAACGTCAAATCTCCGCTATGAACAATTCATGTGTCGCGAAATAATTATGGTTCTTTAATAAATATTCAGAACTCGTTTCCGAATCATAACTCTGCTAAGGATTTCAAAGAATAAAAAATTGGACACCTAAATCCCATACACGGGACTGACAGATCCTCTTTGGATACATCACAAGATATCGTGAGTATCAGTCCATACCCGCCGAATAGACGGAGGTCTGACCTTAAAAGATCGTTGACGTGACTGGCATCAAAGTATGAATGATATTTTATATATCCACAGTGGTATCACAAGTCAAATGAGCTAATATGATATTCGACTCGTAAAGATTCCTATGGTCGTTGGTGTACCATCTATCAGAAATCTTTAAATGAGTCGTTCAATATTTATCCAATAAATACCTACGTGTTTATATGAGTCTCCCAAGACTCATGGTCTACTGAGATAAACCATTAGAACAATTTTGATATACAACACGTACCGGCCTCACGGGTTTACTGATTGACCAAATATATAAACATTGACTAGGAACAATTTAAGAATGAATTGTATTGTGACATTTCTCAGTAACAATTGCGACACTTTTGCAATTATGTCACAACTATTTATTTTACGGTCATTTACACCTTTACCATATATAAGATTATATTGATGAAAATTACTTAATTTTATTCATAATAAAATGTACATTGTATTTACAATAAATACAATAAAATTTGGCGTGTCGAGCACCAACTCCAATATTTTCTCACACTTGCTCTAGTGCCAAATTTGATGGTATCTAATATCCATCACCTCTACATGTATATCATATAGTCTCGGAGGCATGGCTTTCGCAAGCGGGTCTGCTATGTTGTCCTCTCCATATATCTTACATATGGCAACATCTCCTCGAGCGATGATTCATGAATAATGTGGTACTTTCGTTCCACATGTTTCGATTTCCGATGCGCTCTGGGTTCTTTTGCTTGTGCAACGACACCACTATTATCACATAACAACGGGATCAAGTCATCGATGCTTGGGACAACTCCCAATTATGTGATAAATTTAATAATCCATACAGTTTCCTTTGCATCATCTGATGCCGCAATATATTCCGTCTCAGTGGTGGAATCAACTGTTGATCATTGTTTGGAACATTTCCAACTGACTGCAGCATTATTAAGAGTAAATACAAAACCTGAAGTAGACTTTCTATCATCAGGATCTGACTGAAAGTCAGAATCTGTATACCCTCTTATATGTAAATCATTTTCTCCATAAATAAGAAACTTATCCTTAGTACCTTTTAGATACTTTACGATATGTTTAACGACCATCCAATGGTCGTTACCTGGATTTGACTGATATATGCCAGTAATGCTTACTGTATGGCTAATATTAGGTCTCGTACATAACATGACATACATAATGCTTCATAAGCATGATGCATAAGGCTGACTAGACATTCTAGCCTTTTCATCTTCCGTCTGAGGACACATCTTCTTCGAAAGATGAATGCCATGTTGAAAAGGTATATTAGCAACTTTACAATTGCTAAAATTGTACATTTCTAGGATCTTATCTATGTACGAAGATTGGATAACCCAATCAGCTTCCTTTCTTTATCTCTATAGAGTTTTATACCAAGTATATAGGAAGCTTCACCCAGGTCTTTCATGGAGAAGTTTTTACAGAGATATGCTTTAACACCCTGTATCATTCCAATATTATTTCTAATGATCAGGATGTCGTCAACATAAATCACTAAGAACACGATCATACTCTCACTAACCTTCTTATAAACACAAGGTTCTTCTTCGTTTTTGAGAAAACCAGACAAACTGACTACTTCATCAAAACGAATATTCCAACTCCGCGAAGCTTGTTTAAGCCCATAAATGTACTTCTTAAGCTTACATACCATGCCAGAATTTTGGCTGGAGACAAAACCCTCTGGCTGTTCCATATAGATTTATTCATCAAGAAATCCATTAAGAAAAGCCGTTTTGACATCTATTTGCCAAATATCATAGTCATGGTAAGCAGCGATAGCCAATAGAATCCTAATAGACTTTAACATCGCTACTGGTGAAAAAATTTCATCATAGTCCACACTTGGCCTTTGAGTGTAACCTTTAGCAACTAGTCGGGCTTTGAAGGTTTCAAACTTCCCATCAGGCCCGCGCTTCCTTTTGTAAACCCATTTACAACCTACAGGAACAATTCCCTCAGGAAGCTTAACCAAGTCCCATACTTGATTCTGATGCATAGAGTCCATTTCGGAATTCATGGCTTTCTGCCATTTAGCGGAATCAATGTCTAACATTACTTCTTTGTAGGTATATGGATCAGTCTCCTCAACAAGGAGCACATCGAGACTCTTGTCCTGTATCAAATATAAGCGCTCATGAGGTCTCGATATCCTAGTAGACCTATGGAGAGTGGAACTAGAAAGTTCTGCTTCTGTTTGAACCTGTGATTCCTCTGTCGGTCTGTCATCTATAGGTTGAACTTCATCAAGCTCAACCTTTCTATAATTACCATTTTCTGCCAAGAATTCCTCTTCAAGAAATCTGGCAAAACGAGCTACGAACACATTTCGATGCTCGGGTTCATAGAATTGAAATCCTTTGGAATTCGAAGGATATCCAACAAACCTAACTTTTCGCCCTCGAGGTAAAAGTTTATCCTGTCGCGTCACCTTGACGTATGTAGGACTGCCCCAAACCCTAATATAATTAAGTTTCAATTTCCTACCAACCCATATCTCATATGGAGTAGTGGGAACATCTTTAGAATGAATCCTATTCAGTAGATGTGCAGCAGTTAGAATAGCATACCCCCATAAAAAGTAAGGTAGATCTGTAAAACTCAACATGGATAAGACCATATCCAATAAAGTCCAATTTCTTCTTTTAGATACTTCATTGTGCTGTGCAGTACCCGGATGAGTATATTGAGTGAGAATCCCATTATCTTTAAGATACTCGGTGAATTCACTACTCATATATTCACCGCATATATCTGATAGAAGGCATTTGATGAATTTATCTGTTTGTTTTTCTATTTCGTTTCGAAATTCATTGAATTTTTCAAAGGTTTCCGATTTATGTTTAATCAAATAAACATAACCATACCGTGACAAATCATCGGTAAATGTTACGAAGCACTATGAGCAGTGTGACTTATAGGACCACATACATCACTATGAACGAGCTTCAATAAGTCAGTGACCCGATGTCCAACATCAATAAATGAGGCTTTGGTCATTTTACCATGAATACAAGATTCACAAGTTGGAAAAGATTGTATGGTTAGATTTTCAATCAAACCATTCTTAATCAACTGGGTTATGCGTCATACACCTATATGACCTAACCGCATATGCCACAATTCAGAATCAGTTATTTAAGATCTTTTACGTTTATTATCCCCAATTTCATAAACATCTCTAATGGTATGCAAAATATAATGACCTTGTAAATTTGAATATTTGTGTAACAAAACATCATTCATATCATATATATACATAGAATGATTCTTAATATGTACATGATATCCTTTTGTATCTAATACAAACAGAGAGATAATATTAGCTACACAATCAGACACAAAAACACAATCTATCAAAATGATGCTGCCTCTGGATAGACAAATCTCGTATTCACCAACGAAAGCTGCATATAAAGAATCTCCATTCCCAAAACGCAGCTGCATCTCGCCTGGATTTAACATCATATTGACCCTCAGTCCATGCAAAGAATTGCAGATGTGAGTCGGACTAGCAAAATCTAAAATCCATCAAGAACCAATGACTTCACAAGTCAAAGAGATATCAATGATAGGGAAAATAAACATACCTGATGCGGAGGCTCTCTCCCGTCTGACGAAAGCTATGTAGTCTGGACAATTGTGCATTCAATGTCCAATCTTGCTACATTGGTGGCAATTGTCCTCAACAGTTTTTTCTTCTTCGACTTGCCTGGCTTTTCAACTTTTCCTTTGGGAGGAACACCAGAACCAGTCTTCTTTGCTTTTTTCTTCTTCTTCTTGCTCAATCTCGTAGATTGAGAAGAAGAAGAAGAACTAGGCAAAAAGGATTTTGAGATAAATGTCAGCACACATTTCTTAATGTCCTCCTCAGCAGTCTGAAGCATCATATGCAATTGACTGTAGGAAAAATGAATACTGTGCATGTTGAAGTTCATAATGAACTGGGAATATGCCCGTGAGAGTGAGCCAAGAATCAAATTCCTGCCCAAAGTCTCATTCAGTTGAAAGTCAAACTTTCGGAGTTGCTTCATGAGATCCATCATGTGTAGGACATGTGGACTCACGGGCTTTCCATCAGCCAAACGAGCATGGAAAAATTCCACAGAGATTCTGTACACCAGGGTCTGCTCCTGGTTTAAAAATAGCTTCCGAAGTTGAGTTATAATGCTGTAGGAGTCAGACATATCAGCATACTGCCTCTTTATACCAGAAGACATAGAACAAAGAATGAGTGACCTGACTCTCAGATCATCATCCTTCGACTTCTCAAATACCTCCATCTCTTCAGGTAAATACTCCGGTGCAATATCTAGCGGCACTGGATTATCCAGCATATAACCCAACTTCTTCGATCTCAAGATTATCTTAGGATCTAATTCTCATTCACTAAAATTCTCAAGACCAGTCAATTTGTTCGCGTCTAGGACACGAGCAAACAGATTAGAGGAAGTAATAGCTGCCATCACAAACTTTACAAAAGAAACAGAAGTTAGCAAATAAAAGTAATTTCATCAATATCATAAAACATCCAACATATCATGGAATTTTAATATAAGGATGCCCTCCTACTATTTTATGTAAATTGATAATCCCCAAATAAAATACGAGAATTCAATAATTAAATTAAATTCTATAGCAGAAAGTATACCTCAAAAATATATTTGAACACACAACTTTGGCACATTGTGCCCAAATATATTTGAAACTAGGTAACAATTACCAATCACATCCAATGTGACTCTTTAAAATAGGTCCTGAACCGTTTCCGATCCTCACTGCTTTGGCATTTATTGGATGAGGCGTGTTCAAGGCAATACTCGTCAATGTACATATCCAAGGTACTAATGCATCACCTCATTGCTTTGGCATCTATTGGTATGCACGTTTGCTCGAATTTATTTCTTAACAAATAAGTTTTACTGATATAAATAAATTTCCATTAACTATAGCTGCACTGCTTTGGCAGATACAACCAAGGTATCAAGAAAAATATTTATCTCCGTATTGACGAGACAGACCCATTAGTGTACAGTACACTCACAAAACACAAAGCCTTACTATGGGGATTTTACAAAAATAGTCAAACAACCAAAATAATTGATCCAATCAATTAATTCTTAAGCATGTGTAAAATAAATTGAATTAAATATCAAATATTTAAGGCATGAAAAATTATTTTGGATGTGGGATCAGACGCTCTGATACCATTTTGTTGGGGTGTACGCAGCGGAAGGGTGCGATGGAAGGCGAAAAAAGTTTTTAAACATTTTAAAATTTTCTGAGCGAATTAATAAATATCAAATATTTTTAATTCACCCAAATAAGTTTAAATATATTATTTATTAACATTTGATAACATAATATATTTCGAAACACGACGAATTATTTTACGAAAATATTTTTCGATAAATACTACGCGTAACTGGCAAACAGTCAAACCGATTGACCAACCACCAAGCCGGGCCAACCCGGACACTTGGGAAGTGTTCGGTCAGCCCTTGGCTGCCCAAACAGTGCCCAATTCGCTGGGTTCATAGCCGGTAGACCCGGCCGGCGGTTCGGTTCCGGTTCGGAACCGAACCGAACCGGCCGGTTTCCGGTTCCACAAGTGTGGAACCGGAACCGAACCGGTTAAATCCGTTCGGTTCCGGTTCCACACTTAAGTGGAACCGGAAATCGAACCGAACGGTTCGGTTCCGGTTCGGTTCGGTTTATTTTTTTTATTTTTAATTAATTAAAATAAAAAAAAAGAGGAGTCAAATCATTAAATAAAAAAAAAATTATTAATTAAAAAAATGAGATTAAATTTATAAATAAAAAAAAATTTATTACATTGAAGAGCTTGAGCTTAATTTTTTAAAATTTAAGTTGCCTACGTATCCTCCAAGGTGAGAGGAATCAAAGCTCACGTAGTTCCATTACAAGTTTAAGACATATCCCCTTTGTAAATTATAATTTTACATTTATCAATCATCATTATCAGTTGATCCTTCGGCTCCGGGTCCGCAGCTTCCGCTTGCACTTGTTGCAGAAGCATTATCGAACAAATCTTCAAAATCATCGGGGGCATCTTCTTGTTGTCTCAGATCAGCTCGAGTCCAATCATCCACACAAGCTGTTGCTTCTAGAGTGCTTGGATGTAATGAAGATCGCCTAGCTTCCAATATATTACCTCCCAAGCTGAAGGCTTGCTCAACCGCAACGGTGGAAATAGGTGCTGCCAATATCTCTTTAGCAATAATAGATAAAACAGATATATATTTTGATGCCGGTTCCACCATTCAAGGATTTTAAAATTTTTACTGCATAAACTTTCATTAGAAAACTCAAAATTTGTAGATAAATAATTATCTAATTCAGGGTTATTAGTTGTTGTCGTATCCCTAGATTTTTTATTTCGTTGCAATAACCAACGATCCCCTGCGCTAAGTCTTGGTTGAATTACCGGTTCGCTACTAGATTGACCTATTGTTCCTAAGTTATATCTTACAATATAATCATTAAATAAAATAATTAAATCACTTCTTAAATTCGTCATTATGCTCGTAATATCAATGTCATCTAATATTCCTAAATAACCATAGTAAGCTTGTAAACCACCATTCAAACCTTCTAATTTAAATCTAGGATCAAAACACAGCAATAAGATAAAGTAAAGGAATTTCTCTAAAATAATTCAACCATTTTACCTTCATAACAGTAATGGCTTCGAGCAAAACAATATCATTAGGGTTGTCACTGTCAACATGTTCATCGAGAGTGCCAACAATATTCAAACTTTCAAGAAGAAATAAATGTGCAGTGGGATAAAAAAACACCGCTAAAAACCAAAGTAGCATCATTAAAAACTCTTAAAATATCTAAAATTCTTTCACAAATATCCCATTGACTAGGATAAAGTGTGATATTTTGAACATGTTGAGAAAAAAAACTACATAATGCATCTTTGTATTGAAGTGCTTGACATAAAAGAAAATAAGTAGAATTCCAACGTGTTGGAACATCTCTAGAAAATTTAATCGGTTTAATACCATTTATTTTACAAAACTTGGTCCATTCCCTCCTAACTTGAGAATATGACCAAATACAGTTAAGTGCCGTTTTAATAGGATCAAGGAAAGGAGATAATAATTTTAGACCGTCTTGCACACATAAGTTTAGGACATGACATGTACAACGAATATGAAAAAATCGACCCCCTAAATTTGGTTGACATATTTCTTTTAAATCATTGATGGATGCAGTATTTGCAGATGCATTATCAAATCCAATTGTTAAAATTTTTCCTCCTAAACCATATTCATCAAAAATTACCTTCATCATTCTATAAATATTATGTGCAGTATGTTGGTCATCAAAAACTCTAAATGCAATGAGTCGTTTTTGCATGGTAAATGATGCATCAATCCAATGACAAGTCACTCCAAATATCAGAACATATAGAAATACGACCTTTCATCTCTTTAAATATTTCATTTAAAATAATTTTACCATCTTTATATAATTTGAAAATATGACGTTTTGTTGTGTTTCGAGTCATTCTACATGCAGCAGGGTTTAAAGCATTATGCACGTAATTAGTAAAATGAAGTTTTTCACCAAAGCTTAAAGAAAGATGTGCCATACATGTTAATTTCGCAAATTCTTCTCTATTTTTTGCATCAGAATATTTAAATAAATCTACACTACTCGTACCTCTACTAGATGATGCGTACCTGGCCATTTGAGTCTGCGTCGTATCAATGCCAAATTCAACCGGATGATGTTTCTCCATGTGCTTGATCATATTTCCGTATCCACCAGAAAATTTATAGATAACCCCACAATAGTTGCAAATTGCTCGTTGTGAACCATCGTCTAGGCGTTCCAAATTAAAATGAATTTTGAAAATATCGGAGGACCGAGCCTTAACTTCTCTTCTCCGTGATTGTGCACTGACACTGGGGCCGCTCTCTTGGGTCGGCATATTTGACATTATGTTCTCGGATGAGCTTGCCATTTGAATAATTGCGATGCGAATGCCGAATGTGATAACAAATTAATTAACAACTAAAATAAGAGAATTGTATTAAAGTAAGATTGAGAATAAGAGATTTATATAAAATGAGAAAGTTGAGAAATTGGTGTGATGAAATTATGAAAAATGAATCCTATTTATAGAATTTTAGAATTTTTTTGATACCAAAAATGCCCCTAAATATAACCGTTTTATTACCGTTATTAGGGGTACATTAGTAATTTTTATTTTATATAATAAATTTTTTTTTATAATTTTTTTTTATTTTTTTTTTGGCAGGGAGCCGTTTGGCAGGGAGCCAAACGGCTCCCTGCTGCATCCCCCAACGGCTACTGCCGTTGGGGGAATAAGGCCCCCAACGTTGGGGGCCTTAGGGTTCATGTTGGAACCCTACGGTTCCAACAGGAACCCGACGGTTCCAACCGGAATTGGAACCGTCCAAACCGGTGGAACCGTACGGTTCCACCGGTTCGGACCGGTTCGGTTCCGGAACCGGAACCGGAACCGGTTGGAACCGGAACCTTCCGGTTCCAACCGGTTCGGTTCCGGTTCCGAACCGGAACCGTGGCGGGTCAGCCGGCACGCAATGACTCGATTCGACGCGAATTTTGCCGTTTTCTCGCGTTTTCGCCCCGGAACAATTTCCGGAATTAATCTATCACCTAATACACATCCAATATCATCCAAATAACATATTTTTACATGAAAAATATTCTATTTGAAGGTCCATAACAAGATCTGATCCAGTTTCATTTTTGTCCAATTTTCTTACCAAAATTCAATTTATTTACAAAATTAATCCAATTAATTTACACCAAATTAAATCACCACAACATAAAGTCTCAAGAACAATTCTAGGCAATATTAGAGTGGTAATATCACTCTAGAATGGCGATTTTAATTTTGAGATTAATTCTCTAATTAATCTCATTACACATGCTAATAAAAGAAAATAATTAAGATTATTAAACAATCTATCACCGAATTTTACTTCATATACATATCAAATATATATATATATATATATATTAGTAAGTCATGCAAAATACATATCTAATATATATTTTCATGCTTTAAGAAACAAAACAAGAAAAATAAATTGGAAATTCAATATTACCTTAATCTTTAATTTCCAACTCCTTCATTTTTCTTCATTTGGTGTTGATTTTATGTTTAAGAACCCTAACTCCTTTTTTCTTTTGATTCTCAACACATGAGATGAGCTTAAACTTCAACCAAATGAAACAATTCATTTAAATAGAAAAAACCAAGCCTTGGCCGAATTTTCTAGGCAAGTTTTGATCAAGTTTTGCTTTTTATTTAGCCAATGATTTTGTCACAAATTTAGCCTTATCCAAATGTATTTATTTTGATTTTTGTTAATCAAATCCATGTGTTCAAAAACCATGGATTAGCAAATCATAATTTTCCATTTAATAAGAATATTCTAAATATTCTTATCTTAAATAATAAATCAATTAACTAATTAATTAATTTATTTATCTAATTAACAAAAAGATAAAATAAATACATAGGAAAATATTCCAAGAATATTTAACCACTTTTATTAATAATAATAATTAATTAACAATTAATTAATTAATAATAATAATAATAAAACAAGTGACAAAATTCAATTGGTTAATAATGTGTATCTAATCTAAATTATGTATTGTATATAAATACACATTACTTAATACACATGTGTATATTATGAATAATCTGAATTATCCATAATTAATTGCCCAAGTGCTCAACGAGTACACTTTATATTGTGGGACTCTCTAGGTTCAAGTTTATTTGTCACAGAAATCATTTCCATGTCCGTAATTTTTCCACTCACAAATTACGACGACCACAGATAATCAAGTTGAACCATCCAAGTCGAAGTCATCGCATATATATAATACCCATGTCATAGGTTATCCGAATTGTTCCGGAGATATATATTAAATGTCAAATCTCCGCTATGAATAATTCATGTGTCGCGACATAATTATGATTCTTTAATAAATATTCAGAACTCGTTTCCGATCATACCTCGGCTAAGGATTTCAAAGAATCATAAATTGGACACCTAAATCCCATACACGGGACTGACAGATCCTATTTGGATACATCACAAGATATCGTGAATATCAATCCATACCCGGCGGATAGGCGGAGGTCTGACCTTAAAAGATCGTTGACGTGACTGGCATCAAAGTATGAAGGATATTTTATATATCCACAGTGGTATCCCAAGTCAAATGAGCTAATATGCTATTCGACTCGTAAAGATTCCTATGGACGTTGGTGTACCATCTATTAGAAATCTTTAAATGAGTCGTTCAATATTTATCCAATAAATACCTATGTGTTTATATGAGTCTCTCAAGACTCATGGTCTACTGAGATAAACCATTAGAACAATTCTAATATACAACACGTACCGGCCTCACAGGTTTACTAACTGACCAAGTATGTAAACCTTGACTATGAACAATTTAAGAATGAATTGTATTGTGACATTTCTCAGTAACAATTGCGGCACTTTTGTAATTATGTCACAACTATTTATTTTACGGCCATTTACACATTTACCATATATAAGATTATATTGATGAAAATTACTTAATTTTATTCACAATAAAATGTACATCATATTTACAATAAATACAATAAAATTTGGCTGGCCGAGCACCAACTCCAACAACTGCAACTCAGATGATTTTTCGTATCGAGCATGACTTTTCATGGGCGTGGAAGGCTGGCCAACCTGCAAAACTAGCAAACTATATTAGTGGTAGGTATAAAACTCAGTAAGTAACCACACACGTATCATAACTGACAGAAGAAAAATAGGTTAAGGTTATAATAATATATATCATAAACATATGGAACAAACTTTCAAAACATGTTTATACACATAATATACAAACATATGCATTAGTTTATGCATACTATAATGCCCGAACATATTCTCTAACCAACATTGTCATGACACATTATTGGAGTTGGTGCTTGGAGCGCCAATCCGAATAATATATTGTACATTTTATTATTTATTAATAAAAATAACTATATCTTCATTTCAAACCTTATTAATGGTAATGCCATTATGTATATTAGATTTATGTATAAATATTTTAAGAATGACATCGACCTTAAAATAGTCTTGTAGTGATACTGGATACTAGGTGGTCTGACATTGTGATAATATCACTATTATAAACTATTCTTAAAGTAAATATTCCTAGTCGTTGATTTTGGAATACGGTTGAATTCCTATAACCTAGAAGACTAGTATATGTCGTATATTGGAATTGGAGTTTCAATGGTTTAACCCGATGTACCATGATCTTTGGAAGCTCGTATAGACATGTGGGTATTGGTTGGACCGAATACTGAATGACTCACAGGTGATTCCTAATAGTTGGAAGTACACATAACCGTCAATAAGAATTTCCTCGAGTCGAGTAGCATATGTAATCCTTTGACTATAGGATAACATTGATTTTGTGTGAGATCCTCCACACTTTGATGCCATGTATGTTAGAAACTTTTCATGGTTTGGCTTCTAAATATTCGTTGGGTGTGGACCGATACACTCGTTAATCAAGTGCGAATAAAGATAAGATATGTCGGCCCATATGTGTACCATAAGGGGTTTAGGTATCCATGTGAGTAAGTCACGATTCTTAAAGACTTTGGCCAAAGCCGATCACCTAGGGTGGATCACATCAGTTGTAAAGAATCATGGACATATCGACATTAGTTGTGCGCTGTAGGCACTGCATTTTTACACATAAGTCCCTATGATGAGTCTCATTTTGGAGACACTACCTTTTAAGTCACAGAGGTCACGAAAAACGGACATCGGAAGGGGGGATTCAGGATAAACAAGATTCACTGTTTTCGTTGGTGCTACGTTCGTGTATACGTTCGAACGTCAGGCAGATTGCGGACGTTAGTGCCGCGTTCGAGTAAGCGTTCGAACGGTGTCGGTAATTCTGGTTTTGTTGCTAGCCTCACATCAAGCCCAATTCGCCCAAACCTTGGCCCACACGCCCAAGCCCACTTAAAACACATATTTAACACATGGTGAAATCAAAACAAATCTAAAAATCACATACCAAATTAAATAAAATACTTACACAAATTAAAGAAATTGCATGCCTAATTAAAATCAATCAACAAACTAAATGCCTACTCCAAGCCAATCAAATATAATCATACCAAGTTAAAATCAATCAACCAATATATTATTCCCAAACTTAAAATATTGTATGCCTACTCAACATAAACTAAATATTCAACCTTCCCTATCTAGCCAAGATTTGTCCCCCCCTCAATCTTTGACCTCCCTTATCCAAGCCAATCAAATCCCTTTCCTTGTCAAGCCTAACCCTTTGCCTATAAAAAGAACCCTTCACCAACCTTCTCAACCCTAGCTCATTCATATAAAAAAAAGGCCTAGCTAGCTCATAGACACAACTCTCCCTCACTCTCAATAACAAGAAGATCACAAACCAAAGAACCCCCATCGCCTTGACCAAAACACATCCCGAACAGCCCCCCTCACCTCACCGAAAAACACATCCCAAGCAGCCCTAGACACACACATAAAACAGCCCCCGAACCACACCATAACACCACCGAAAATAACACCCAAAACAGTAGCCAAAACATCCCAAAAACAGTAACTAAAATACAGCAGCAAAACAGTAGTAGCAGCGGTAAATCGGAGTCAAAAAAGCAGCAAAAGACGGAGGACGACGACCTAAAACAGTAAGACAACGAACGAGAGCAGTGAACCAGTGAACCGGAAGAGTTGCGGAGCTTTACCCCTTCCGATCTTCGTGAAACGCGAGTCCGAGAGACGACTTAAAAGGTTAGACCTGAGGGCACTTTTTCATTAGTTTCTATCCGTTTCTTTTGTTATTGAATTTTATTCGCATGAGAGTCGTTTATGGATGCATGTTGTGGCTTGAATGAAATGGAAGAGTGTCGTCACTTGTGGTATATAGGATGGAAACCCAGACGTAAATTCCGTAGCCGAATCCGAATGGACGGTAGTGCGGTCTGTACTTGGGACACAACTCCACGTACCACTTGAGTAAACGGCACCTTCTCTTGTTTTGTGTTGCTTTGGTTTATTTAATTCTTGTTATTTAAATTCTGCATGTTGTCTATTCCCGTATGATACGATCGAGTGCATGGGCTTAGTAAGTGCGATGAAAGGTTCCCTAATTGGAGGGTTAAAATCCTTCACCACGATGCTCTGCCGCACCGATTGATGTGTGTTCGGTTGAATGCGAAATACATTCAATCGGACATACTTGGTTTGACATGATTGTCCTTATTTTCGTATGCATGATTCAACCGAGCGCATGGGCTTAGTAAGTGCGATGTGAGATCCCCTATGGGGAGGGGCTAAAGCCCTTTACCACGAGGCTTTGCCACGCCGGTTGATGTGTGTTCGGTTGGATACAAGATACGTTCAATCGGGCACACTATGTTTAATATTATTGCTTTTCATTCTATGTATGCATGATTCAGTCGAGCGCATGGGCTTAGTATGTTGGTCTAAAGGTCCTCTCTTTGAGAGATCAAGAGCCCCAAAAGGCCACCTTTACGGCAGTACTTCGCCGCGCCCCCCCTTTATTTTGTCAGTTATGTATTGCGTCCCATTTTCATGCATCAGGTCTGTTCCCGTTCGAACGCGTTTACGAACGCAACTCGAACGCGCATGTATTTTGCCTTGTCATGCATCAGGTCTTGCTTATGTTCGAACGCGTTAACGAACGCCATACGAACGCGAGCATTCTGTTTCATTTACGTTCGAACGCGTTATCAAACGCCATACGAACGCGAGCATTCTGTTTCATTTCCGTTCGAACGCGTTATCGAACGCCACACGAACGCGAACCTTCTGTTTACCGTTCGAACGCGTTTACGAACGCTACACGAACGCGCACACACTGAACTGAGTCCGTCTTATCATATTCATGCATAATTGCCTCTTGGTTGATCTTTTTTGTGTTATATAGCCAACCGTATTATTTGTATTCTTGCATTTATCCATTCTATGTGTTCTTGGGATTGTATTCAAGCATGATTAGGCTGTTAGCAGGTTATTTGGTTAACAGGCTCATGAGATAGTACTCAAGCATGATTAGGTTGTTCTTAGTTTTCCATATCATAGGATTGAAATATGTTCATGAGATTGTCATGTGATGTTGCATGTTGTGATGAACTTGTTGATGTATGCATATGAATCTAGAAGCATGATATTTTTGGAAATAAGTATTACTTAAGCTTGATCAAATTATTACATAAATCCTTTCATTACAAGTGACATAAGTAAGGGACCATTCCGAACCCAATGGTTTGAGGTCTTCCATTGCGAGGGGTGAGTGCGGCCTTAAATCTTTGTCCCGGTTCACACCGGGTGGCGACTCCATATTATTTAGTATTTCCCAACTAGTGCCGCGAGCCTAGAACAGCGTCGTCAAGTTCTGTGTCCTACATGCGCCTCAAAAACTTGACGGTATATTCTATGTTTCCTAAACACAACTAGGAATAGCCTACGACGGAGGGATTGTTAAATATATGTGATGACCTCGACTTATATAGTTCAAAAGGTTGTTCGTGTTCTCTGTGAATTCCAAGGTGGCCGAATTACATACATATTAGCTATGCTTATATGACGAACATGTCTGAACTTAGAGAGTCCCAATATGAAGTGTACTCATTGAGCACTTGGGTAGCCGATTAATTTTGATAAAAAAATATTATTCATTATTGTAATTATCAACTAAGATAATCAAGTGTTATTGGATAACATTGATTATTTACTTTAACCTAATTGGATTAATTCAATAATTACATAATGGCTTAATTGTAAAATGCATAAATTTCTCTACCATATGAAGATATTTTGGTAATTCCAAATATGTAATTATATGTATTTTTGGCTTGATTTAATTGGATTAAATCAAAATAGAAGACATGTAACTATTCCATTAATTAAGCTTTGTCTTGGATTAAATCAAAGTGGTAGATAAAAATAATTAGTCATACAGAATTATATATTTTTGGACAAATTAGATTAAGCCCACATAAAAGTTAATTATAACTTTTATTAATTAAAAATTGCATAAGTTTGGCTATAAATAGCAAGCTTGAGCAAAAGTTTTAATCAAGCTTGGGAAAGCTAAGTACAAGTATTTCTTGGAGAAAGTAGCCTAAGTTAGAGAAGTGTTTAGAGAAGCTTTGTGAGATCTCTACAACATTTCATCTAGGAGAAATCAAGATTGGATCTTGGAGTGAAGCTTGTTAGCATTGGAATCAATATTTGATCTTGGAGTCAAGCTTGCAAACCTTGGAAGTTCTCCAACCATTTCAACAAAGGAGAATGAGATTGTATATTTGTATCAAGCTTACTAGGTAATGTTTGACATTCTCCTGAACTATGTTCTTCATTAGTGAGTTTTCATTAGTGAGACATATAGTGATGAATTATGTATTGGATGCATGATTACATAGCTTAAAGTTGAAATAAGACTAATGAATTGTGTTAGGATACTTTGAAAGTATAAACATAATATACTTGTAATTAGGTCAAATATGTTCATGTTGGACATGAAACAATTAATAAGAGTTTGGAACTGTAGATTAAAGTTTAGAGTTATGGCTACCATTCTAGAATCACTTGACCACCTTTGGATGAACTAGAATTGTTCATTAGATATTTCATAGTAGGATTCTAAATTGGTTTGTGTTTTGATTCAAATAATTACATATATATTTTTGGAATACATATATGTTAGTTGTATAACATGTATTAATGATAGTTATGATGCTAAAATTGGATCTTAGGTGTATTTGAAGTATTAGGAGAAATTTGGAAGTGTTTAGTATTGGTTGAAGTTGAATTGCTCACTTCCTATAGCAGCGTCGCGACACTGAGCATCAGACCTAGGAGCGTCGAGATGCCCATCATTCCACATCGTGACGCCGAGAAGTTTCGCTGTCGCAGTTACTCTCGCACTTTAAAGCATCTCGACGCCAAAACTTCCACGTCTCCACTCGCAGAGCTAATTGTGGGAACACAGGAACTGGGCGACGCATGCTGTCCCGGGCTCGCGGCCCGGTCGGGAGTACGGAGTAGTCACAGGGGACTAAACCGGAGAATAATGGAGTCGCCACCCGGTGTGAACCGGGACAAAGATTTAAGGCCGCACTCACCCCTCGCAAGGGAAGACCTCAAACCGTTGGGTTCGGAATGGTCCCTTACTCATGCCACTTATAATGAAAGGATTTATATGATAATTTAATCAGGCTTAAGTAACACTTATTTCTAAGAATATCATGCTTCTAAATCCACATACATACATCAACAAGTTCATCTAAATTTATATGTAACACATATTCGAATTTGCATACAGCCTATTTGCATGTAATCTATGTCTCAATTTGCATACATAAGGTTTATCATACGGAAAGCATACAAGTTAATGAACGTATTGGTGGACACAGAAGCGCAAACAAATAGCATTCTTACTAGCATGCATATTAAGAAAAGATATTGAAGCGCATAACAGAAATAGACAACTAGAGAGGTAATACAAATGCATAACGTTAAAAATGGGGAACTATGTGCTAAGATGGACATGTCATAATGTGATGCAAGAGGATCTGTTTACCATGGGCGTTCGTGCAGCGTTCGTAGACGCGTTCGAACGGTAAACAGAAGGTTCTCGTTCGAGTAGCGTTCGTAAACGCGTTCGAACGGAAATGAAACAGAATGCTCACGTTCGTATGGCGTTCGTGAACGCGTTCGAACGAAAATGAAACAGAATGCTCACGTTCGTATGGCGTTCGTGAACGCGTTCAAACAGGGATGAGACCTGATGCATGATAAGGCAAAAATGCGTGCGCGTTCGAGTTACGTTCGTAAACGCGTTCGAACGGGAACAGACCTGATGCATGAAATGGGACGCAATACATAAATGGCAAATAGTACCATGCGAGGCGCGGCGAAGCATCGTGGTAAATGATTTTAACCTCTTCAATTAGAGGACCTCTCATTGCACTTACTAAGCTCATGCGCTCGATCGCATCATGCATACAAACATAAAGACAATCATATCAAACTAAGTATGCCCGATTGAACACATCTTACATCCAACCGAACACACATCAACCGGCGCGGCAAAGCATCGTGGTAAAGGGCTTTAACCCCTCCCCATAGGGGATCTTTCATTCCACTTACTAAGCCCATGCGCTTGATTGAACCATGCATACAAAGAATTAAACACCATAATATCAGACTTAGTATGCCCGATTGAACGTATCTTGCATTCAACCGAACACGCATCAACCGGCGCGGCAAATCATCGTGGTAAAGGGCTTTAACCCCTCCCCATATGGGATCTTTCATTCCACTTACTAAGCCCATGCGTTTGATTGAACCATGCATAAAAACATAAAGACAATCATATCAAACTAAGTATGCCCGATTGAACACATCTTACATCCACCGAACACACATCAATCGGCGTGGTAAAGCATCGTGGTAAATGGCTTTAACCCCTCCCCATAGGGGATCTTTCATTCCACTTACTAAGCCCATGCGCTCGATTGAACCATCCATAAATAAGCAACATGCAGAATTCAAGTTACGAAAAATAAATAAACCAAAACAACACAAAACAAAAGAGGGTGCCGTTTACTCAAGCGGTACGTGGAGTTGTATCCCAAGTACAGACCGCACTACCGTCCATTCGGATTCGGCTACGGAATTTACGTCTGGGTTTCCATCCTATATACCACAAGAGACGACACTCTTCCATTCATCCAATACCCACAACACACATCATACACAAACAAGATTTAACAAATAAGTAAAATACAATCAAAATAAATAACAAAAATCAAATAAAGATGAGTGTGAAAAGTACCCTCAGGTCTAACCTTTTAAATCACCTCTCGGATGTACGGCACACGGTCGTCGGAAGGGTGGTTGCTCCGCAACTCTTTCGGTTCACTGGTTCACTGCTCTCGTTCGTTGTCTCACTGTTTGGAGTCGTCGTTCTCCGTCTTTTGCTGCTGTTTTTGACTCCGATTTGCTACTGTTCGGCCTCTGTTTTGCTGCTCACTGTTCAGGTCACCTGTTTTGACGTTTCAACGGACTGTTCCGAGTTTTTGTGTGGGTTTTTAGTGTAGTCTTGTGTGAGTCTTTTAAGGATTATGAATGCAGTTTTATTTATGTTATTACTTTAAGTTTTTTAGGGGATGTTTTAAGTGTATTTTGCTGCTGTATAGGGGGTGGTTGGGCGTGATTTGGCTACTGTAGGGGGGTTGGTTTGGGCGTGATAGGGATGATCAGTTTGTGAAGGTGCTTTTAATGTGAAGGCTTGGGGTCATTTTCTTTTCTCTTGTGATTTGTGTGAGTTGTGTGTCTATTATGTGTATGAGCTAGGGGCTGGAAATTCTTTTCTTCTTTTATTTCTTGTGGTGGGCGTGAACTAGGAGTGGGATGGCTTTGGTTAGGGGTTGTTTATATAGAGAAGGGTTAGGGCTTCACCTTGTCTCACAAGGAAGGGATTTGGCATTAAAAGGAGGATTTGATTTGGTGTTGAGCAAGGAAAGTTAAAGATTGAGGGGGGACAAATCTTGGCTAGAATAGGAAGTCAATATCTTTAATTTGTTATGATTGATTTTAATTAGGCATGACATCTTTTTAATTTAGTATGTGATTTGTTTAGTTAGGAAGTTAATATATTTGATTTATCTTCATTAGGTATGATTATATTTTGTGTTTTATTTAATTGGTAAATGGTTTAGATATTTTATTTAATATTTAATGTTTAATTTAATTAAATTGGGATGTGTTTTATGGGCTTTGGGGAGCTAATTGGGCTGGGGTGTCGAACGCTTCCTCGAACGCGACACGAACGCCCGCAATCTGTTTGGCGTTCGAACGTATACATGAACGCAGCACGAACGAAAACAGTTAACCTTGTTTATTCTGAATTTCCCCTTCCGATATCTGTTTCCCGCGGCTTCCGTGACTCAAAAGGTAGTGCCTCCAAATGAGACTCATCATCAGGTTTCACATGCAAAAATACAATGCCTACACTAATGAACACCGAAACTTCATTTTCTTTGTTCCAGAATTTCCGAACTCCGTTTTGGTCCCTGTTTTGTCCTATGGACTCGAAACATAATGTTGTTTTACATAAAATATTTTAAAATATACCAATGCTAGATATCCACTTATTAGACTCACTTTTACTGCGCGGTATATTGATCCAACCCTAGGGGTTCCACATCTGCCCCAACTAGACCCGGCCGGCGGTTCAGTTCGGTTTCAAACCGGAACTGAACTGGACGGTTCTCGGTTCCACGAGTGTGGAACCGGAACCAATAAAAAATTGAGATTGATAAATTAATATAATTTAAAATTATGAATTTGAATTTATATAATAAACTTACATTACAAAATTACATTAAATTACAAATAAAATTCCTATCTAAAAAAATAATAAAAAATTATTAAATTAAAGAGCTTGAACTTAAAGTTTTAAAAACTTACGTTGTCTAAGTATCCTCCAGGGGTGAGAGGAATCAAAGCTCACGTAGTTCCATTACATTTTAAAGATATTTCTCCATTGTAATTTTACAATTATTTAATTATCAATCATCATCAGTGATTGTTGATCCTTCAGCTCCAGTTCCGCTTGCACTTGCAGATGCATTATCGAACAAGTCTTCAAATTCATCAGGGGCATCTTCTTGTTGCCTCAGATCAACTCGGGTCCAATACCCCTAAAATTAACCGTTTTTTTACTATTATTAGGGGTAATTTGGGAATTCCCCAAATTTCTTTTTTCTTTTTTATTTTTTTTGCAGTTCCCAACGGCTACTAACCGTTGGGCTGGCCCCCCAACGGTTCCGGAACCGGAATCGATTGGAATTGGAACTGTCCGGTTCCAACCGGTTTGATTCCGGTTCAGAACCAGAAACTTGGCCGGGTCTAGCCCCAACAACATTACCAACTCATCAATCAAAACCATTCACACACATTACAAATATAAATCATAAATTATGAAACGTAACTATAAATCATAATATATAATTCTTAAATCTTGAAAAACTAATACACTATGAGAATACATATATCTTCTCCCAACATCGTCATACATACCGGGATTCGGCCGTAGCCCTCGCGTACGTTGGTATATCTGCATAAAATAAAATTATTAATTCATCTGTATATACTCTCGTGATAATAAGAAAAAACTGGCAATATGAGGTATCCCCACAATAATATTTGACATCCGGAGCAAAACTGGCAACATGAGACCTCATTTCACAGCAAATAATCTGGCACATATATGTACACGAGTGCATCCTAACATTATACCCTAGTGACAATACAACAAAGCTGGCAATATGGGGCATCCCTATAGTAATATTTAGCATTCATAGTAAAAATGGCAACATGATACTTTATCTCACGGCAAATAAATCTGACACGTATATGTACATGAATGTATACTAACATAAAACACATTTCTAAAGCACAAGTTTATGTACATCAAAAATCACGCAAATTTTATTACAATTCATGATCCCAACATAGTCAATATTCGATCCATTATTTTATAACGAAATATAAATTTTCTAAAATTAAATCTTTTAATGCGTTACCTTAAAATTAATTTGAGAAAACATACATAGTTATATACCTTTGAAAAAAATCAATGTTACAAGCTTATACACACACATAATAGGCTCATCACATACACGAGTCAAATCCAACATCCATCCACCGAGTAACGACGATTCTGACCACGTTTCACCGTTTATTTGACATATTTAATATACATAGACAATAATCGATAGGTCAAGTATTTATCACATGGAATACATACATGGCTTTGAGAACACTCATGATCCTAATCAAATATGTCAGACAAACAGTGAAACGTGGTTAGAATTGCCGTTACTCGGTATTCTCGACTCAACTATATAAATTTTTGGATCTTGCTGGAAAACCCGAATCAACTCTGTTTTCAACGATTTTAGTTTCGTTACTCATAATACTTATACATAGCATTAGATTTCGTTTCCAATCAAAATTCAAAAAACATTCCAAAAAGTTTGAAAATCTTATGCACCAATCGAAATTTTTCGGGCCTTTCCTATTCCACCAGGAACACATATAATACTCTCACTACTCCCATTACATCATTATACATTGTTTTATATCAATTCAATAGCTCAAATATGCAAATTACGGGTTTCAGAATATCTTCCGCAAAAGCTTGCGATAACGCTACAAAATGATCCTGGACCATTCGAAACTTTCTGAAGCCATCTACACATTATGATATCATCATAGATAACTCATATCTATCATTTCGTTCCTGAACACACAGACACGTGTGAAACTTGATTTTACCAGAAACTCGCTAATCCTACAGGATGTCTGAATTATTTCAATTTCACCCGGATTCTATCAATAGCATAATTTTGATACATTTAAAATTATCCAATTCAATACAAGTAAATTAATTACTATACGATACTATAAGAAGCATCTGAATTTAATTTGATAAACTTGAAAACTTCAAATTTCACTGGGATGTCTTACTAAGATTCTGAGGATACCAACGGACTCCAAACGAGCCCACGAATACTTTGGTGTGGTCAGAATTCTATTTGGAGGTGCCGAGCTATGTGGGCCCCACATTTAGTTTGTTTTTGCCTAGTTTTATATGCCACCAAGCACGAATCGAAGAAACTATCATCACCATCTTGTAGTAATCTCAGAGGGCTTCGATTTGGCAAGTGGCTCGACACATGGATTGATTAAATGAAGCGAGATCAGAATAGTTACTGTCACGAATTCACCAGGCGAGTGAGCCCCACCCATGGTGCATGAGACGACATACCACCCACCATTAGAAACGTCTCAACAAGACGCTTCTGATGGTGGCGGCACGCGCAGAAGACAACGAACAAAAGAGCGTCCACTGGTCATTCTCTGATTCTCTTTACTCTCCCTCTCTCTTCCCAAAATTTCGAATGATGTTATGCCTTTTTTTAATTTTCAAAAAGTTCCACCTTGTTTATGGACAAATTTTCAAAAATTTTAAATTCCCGAAATTTATATTTTGGCTATAATATTGAGGTAATTTCAGAAATGATCATTTTTTAGATTTTTCTGATGCGAATTTCAAAAAGTGTTCAATACGAAAGTTGTTCGTCTCATAAAAATGAGTTCGATGGTTCAAGAATTACCCCAATCGATATAAAAAAACATGCTCAGTAAAAATAATATACGCAAATCGCGTAAAGGATTCTTTCGAATTTCACGGTTTCAAATACAATGAGTCTCCATTTTAGAGTATTATGAGCTATATTTCAATACTTAAACTCTTATTCTCCAATATCGTCTCATTCCGAGACCTTAATTGCAATATGGTGACCTACTGAAAATATTTTCGAAAATTCGGGTTGTTACATCGACTGAAACTCATATTGATTGGGCTTCGATAACAACCTATGAAGTCATTTGGGCTGGATGAAAGTCGTGAGATATGATCTCAAGTGAGTTTGTCGGCTTTCGCGTGGGCTTGTTGGATGCCAATATGTGTCTTTTGGCTCTTTAACATCAATTGAGATATAATGTCGTTTGGGTTCTCAGCCCAAATTTAACCCATATAAAAACCCATCAAGATCTATAATAAAAAAATAATAATAATTAGTATAAAGCTTAACCACGAATTCAAATCCACTTCGTATACCTGCCGTTATTCTAATGGATACAAATTTGATTGTAAGCTGCATTAAATTTTCTTGTGTGTACATTGTCATTTATGCAAATAAAATAAGCTTATTGATCTGTGAGGCTGAAGCATCCTTGAATATTGAGTCCAATTTTACATAACATACAATTCAAAGTCTTTATTTTTTGCCTCTGAAAAATAAAAGTGATATAAATTACTTTTTTCCTAAGTTGATCTTCATAAGATACGTATGTTAGGTGAGACCCCATGCTCTAAATCTTCTTTGACACCACAATCACAAATTGATTAAATGGAATGACCTTTTACCTATGTGAGTGGGCATCGTTAATTATTGTTTATTCACGTGAGTGAGACCCAGAATCCTACTTTATAAAGTCAGCAATGTGCCATAATTAACTTGTCAAGCTTTTTCAATTTGGTTAACGAAATCGGGTAAGACCCTTGAGCCTTTCGATATGATTGCAGGTAGAAAGAGTTTGTCGGAGAGAGCACCCATATATATAATAACATTGCATGGTGTACGTATTAATAAGATAGGGGGAATATAAAATATAATCATCTCTATGTATGATTTATTTGTGCAATTAATAATACAAGTATTAATTATCTTTCTTGGTCAGTAGTGCTGCTGTTATACCGACAAGTGGCATAATGGGTCTGATGATGACGGTGACGATGATGAATTGGTGAAGCTGCTCCACAGATCATTCTCGTTGCCAAAGACAACTTGATTTGATCTCTGTGACAGTGAATGTAAATGAGATATTCGTACATGATGATCATCATTGGGGCAAATATTGAAAACCGCGTTGGGTTCACTAAAGCAAGATAATTGCTGCTTTGAAGTGTCAACTTGACCACCATTAAGCTGAGATGCCACCAGCCTATCAAGAGCAACCCAGTCATTGAGCCCTGTTTTTGTTGTATCGCTTGCAGTTGCAGTTGCAGGCTCAGTTTCAGTTTCATTGAGTACTGTTATATCACCAACCGTTTGATAAAAACGGTCTTGATGATCAAACGGAGAACTGTTGATGGGTAGAGTTGGACTGTCCAGCCTAGGCAGATGCATAAATCTTTCTTGCAATAACTCGGTGATGTTATTATTTGCAGTGAGCAATCTCATGTTGTTGTTTGATGAGCCGTTCTCCATTTTGCAAGACCCTCCCATGTATAAAAGTATTTGATTGAGGACAGCATCGTTGCTCGAACCAAGCATCTGCACTGACTTTGAATCCATACAAGTGGATGAGGATTTAGGGCTTTCTAGGGCTTTCTGATAATTTTTCTTTCTAAATACTCGGCAAACCACCCATCCGTCTTCAGCCATGGACTCTCCCATTGAATTGGAAGTCTGTAGCTATGTATTCACAAAGCCAAATAATTAATAAGAAATACAAAAGCTCTCTCTATACATATAATACATACACACACACACACACAAAGCCTTACATTTATATCATTGTTGCTTTCATCAAGTCTGTATTCATGCATGATCCAATCAGATTTTTGTCCATGTGGAGCTCGTCCCTGGTAAAATACAAGAGTCTTTCTTAATCCAATTCTTCTAAAGCCACTATATATGATCTTGTCACGCCCGGTCGCCTTCCAGAATCCGGCGGCAGTAGCACGGTTTGTTCTAGTCCCTGTCGGATATTTCTTGTCTTTATGACTGAAAAAGTACCAATCGTTCTGCGGTGTTGATCCTATTTTACACTTCTCTACAAAACCAAAAATGCAACAGAACAGGAATAATTCCACGATGAATTATATAAATTTATATTTTTATTTATTTAAATCACACTGAACCTATATAAAGTAAAGAGATGATGATACCTTGTATATCCCAAGGCTCGAGCTTATTAAGATCAACCTCGCGAATGACATCGAGGTCAATCTTTTCAAAGGCTACTTTCTTCCTGAGATAGTAATGGAGAAGTTCTTCTTCCGTTGGATGAAATCGGAAACCCGGAGGAACTTGAGACTGACCATTAATGGATAGATTCATATCTTCTTGCATTATCTAGCTAGCCAGCAAGTCAATTAAAAGAAGGAAAAAAAAAAAAGCATACATGAAGCTAGCTAGCTAGCTAGCTAGCTTTTTATTTAGATCGATTACACACTTGTGGGTTCAAATAGAGAAGATAAATAGCTAGAAAGAGAAAAGAAGGACAATCAACAAAGTGTAGGGCTGGTGGTGTTGTGCGTAAATGAAGTAGTGAATGATAATTTATAATGGAGGGTGAGGACTAGGGTCATGCATGAAAAAGTTTAGGTACTTGGAGAAGATCCAACCACCTAAAACTGAAGACCAAAGAGATAAAGGAGGGACCCACGATGTAGGTACTAACTGTGGGGACACCCGCGCCTAGAGGGCAACATATACATATACATACATATATACATACACATATATATATATATTATGGAAGCAGAAGCAGGGGGGCACGCCTCCATCTTAACTATGACCTTCGACCTTAAAATCTATATATTTGAAAACCACCACTTGTTATCTTGAAAGAATCTCTTTTACTTTTATACATATTATAACATCACTCATTCGTTTTACTTATGCAACCACCTCAAACAACAAGAGCCCCCAAGATAGAGATTAGAGATCATGGGGGTCGGAGCCACTGAGCTTTCAATATGGTCACTGTCTTTTACAACTTTTTTTAAAAAAAAATTTCTAGAGACTCTCTAGTTATAACAGTTGAGATTGGTGTTCTAATTAACCGTCAATTTATATCGTATTTATGATTTGTTCATGAATATGAATAGTCATTTTTCATAATATTAACTATTTAATGGTTGCACCCACTACAAGAAAAAAAGGCTTTTACTGATACTAAATTAGTGTCAGTAAAGGGTTTTACTGACACTATATAAATGTGTCAGTGTTGCCGCAGCCAGAAATCACTGACACTAGTTTCTAGTGTCAGTGATTCTTAGTGTCAGTAAACGTTAATACTGTAGTATCAGAAAATTATTGACACTATGGTATCAGTAATCTCTCACACTATTTTAGTGTCAGTAAATTATTGACACTATATCATCAGTATTTAGTGATACTATAGTGTCAGTAAATTTTGTTACTGCAGTATCAGTATATCGCATATATTTGATTTTTAGTGTCAGTAATTATTGTTACTATAGTATCAATATCCGTCAATATCTTTTAAAATTTAAAAATCGTATTATTTCACAATTATATTTCTTATTTTTTGTAATTAAATTAATCATAAAATATATATATATATATATATATACCAACTCAATGAAATAAAAAACTAAAAAATTACATTTATATAAAATTCGCAATATAATAGATTAATCGTATTAATCAATTCAACAGTATCACATGATGAATACAAAAACTCCATAGACAATCTTTAAATTAACATATATATATTTCAAAAACTACTCTTAAAGTCCCATCAAAATGTCATGCCCCCACCAAAATTCATGATACTTGTTGAGAAGCCTGCAACAATCCCCCAACAATATGATATCTGGCACAAAATCTGAAATTATAAACCAAATGTTAAGAATTAGATGGACTTCCAAAAAAAATCGATATCTTCATAAATAAAAACATTAAATACATCCAAATAAAAATACAAAATATAACCCTAATCTAATTTTTGTCACATAAAGCACTTATTGACAATAACCATACCAACAACCTAAGAGCATGCATATAAAAAACCAAATGGCATCCATAATAACAAGTTGTATCTTTCATACCGCTACATAATCACCAAAACAAACAAATCAATAACACACACACACACACACACACACATTATAATAATATCAAACCGATATTATTATAATGGTATTCAGTTCATGAATGTAAATACAATAGTAATAAAGTCAAAAATTCAAGATTATGAAGGCACTACAAAATGAAGCTTCAGCACTAGCAAGTGGAGCTCCAAGTGGCCTAATGACACTAAACACAACATCAGGAAAGTCTTTGGTGATTGCATGGTTTACCCAAAGCAAGCAAGCTGACATTTGCCCGGGATTCCAGTCAGCCAATAATAAGCACTTATCAATTATTCACATTCCTGTATCAGGTCTAAATCCCATATTTAGGTGGAGAGAGAAATATTGTTTACCCTGGTAAGTCAATATTATCCTCTACTAAAGAGGTTTCCAAAAAATAATGACCACATCATACACAACACAATCATATGGAGAAAAGCAAAGCAAACAAGCTTTTCTTAGTGGCGTCTAATCCTCCATGATTTCTCATAGAAGTCACTTTAGGAAACATCCAGAAATCTTGTGAAACTTTAATACCTATGGGACACAAGACGCTTTGAACAACATAGTAGATTCCTAATGCAACTAAGTAAAACAAATCATCGTGTCTAAAATAATAGGGACAGAAAACATACTTTGGTTGCGAAAGAAATCTTGCAAGGGGCAAGAGCTTGCTTGGGTCAATGTAGAACTTATCACCGAGCGAATATGAAGTTGCAACAATCCCTTCCATCATTTTGACAGAAAAATACTACGTGTGTAGAAAAAAAACTCAATCAAAATAGATATTACAACAAATTATCATCACAAAAACCAACAAGAGTACTCAATCAAAATAGATATTACAAAAAATTATATTAATGAAAACCAACAAAAGTACTCACAGATTCATTAATGGGACCAAAGATTTCATCAACTTTCAAGTGGCGGCCGTTTTGGTGAAAACCAACAAACTCGCAGTAACACTGCTTCCATTGTTGTCACCAACAGGTCCTACAGAAAACAAAGTTCAAAGACAAAAAAAGAATGGTGATATTAGAGAGAATGTCTTCTCAATGTCTACTTTCAAGCATATTGATCATAAGCCTTCTCTCATATAGAAACAAAAAAAAAAACAAAATATGCAAAAGATATACATACCATATTCGTTGAAGATGACACTCCCAGAACACAGTCCTTCCTCAACCTTGATAAGTTGTAAACTCATTCTCGGTCCAATCTCTTGAAGCTTTACAACACTTTTTGAAGAAGCTCGATTAACTCTACCAAGATCACTCGCCAGAGTCACAGTTGCTGCTTCATCATCAGCTTCACTTTCTGACCCATAACCAGCACTTGAGAAAATTAAAGGAAAAATAACAGTGAGAACCAAAATAAATAATGAATACCCTACAGTAGTGTGGCACTTCCAACCTTGGGGAGAAATGGAGTTCAATTTAATTTCTGTTTGCACATGGAGAATTGTGTTGTTGTACATGGTATGTTAAAAAACGAGTTAAAAGCTAGAATAGAATAATGTGGCATTGAAACATCACAACCAAGGAAGGAACACAATCTAAATTCTAAAGAGAGCATTCTTATTCTTATCCAAGAAAGAGGATAACTCGGCCAGGAAATTCATGCTAGAACTACATGCCCAATTGATTATAAAGGCAAATTATAAACCTTCCTAAGTTGCATCTCCAAGTTTCCAACAATAACACAACATAATAACTGGTGTTTCATATTTATGAACCAAAATTAATGATCTTCAGACTAAAAAAAACTAAAACAAATCAACAGATCTGACACAACTCTAATTAGTTCTTAAACTTAACACATCTATGCTAATTGATACACAATAAATAGATGGTAAAAAATGCCCCTATTATGCTGACGTGGTTGACTAGAATGCAGAGGAAAATTGGATAAACATATATATAATATAAAGGAGCGTGGAAACTTACTTGGTAACAAAATCACTCACATCTTGGAGACTTCTGATATCTGGGACTTGATGGTTCTGCACAAATTTCCTAAGTCTACGAGAAACACCCACAGGTTGTAGTCTAAAGAATAATGCCTAAAATCAATGAGTTTTGTGTCTTTATTGTAATTAAGCAACACAAGTCTTTGGCAAGTAGAAAGCTTGACCTGAGATATCAGATAAAAATAATATTAAAATCAGGATCAATAGTCAGCCTTTTGGCATTATAAATTATATTGTTTGATCACTCACAGTGTTGATATCAATAGCCGGAAAGATGTTCTGAAACATAATAGTTGTGAGCTTTAGATGTTGATATCAATAGCCGGTTTTTTATGTGCCGACATATTACTCCAGTCTACTGTACAATGAGAAGAACAAAAAATAGCCAAAGTAAGTGGGAAAAAAATGTGAATCAGACATTAAGGGGCTAGGATTAATGTGATTACAATAAAATGTTCTAGACAGCTGGCCAGTTGATAGTGAATAAATTTTTCAATTTGGAATATAAAATAAAGCAATATATAAATAATAGCAACAATGAGAATATATCTGTGTCAGAGAAAAAAAATACCAGAGGAGGATTTTTGAAAAGATCTTGAGGACATCTAGGACGCAATTGAGATTGAGCAACATCTACAGCTAATGAGTACTCATGTATTTTAAATGTAAGTGTTGGGCCCTGAGGAGTCCTTGCGACCCTCAAGTAGGGTGCAGTGTCGGTCTTTGATAATATGAGGAAATGTGTAACACCCATTGGCCCTGCAACATTCAAAAAGTCCTTGAGATTATTTCGCTTCTTCTCCTGCAAACATACAACAAAGAAAGAAATATAATCATTTGATGCAGGAAAAACAAACCTAGCTCATCAAAGAACACCCAAAAAAGAAGATAAAAGCTCTAAAGATTCACATAATCCCATCATCATAGTAGCGAAGTCCTAATAAGTATTCAAATAGAACTTTACCTTAAGCTTGAGAGCAGTATGAGGGAGCATCAACTTTCTCAAATCCATTTCAAGCTGCCTGAGAGGACCAGGCAACTTTCCTCTTGAGAACACAAAACTCTTAGGAATCTTATCACCAGTGATGTGATCCACGGTTGGTTGCTGCTTCTTCACAAACGACCTCACAAATCCCTTCTTCTTACTCTGTTTTAATAAAGATTAAAATAAGAAACTCTCAATTTATTTAGTTGATAAGATGAACGAATTAAAAAATTCAATCAACTCAAGGAATGGTACAATCATGTGACCTATAACTATTTAAGTGCACAACAGATAACATAACCATGATCGTAAAAGCTAAGCAAATCCAAATACGGCCGCCACCTCGTCCACCGCGGCCGCCGTCTCTTCCTCCCCTGAAACCGCCTCCTCCTCTCGGGGGTCTCATTTTTTTATCTGTGTTTTGGTTGATTTTAGGAGAAGACTTCAATGGAAGCAGTGTTACTGCGAGTTTGTGACTGTTAGAAGACTTTTGAGCTTAGGGTTTTAATTTAGGGTTTTGAAGTGGGTCATTCGTTGCTAAATGACCATAATATCCCCTGCTTTTCAATCCACCCATTTTTTTTTAAATTTTAAATTTTAATTGCATAAAAAACATTTGCATGTATGGACTCTTAACAGGACTTGAAGCTTTTGAAGGTTGATAATCGAAGTTTGAACTGCTTACTGCTTACAGAGGACTGAGGAGAGACCGACTAACGAGAGTAAAAATTGAAGCCATTGAAGGTTGATAATTGATAGGATGTACTGGATTTTGTTTAGATTTTAGAAATTACAAATGAGAGATTCATATTTGAGAGTAAAGAAGGGGAAACAAAGGCTGCGCGATGAAAAAAAAGGTGGGAATGAGAGGAACCCTAAATTACTAAGATTGATTTGGTAACTACGGTTCAGGTTTTGACCCGACAAATACATATATATTTTTATAAACCGCGGTTTAAGGAACAAAAGTCACGATTTGGCCCAGTGGTAAAGCCTTACAATAAAAAAAAAATTTATATCAATGGTTACAATTTCGAGTCCCAGCAGACTTAAGGAAATAAATTTTTTTTTTAATTTTTTTACTGATACTAAGGTATCATTAATTACTGACACTAAATTTACTGATACTCTAGTGTCAGTAATATATGCGAAAAACGTCACTTCCACGAGGTGTTGGTTCGACTCCAGACGACTACGCGTTTTTTTTTTTTTTTTTTTTTTTTATTTCTTACTGATACTATTGTAATAGTAATTACTGACACTAAAATCGCTGATACCATAGTGTCAGTAATTATTGATATTTAAGTGAAAAACACGGAAATAGGCCCATTTACACGTCGTTTTTGACACTTTTAGCCTAGTGTCACTAACCTTAGTGTCAGTAAAGGCCTTTTTTCTTGTAGTGACCTCTTGTAATTTATTTACATATTCGATCTAATTTAAATTAAATTGAAATTAACTGAGGTTTAATGATGTATATATAAGACAAATATCTGAGAATATATAGTAGTTACACAGTTACAATGAGATTTATAATTGTCACTATTTGTAGTATATTCTCAAAAAAAGTTTTTGGTCGAGATTTTCTAACATGGGTCAGTTATTAAAATCCGTTGATACCAATACATATCGTATATCGAGATTCGATCCGATGGTTTATCCCAATAAACCATGAGTATTAGGAGACTCATATAAACATGGGTGTTCATTTGTTAAACATTGAACGACTCACCAAAAGAATTCCTAATAGATTGCACATCAACGTTAATAAGAATCTTCCCGAGTCGAGTATCATATATGGTCATTTAACTTGAAATATCACCGTGGATGTATGAGTGGTCATCCACACTTTGATAACAGTCACGTCACCAGTCTTTCTAGACCATACATCTACATGTTCGTTGGGTGTGGATCGATTCTCATTTTATCTTGTAATATATTCAGAGAAGATCTGTCAGTCCCGTATGCTAGATTTAGACATCCATTTCGTGATCTTTAAATCTCTGGCCATAGTAGATTCTAGAAACAAGTTTCAAATTTTGATTGAGAAATCATGAATATGTCGCGATATATATATGAATTGTACACTATGGAGATTTGACGTTTTCATCTATGTCTCTGGTACAATTCAAATAGCCTATGACGGAAGGACTATATGATATGCTTATAACTCAAGTTGTATGGTTCAACGCGATTATATGTGATCATCATAATTTATGAGTGTGTAAATTGTGGACAAGGAATGTGTTCCGTGTCAGATATACCTGAACTTAAAGAGTCTCACTAATAAAGTATACTCGTAGAGAATTAGGACGAGTAATTACTAATAATATGAATTATTCGTAACGTTACACATGTCATGGTATTTTTATATCTAATATGTATTTGTATATGATACATAATTTGATTAAATACATATTAGGTCCGATTGTATTTTGACACATGTCAAATAAATAATTAAATAAAAGTTAATTAATTTAATAATGATTTATTATAGAATATTCTCTAAATATTATTTCTTTAATTAACTAAAACTTAATAGATAAGCTTTAAGTCTTGAAAAAATTATGGCCATGTATTTGGCTTAATTTTGGCCATATATTTAATTGTGTCAAAATGATCAAAATGTCCCTCCATATTTAAATGAGAATTTCGGTCATGACTAATTTTTTAAGAGTTTTGGCTTGTTCTTGAGAGAGCTTGGAAGGGTTTCAAGAGTAAAATTATGGCTTTTAATTTAGTTCAGTCAAACATCAAATTAGAAGCATGAATGAATTGTATAGGAGCTTAAACAAAAGCTTACATGAAAATTAAGATAATTTCTATTATCATTTGTGTTTTAAATTATTTATTATTTCTTCCTAATTAGTTTCATGAGATGTTACTTTGATTCTTATTTGTTTGATGTGTGTAGAATGATAGAAATCAAATTGATTAGGCCTCATTATTGTTAGGAGACTAAATTATCATTATAGATTTGCTTGAGTCACTCCTGGGTGACCTAGAAGTATTCTTGAGTTGTTTTATGGTGGTTGACTCACCATTGGTAATTAGGGATTATTTAAGTAATTAATTTGATTAATTATGTAATTAATTCAATTGAGGTATTGTGGATGAAATTATATGTGTGATAATGCATAGGAAAAAAATTCTGAATTTCCGGAATCGTTCCGGAAATATTTTGGGAATTTTCCGGCAAAACCGCATTAGGGGCAAAATCAAAATTTATTGAAATTACGATTGTTTACCACTGTACTCTAACTACTGTAGCAATGCGTACAATGTGTAGGAAAATTCTTAGAATTTTCGGAATCGTTCGGAAGCGTTTTGAGAATTTTCCTCAATAAGGGGTAAAATAATAATTTATTTAAATTATCATAATCACCCACTACTACAGTGAACTGATCATTATAACAGTGGGCTGGTCCGATTTTACGATTGGTCCGGTTATCCGATTACTCCGATCGATCAATTCGGTGAATCAGTAAACAAGATAACGTGTAATACATGAAATATTTCCAAAATTTTACCCTGAATCTCTATGCCTAATGTAATCCCTTCTCTGCTTGTATTTATTAGTAATATGTAGATTTTATTTAATGTAATTAACTACTCTATACTTTCTTTCTTTCTTTTTTTTTTTTTTTTTTTTTGAAATCGTTGGAAACCCCGCCACCAAACCACCCATTCTGGGCCGCGGCGCAGGTAAAACCCCCGGCTGCCCCAGACTCTTACAAGAAGTTGCACCCCCTGGATTCGAACCCAAAATCTCAAGGTGAGATTCTGGACCCTTCACCACCAAGCCACACCCCTTGGGGGCTTAACTACTCTATACGCTTATGCGTACTAATCAATCCGGTTTATTTTGCTTATTAAAAAAAAAAAACATAGTTAATTAAAATTGTATTATCCGCGGTTCGAAATTTGTACACTTAGATCAATTTGAGAGTGCTAGTACTTAATTAATATTTTTAAATATATTGTCAAAATATTTCAAGTAATATTTAAGCGACTGTTCATTGTAGTGACCAACCACAAGGCAACATGTATGCATATCACCGTCATGATCAAACAACGGCCCAAAATGGAAGGGTAATTGATCACTTGATAAGCCTAAACTCGACTCAAGAGTTGGAAGAAGCACGTGTCCGTTTATTACAGCTTTTAGGGTTTTCAATGGTGTAAATAAGAAAAAGAAAACCCAACAAATAAAGATGATCCAGGAAAGAGACGTGCATAATATTTTTGCCCTGATTTAATTTGTTGGTAACGTTGCCAGTGCCGAAAAAAGTAACCTCTTTTTGAATCTCAAATGAAGCTTCCTTAGTTTAACAAACACCACTTTTTTTTTTTTTTCTTGAATCGTTAAAAATCTCGCCGCCAAACTACTCTTTCCGGACTTAAGCGAAGCAAGTAAAACTTCTGATTGTCTCAAGCTCTTACAAAAAACATATTTTTTGTATTCAAACCCAAGACCTCATCAAAATGAGATTGTGAACCCTACATCATCAAATCACGTTCATTGGAGACGGTCCAACACACTACATCATTTAATAAATCATAAATGTTAAAGTGATAACATAAAGGGAAATTAAAAAGCTAGCTCATGAAAAGGGTAAAAATGTTAGTATCGATCTTTTATTCTGGGACAACATATAAAAGTGCCATGCTTTGCGCTCCATGAATGAAGGTACGTATGCTTTTTAATTATTCATCACACAGTCAACATAAATTATAAGGTTCATTTCATCCCCGCCAACACAATTTGACAAATAATTAAAAGTCTTATTATGTTTCTGTCTTACACAAGTGTGCCTATTACGCCGTCGTTTCTCCTCCAGACGTGTGGTAATTTGGAAAACAAGCTCATGAAAATCATTAAAGCAATTTTTATATTTTCTTTTATAAAAATAGTTAAATGCCAACCTGGTTTAAAGTTTATGCGGTTGAATAAAATTTAATTCAAGTGATTTAAATGGACTTTAATTTTGTTTTATTTGACCAAATTCGTTGACTATGATATATATATATATAGCTTTGCATGCAGCTGGCAACCAAAGTCGCCTTTAAAATTTCTAACATTATTCGACATTCTAAAACAAACAATTTTAAAACCATCTGCATCTAATTTAGGCTCTTTAACTTTCATTTCAATTCTAATGACAAAATGTTCTTCAAGTCCAGTGGTATAATACGTGTAATTAACAAGCCCTGAATGGGATTTTAGGTATCATGAAAAGGGTCAATGTGACGTCCATTTTATCAGCAAGCATATATACATATGAGAAAAGAAAAAAAAAATAACGTAATTACATCAATCCACATTTAATTAACAACCTAAAATTTCTTGAACTCCATGTGGCAAAGTATTTATTTTGATGATGATTAAGCCGGAGAAAATCAATGGCATAATAGACGATATATCCTTAGTGTAATAATTATTTTTACCGACATACACTTATGACAATAGTTGCTTATCGATAATTGGGAGATATAATTAATTAATGTTATTTCAATAACGGTAGCACTAACATAACATTACATGTGTGTTGTGTTCTCTTAGCCCTAATCATGATCGTTATTCATCGAAATTCTATTCATAATGATTATTTTGGACTAAAATTTGACGAAGCAACCACTTCTTACTAACCTGCACTAGACATCTCATCTCCTTATCACCTTACTTTTGTTGTTGTTGTTGTTGTTAGTTGTAATTGCAATTCCATGTCAATTTTTTATGGTTAGAAATTAATTAATTAATTTTTTTTTATTTTAATTTTAACGTCCCAAGTTGACAAATCTTCCCAAATGATTTTTAGTTGTAAAATGACGTGTATTGTGACGGCACACACTTGTAGTTATATTATAGACACGATCAAGTTTCAGTATTTATATCATTTTAATAAATGTATTCATGGTTGGTTGGTGATGTTGAAGTTTGCACGAGAAGCAATTCTAGTTAGTGTATGTAATCATATTTTATTATACGACATATATTCAACAGAACTTTTAATTTACTAGCTTGAAGAAAATATAGCAATTAATTTAGGTTTTGACCACCTCTTAAATAATAGAGTAATTAAACCGTCGAATGAATTTATTCGAGTTTTTTTTTTTTTTTTTATATATATATTTTATTAAATTTGAATGCATGCCTCCTTTTATAAATTATGAACATTGTGGTCTTGTGTTGTTGTTAAAGTCATGGTGACGACATGTTATAGTACGAAGCTTTTAGTTAGGTTTTTGTCAAATCAAATATCATATATATGGTACGATGAAAACAATAGGGCTGAATTTAACTGCAATTTTGCATGGTTAAAATAAAAAAGGGACCGGACGAAACAAAATCGGTTTAATTAAGATGAGATATATTTCGATTATATATCATCATGAATAATAATGACGTAGTGTGTCAGTGTGTGCTTGTTCCCTCTGTATTTTTGTATGTGCCTGTAACTATATATTATTCATTTCTTCTTCGATTCCTTTTCTTTGGCTCTTGGGACACGCTTGAAATTAAAGGCCGATCCAGTTATAGCCTAAAATAGGAAATTCACACATAATTATCTCCGATATTCACATGATAATTAATGTCTTTTTCTTTTTCTTTTAAATATTTTATCATCATGTTATCCCTTTGAGCCAATTTTTAATTTGTTGGCTCGGCCTCTGCTTCTCTATATAATAAACCAAATAAGTTGTACACAGCAATAACATTCTGACATTCAAATTTTATAGCTTTTGAAATAAGTTCGTACTTTTCCAGTCAAGTAACTAGCATGTACTTTAGTGTCTTATTGAGTTATATATATATATATACACACACATACTCGTGTTATGTATAATAAAATAATATTACTTTATGAGTCAATTAATAAAATAACGTTATTTTATTAAATAAAATACGCGACCGGACATAAAGTTGACCCTATATATATAAATATACAGACACATGATAATTTTCAGGTACGAACTTCTGGACGATTCGGACACATCTTTTTACTTTTTTCCTCTTTCAGATGGCTGTTTATTTTTTATTTTTGGTTTTGTAGGCTGTTGATGTTGTTACTGGAGGTGGTACTGGTGTTGTTGGTTAAGAATATATATATATATATGTATATGTATGTGTGTGTGTTCTATTTTTTATTTTTCTTCTTCAATATGTAGTTTTTGGTGGTGTTATTAATGTTTGTTGGTATTGTTAGTTAGATTGTGTTGAAGACAGCAAGTCTTTGAGGAAGCCAGCAAATGTCAAAATGCATACAGCATGCAGAATGAGCCAAAGCTCAGCCGAAAATTGAGAGGACATCATGCAAGTTGGCAAAAGCGTGTCCAAGAAGTGTGACGCTGTTCACGCGTATTGGGCACTATAAAATGGAGTCTTGAGTCCATTATTCATCATCCCGGAATCCCAAAAACGTGAGGAAAGATAGAGAGTAAAGTGTTTGAGAGGTTTTTGTAAAGCTTGGATTATAAGCTTTGTAATTCTTTTTGGGGTATATATAAAAAAGAAGAATTTTCTCTCAATTCACCTCTATTATTGTGTGTTTATTCACAACAAGTGGTATCAGAGCTACGGTTCCACGGAGGGATCCCGAAATTCAGAAACGAAGTTTCGGTTCGGAAATCGATTCCGACCAAAGTTGTCAAAAATCGATTTTGAGCATATCATCGGACTTTTCACGAGAGACGAGCACGGTGGTATTTTTCGGCGATCGATCGGAGGTCCAGAGACGCTGTACGCGCCAGACAGAGTGTTGCTCACGCGCTCCACGCGCACACACACGCTCCTGCACGCGCCAACCTGAGAAGAAGACGACTGCCACGTCAGCGGTCCAGTCAGCGCCACGTGTCGCCCAGTCAGCGCCACGTCAGCGCACAGTCAGCAGCCCAGTCAGCTGCCACATCAGCGCCCAGTCAGCGCCACGTCAGCGCACAGTCAGCAGTCCAATCAGCTGCCACGTCAGCGGTGCCTGGTAATTTCAGATAGGTCCCTGAACTTTCTGAAAATTACATTTTAGCCCCTATACTTTCAGATTTTACAATTTAGTCCCTGAACTTTTATAAATTGCAACTTAGTCCCTGAACTTTTCCGTAATTGCACTTTGGCCCCCTGAACTTTCGGAAATTGCACTTTGACCCCTGTAATTTCTGGAATTTGTAATTTGGTCCCTGTGTCGGATTTTGACAAACGAAGTGTCATTTCCACCATTTTCGACCATTCCGGACGCAACGGTGAGGTCCGTTTTTTGAAATTCTGCTTAGAATTTTTATGATGGAGGGGAGCAACGGAAAAATGATTTTGTTAACCAGTACAAACTATTTCACATGGAGAGGAAGGATGAAAGACCTTCTGTATGTGAAGGACTATGATGGACCGGTATTTCTGGAGAAGAAACCAGAAGGAATATCCGATGAGAAGTGGGCTAATCTTCACCAGAAAACATGCAGTACTATTCGTCAGTGGATCGACGATAGTATCGTCAACCATGTCAGTGAAGATGTAAATGCACGTACTTTATGGGGAAAGCTGGATGAGCTTTTCCGAGCAAAGACTGGCAACAACAAGCTGTACTACATCAAGAAGATGATGGGTTTGAAATACCAGGAGGGTACAGCTGTGGCGGATCATATCAATGACTTCCTCGGAACCATGAAGGAATTGTCTGGATTGGGCATAGACTTCGGAGATGAGGTAAATGGCTTAATACTTCTTAATACGTTACCAGAATATTGGGAAACGTTCAGATCTACGGTGATCAATTCAGCCGCAGATGGGAAAGTCACTATGGAGATGGCAAAGACCAGGATCTTCGAGGAAGAAAAGAGGACGAAAATGCAGGAGTCAGCATCAGCCTCAACCTCAGAAGCTCTAGTGACAGAAAAGAACACCAGAAGGGGGAGGAGTAAAAGCCGAGGCCCAGGGAGATCAGACAAGAACCGAGGTAAATCAAGAACAAGGGATATTGAGTGCTATCACTGTAAAAAGAAAGGCCATATGAAGAGGGACTGTTACAAGTTGAAGAACGAGCAGTCCAGGAGAGATAACGACTCTAATCAAGAAAGATTGCTACAACCACCGAGAAAACCTCCAAAGAATTTCATATAATATATGAAGAAGATGTTGTGAATCTTGCCAGCCACGAGACCAGTTGGGTGATAGATAGTGGCGCATCCATACACGCCACATCTCGCAGAGACTTCTTTTCATCTTACACACCAGGAGACTACGGTGCTGTAAGGATGGGGAATGACGGACAGTCCAAAGCCGTCGGTATTGGAGACATCTGCCTTGAAACAGAGAACGGGACAAGGCTAGTGTTGAAGGGAGTCAAGCACATCCCAGATATCCGGTTAAACCTGATCTCAACAGGCAAGCTGGATGATGAAGGTTTCTGCAGCACCTTTAGTGATGGATGCTGGAAGCTCACTAAAGGGTCAATGGTCGTGGCACGAGGTAAGAAAGACTCAACTCTGTATTTGATGCATGCTAAGCTTTCAAATAGTAGCATAAATACAGTCAACAGTAATGAGGCAGCCGAGCTGTGGCATAAAAAGCTCGGTCACATGAGCCAAACATGGATGGAGATACTACGCAGGCGGAATGTTCTTCCGGAATTGAAGAACTCACACTTACGGAAGTGTGAACACTGCATGGCTGGAAAGCAGAACAGAGTATCCTTCCAGAGCTCCCCGCCTCAACGGAAACCGGAGGTACTAGATCTCATACATTCAGATGTATGTGGTCCGATGCAGATACGAACACTTGGAGGGTCACTGTATTTTGTGACATTTATTGATGATCATTCAAGGAAGATCTGGGCATACACCTTGAAGAGAAAAGATCAAGTGCTGGGAGTATTCAAGGAGTTTCATGCTTTGGTTGGAGAGAGAAACCGCAAGAAACTGAAGTGCATCAGAACAGAAATGATGGAGAATACAGAGGTCCGTTTGATCAGTACTGCAAGATGCAAGGAATCAGACATCAAACGACACCTCCGAAGACACCTCAGCTGAATGGCCTAGCTGAGAGGATGAACAGAACCTTGTGCGAGAGGATCAGAAGCTTGCTGTCACAAGCCAAGCTGCCGAAGACATTTTGGGGAGAAGCACTCATCACAACAGTTCATGTTTTGAACATGTCCCCAGCGGTCGCACTGAAAGGTAATGTTCCTAATCAAGCTTGGACAGGTAAAGAAGTGTCATACGAGCACTTACATGTCTTTGGGTGCAAAGCATTTGTACACATCCCAAAAGACGAGAGATCCAAACTTGATGCGAAGACGCGACAGTGTGTCTTTATTGGCTATGGTCAGGATGATTTCGGCTACAAACTCTATGATCCTGTGGAGAAGAAGATCGTCAGAAGCCGAGATGTTGTCTTTGTTGAAGACCAGACCATAGAAGATATCAGAAAGGAGATGAAGACAATGCCCCAGCAATACAGAAATGTGAATCCAGAACCTCAGACACCGGTGCCAGTTCGAGTTGAAGATGAGGTTCCCAGACATGAGGGTACAGGTGATGAAGCTCCCAGAGATGATGATCATGATCAACCACCAGTACCAGAAGTTACACACCAACAGTTCCACAGAGAAGGTCTGACAGAGAGAGGCGACCTTCAAACAATACTCTGCATATGAGTATGTGCTGCTTACTGACGGGGGAGAACCCGAGAGCTACCAGGAGGCTGTGGAAACAGAGGACATAGAAAAGTGGGAGGAAGCCATGCAAGATGAGATGAAATCTTTGCATGACATAACACTTTTGAGTTGGTGAAATTGCCAAGAGGCAAACGGGCTTTGAAGAACAAATGAGTGTACAGGGTGAAGCAACAGGAGCACACTTCACAACCCCGGTACAAAGCCAGATTAGTAGTCAAGGGATTCAATCAGAGGAAAGGCATTGACTTCGATGAAATCTTCTCTCCAGTTGTGAAGATGTCATCCATCAGAGTGGTACTCAGCTTAGCAGCAAGCCTCGACCTGGAAGTTGAGCAGATGGATGTCAAGACCGCATTTCTTCACGGAGATCTGGAAGAAGAAATTTACATGGAGCAACCAGAAGGCTTTAGAGTCAGCGGGAAAGAGGATTATGTGTGCAGACTCAGGAAAAGCCTCTACGGTTTGAAACAGGCACCGAGACAGTGGTACGTGAAGTTCGAGTCAGTTATGGGGGAGCAGGGATACAAGAAGACCACTTCAGACCATTGTGTATTCGTTCAGAAGTTTTCTGACGATGACTTTATCATCTTACTGTTATATGTAGATGATATGTTGATAGTTGGCAGGAATCAATCGAGGATTGATAATTTGAAGCAGCAACTGAGTAAGTCTTTTGAGATGAAAGACTTGGGGCCAGCTAAACAGATTCTTGGCATCAGGATCGGACGTGATCGGAAAGCCAGGAGTTATACTTGTCACAGGAGGAGTACATCGAGAAGGTACTTCAGAGATTCCAGATGGACAATGCTAAAGCGGTTAGCACTCCTCTTGCTACCCACTTTAGATTGAGTACGAGACATAGTCCCTCTACTGAGACAGGGAAGGAGGAAATGAAACAGGTTCCATACACCTCAGCAGTGGGAAGTTTTATGTATGCCATGGTGTGCACGAGGCCAGACTTAGCACACGCAGTTGGATTGGTCAGCCGGTTTATGTCAAACCCAGGACGGGAACACTGGAATGCTGTCAAATGGATTATGCGGTATCTACGAGGCACATCCAAAATGAGTTATGTTTTGGAAGCAGCGACAAACCAGTGTTGATGGGCTACACCGATTCAGATATGGCAGGAGATGTGGATACCCGAAAGTCTACTTCGGGGTATCTGATTACTCTCTCAGAAGGAGCTGTGGCATGGCAGTCGAGGTTGCAGAGGTGTGTTGCACTTTCTACAACAGAGGCAGAATTCATTGCAGCGACGGAAGCTTGCAAGGAATTGCTGTGGATGAAGACATTCGTCCAGGAATTGGGTTTCAAGCAGGAGAAGTACATTTTGTACTGCGATAGCCAGAGCACTATTTATCTCGGTAAAAATTCCACATTTCATTCGAGGTCAAAACATATCGATGTGAGGTATCACTGGATACGGGACGTCCTGAGCTCAAGGCTGTTAGAACTCAGGAAAATTCACACCGACGACAACGGTGCCGATATGTTCACCAAGGTTTTACCGAAGGAGAAGCTTGAAATCTGTCGTGCCATAGCCGGGATGACAAAACTCTCCACATAGTCAGAGTGGGGAGATTCAGAGAACTACGATTGGCTTGATCCCAACTCAGGGTACGTAGGCAGTCATTCAGATGCAGCCAGGGGTGGATCCTTTGGAGGATCCAGATTTGGATGATTAATGGTCGGCTCAGATTTTTTGGGGAAATCTTCACCGGGGGGGAGATTTGTTGAAGACAGCAAGTCTTTGAGGAAGCCAGCAAATGTCAAAATGCATACAGCATGCAGAATGAGCCAAAGCTCAGCCGAAAATTGAGAGGACATCATGCAAGTTGGCAAAAGCGTGTCCAAGAAGTGTGACACTGTTCACGCGTCTTGGGCACTATAAAATGGAGCCTTGAGTCCATTATTCATCATCCCGGAAATCCCAAAAACGTGAGGAAAGATAGAGAGTAAAGTGTTTGAGAGTTTTTTGTAAAGCTTGGATTATAAGCTTTGTAATTCTTTTGTGGGTATATATAAAAGAAGAATTTTCTCTCAATTCACCTCTATTATTGTGTGTTTATTCACAACAGATTGGTGGTGGTGGATGTTGTGTCTGTGACTGTGTGCTGCATGCCCTCATATATAAGCAGTTAGTTGTCTGGTGTTTTCTTGGTTCCTTATCAAGGGCGGGGACTATAGATACTACTAGCGAATCACGTTCACGGGTATGAGTAATTCTTTGGTGCAACAGAGGAATGAGTGATGTGGTACCACCAACGAATTAGAAAATGACATGTATAATTTAATACATATTTTTTAATTTTTTTTAGCACACGTGGCAATGAATGATTGACTTGTTGCATGGATGATGTAGTACCTCTGTTGCATTGTAGATTTTCTCCACGGGTAGAGGGAGCTTCAGATATTTTTGGATGTTGTGTTTTGTTCTATTTTCATTTTGGTTTTAGGGTAGTTTAATTTTTTATTGGTTTGGTAATGTGTGTAAATTTTTTGATTTTTGGTTACCCAAATCTTTATTGATATGTGCATCCACCTATATGTGGTGGTATATCTCCAACTATTAGTTGGTCTTTTATTTTTATTTTTGTTTTATAGGAATAAAGATTTATTTTCTTCCGTCGGTAAAAAAATTATTTGAGAGATGGTAGACCTAGGTCTGAAAGTGAAGATTGAATATGGTATATTTGTAATAGATTATATTAGTTGTTGTAAAAGTTAATATTGTGTATATTGTGTATTTTTCTGTAACTATTATGTATTTCATATTCACCAATAATAACAGAGGTAGGATATTCATACCAGTTCATAAAATTTTTGTTGTAAATATATACACATGGTGTAAATCAGGACTGAAGGAAAATCTTTCTTGAAATGAGAGCATCACATCGTTATAAATATATTTTGGTTCTTTATTTTGAAGAGAATTATAACTCATTCATTAATAAAAAAAAAAAAAAAAACATTAACTAAGAATGCAGATAATTAACATTGAAATTATATTGATAAAGAGAAACACGCCAAAAACTAAAAATACCTTGTTAATTTTCGTCTTTCATACGTACACAAATACAGAACTAATTAGGTGTCGAGGTATATCTATACAGATCACCCCAAACTTCATTGGAAAAATTTCTAAACATAGCCATGGGCTCACTGTAAACTGTTAGGTTGCCTTCAGGATTTGTCCAAGTTCACGTGGCCATGTATAGTTGTTTATTGTTCTTCAATAAAAATCAAAGAAATTATAATTTGATTCAACAGCAGCTTGGGGTTGGGGTTGATTCTTTCTTTAAAATTTCTAAAAGAAAAAGATGCAACAATTTGGCTGCTTGATTTAATTTAAAATTGCATTTACTGTATATATAACCAAACCATATTTTAATTCGTCATTGGGAATAATAATGGCATATACGTGTAATTAATTAAATTATTCACACGATTAATTAGTTATGCTACCCTGGGCTTAAAAGTCAAATTTGAAGGTGTTGATCAAAATAAATAAAGTTATATAGGAGAAGTGTCGATCCCCGCCTCAAAGTCTCAACAGATAGATTTTGTGGAGGACAGTTCTTTTTTAATTTGGACTGTACGTATGACCTAATTAAGATCTATCATAATTCGAATCCCCAAAACACATAATGATGAATAATGAATATGCATATACCTAAATATATCTTCTCCCAGCTCCCATGATATCAACCCTTGTCGAATTTTTTAACAATCAACATATATGCATGGATGCTGCTTGTGGTTGGTGAGTCCCAACATATTTGACAAATTACAATTGAAACTGCAGCAATATTTGTTGAAATATTTTCTTACTTGAATCTCACATTTTTTGAAATTTCTCTCTCTCCCTCTCTTTATATAAGTAGTAGAAAATTATCTCTCTTTCCGAACCATGGAGATTAAAAAAAATAAAAATAATGTTTACATAATCACCATTCATATTAAGATTATTATGTGTAGAGGTGATAATTTGAGTCATGATTCATTTATTTATTCAATTTGATTCGCATTAAAAATGATATGAGTTTGGAAAACTTGATTCGTTTAGTAAATGAATCAATTTGATTCGATTTGTTTATTAAATGGATTGAATACAACTTTGACCTTATCGATTCGTTTATTCGTTTATTACAGTCATTTTGCTATGTTTTTATTATTTTTAATTAAGTTCGAGAATTTGATGTTAATTACCACATAAAAAATAATATTACTTTATTTTGGTGGGTCATTTTTAGAAAGTCCATTAGTTGTGTATTTCATATATATATATATATGAGGAATTGATGTAAATACATTACAGAAAATTATTTCGTTAAATCATGTCACAATTAAATGAATATTTGTTTAGAATTCGTTTATAAATCGAATCGAATACGAATCATGATATTATGATCTATTTATTAGACGAACAAAATAGGAATCCATTACATTTTAATTCGATTTGTTTAGGATTTAACACAAATTTGATTCGTCAGTTTATTTTGTAATTCGTGATTATGGGGAATGCAATCTGAGATATACAATTTAAAACTTAAAAGCATGATTAAAATGTCATTTCATAAACCTACCACCAAAGAAATGGAACTTAATTTGTGCAAATTATGTCATTTCAACAAAATTTTAATCGAAATTATTCAATCAACTGAAAAAGGAAAGTTTCATTATAAATTTGCATATACATGTATATGTTAATTGTAATCGCATAAAGTAGAATTGCATTTCATAGTTTTCACGGAAAAGAAAAACGGAATGACGTGAAATAAATTTGTATTAAAAAAATATTAGTATTGGTATGCGGTTTGATGTAACAACTGAAGTTGGTATGCCGTTTGATCTTACATATTATAAGAGAGAGGGCCGTCTTTTGAAATTAGAATTCATCTAGGCCCAAGTCCAAACTAATATCCCCTCCCCTCCCCTCGGGGGGGGGGGGTATTAAGAAAATATCAATTCTGGGACAAGCAATAATAATAGTACAAAAAGCCTCGAAGTTCCATTCAACTCTCTACTATACTGTCTGAGAACAAACAGAACATAAACCCTTTGATGATGATGATGATGATGATGATGATATTGATAACAACAAAGATCACAGGCAATGAAGCAAAGGAGAAAACTTCATCTAAAACAGAGACAGACCAGAAAATGAGAACATCTTTACACTAGTGTGCATATCTTTATATATATATAAATAAAATCCGGTACTACTCAAGATCATCAAGATGATGATTCAGTGCATGGGAGGGCGGGGAGCACGTGGCCGAACAGGTGTCTTTGATGGACTTACCCTGATCATAAAAAAAAATGGCCAAGGTTAAATGACCAGATAAAGAGTTAGACATGCCAAACTTCTTCAGACATGGGGATAAAGAAACATTGAATTCTTAATAAATAATTACTTGGTCTGACCTAATTGGCAATGAACCCAGAACCACACCACTGCAGTTGAGAGCAGCAATTGCACTTTCAGCCTGCAGGAAATATAAAAGGGATACATATTATTCATAACATGCAGCCATCAAGCTAGAGAGAACAAGCCAAATTTGAGCTAGAATGTTATTCCTGCTGTCTAAAAAGAATTTCTAGTATTCGTACAGCTTTAACAACATTCTCTCTCTCAACAGAAGTACCAATTAATTGTATATCCACCGAAATCATAGAGACGAACAAGAAGAAAATAAGTTCACAATACTGCTTGCAACCAAACCACTTTCCCTAAATGAATGATATCATTTAAATAGGCAATCTGGCACCTGCTATGTAAATAGGCTGCTTGAAAGTTATGTATGCAGTAAATGAATGATAGCATACATAACTTCTATGGGCTCCAAACTAAGCCAAAATTAACTAAGGCTCTGAATGATCGATTCATACCCTCAATTCTGAACTAATTCAGACTCCGTGAAATTTCTCTCGTGGGAAAGCTTAATTACCACGGAAACAAAAACAAAAACAGAAAAACAATCACCAACAATTAACAGAATCAATAAATGTTGCAGTAATTCTTTACTCAAGAATGCAACTGGATCTAATTCAAGGTGCTCAAAGAGAGCGGACTACAGCAAAAGCTTGTGAGACTTTGACCAAAGTCAGCCTGTTCAAATTCAACAGGCAACCATAAATTGCAAGCAGCCTGTTTACATAGCAGGTGCCAGATTGCCAGATTTCACTATCCTTTGCATGAATCAAGATGAGAAAATATGAAATTATGAAGACCAAGGAGAAGAAACAAGAATACCGAACCTCAAGTAGATCTGACTAAAACAGAAAAATGAAATCAGAAGACCATCAAAATAATAACATGGCAATCACAGTACAAAGATCTCAATCCACAATCCAAGATGCAGGATAAAGTTTCAGCAGCACATGAGAAGCAAGCATCGCTTAAAGAGGAAAGAGAATAAAAGACGAATGCCATATGCTTCTCAGTCACCCGCAACAGATATGCCTAGATGAATGGCAAGAATCTCCATATCACACAATAAAATGGTTCACACAAGAAACTTCCCAGAAAGTAAAATAGAATTAGTTTAGTTAGATCAAAAGATATTACGAAAAAATGACCCTCAAGCTGCTTAATGTGCATGATCTATTCAGGATAGATCCCACAAACACCAGATCTGAACCCAATTTCAATAATACTAGTAATTATTTATAGAGGAAAATGACATGACAAGTTTCTAAGACAATGCTGCCTATACAAGCAAGGATTGATGTTTCTAAGACAATGCTGCCTACACAAGCAAGGATTGATGTTTCTAAGACAATGCTTCCTATACAAGCAAGGATTGATGATACTAGACAAAAGTCATCAAACCCTGCTAAATATTTTAGACCATAAACACAAAGGGTTACAGTTATATAAATTATATACAAAGTGATAAAATCGGGAAAAACTTAAACAATTTATTATATTATAAACAAATTAGCATGTTATAAATGAAAGATTAATTAGAACTCGGGCCAAAACAATTGGGAGATCACTTAAACAATGTGTTAATGCCATCGGGCTAAATTAATGTTATCGAGCAATGCAAAATATCGCACACCGATATGAACCACAAACAAACAAAAAAATAAAAAACCTCAATTTCTCTAAATACAGCTTGGCTGGAAAGAGGAGGAAAACAAGAAAGTAGACAACAACATGCTAATAAAGGAAAAACACTGTTAGAACATTGTTTCCGAAGACATTGGTTGATGTTAAAGTCCCCTGAGGCATCAAGAAACCCAGTACTCCGAAATATTAGGCACTCCCATGCACAAATGTTAATGCTTCAGGGGAAGGGTAATATTTTATCTCCTTGAGCACAGATATGCCAGAGATATGCATCAAACCCAATGAAATAGCCTTGAAGTTCATGTTTCAATCTCTTGCCTAAGAGATATGCATCAAACCCATCATTTATTTTTTTAAATGCCTCTATGCATAATTTTACTAAATAGAAAGTTGATAAGTAAGGCATTTTAATCCTGATTTCCACAGAGCCGACACCACTTATAACTGAGATGGTGGACCAACATCCTTGGATCTTGAATTCACGTCACTAAAATTGGTGGACCAACCCGAATAAATACTCTTTTGAAAATTCCTCTAGTCAAGCAATTGAAGGTTTGTGGAGGGTACAACATTCAGCATGCAACAAGAAAGAGGAAGAAGCAATTACCATTACAAACTCCACAAAAGCAATGCGAGTGGAATGGTGATAGTCTCCTAACAGCCTGAGGCGATAAACCTGCATCAAACAAGGTGAGGTCATAAAACGCATTCCAGGACAAGTATGATACAAACTTTCAGAAGAAAAAGAACTTTCTAGTTAACAATAGATATGATCACAAACCTCTCCACAGACTGATTCAAAAAAGAGCTTAACATCTGCTTGAGTGACCTGAACAGAGCAAACCATGTAATAAATATAAAGTTTCATGGTCTATAATCAGGACCAGATTTGTCGATGAACAGTCCAAAAATGTTCACCTTCTTATCAATGTTTGTACAATAGATAGTTCTTGCGCATATCTCGCGTTCATCTTCAGTCTGAAATCCAAAGGAAATTGATAAATACGACAGACAAACTGGGGGAAAAAATACATTGCCAAGACAGAAATTATCATCCATCCAAAAGCAGGTTAGAGTTTGAAAAACCCCCTCGTTTTTTAAAACCATCATCTGTCCACCCCAAGTTATACAAAAGGGACATTTTACACCAAAAAATAGTAATTGCGAATATTTTACACCCAAAAACTAGTTATGGTAAAATGTTCATTTTCTATGACTTGGGGTGGGCAAATGATAGTTTTAAAAAAGGAGGGGAATTTTGGGTGGATGGATGATAATTTCCCAATTATCAGAAAACTACATTCATATGCAGAGGTTTTAAAAACCAAGCTTTCTCACCATAGGCAAAAATGTTGGGTTAACTGGAGCGATAGCAGTTTTGGAGGGCAAAACTCTGACAGGGTAGAATCCAAGCATTGTTCCCGCCAGATTCAAAGCAGCCCGTGCACCTTCTGCTTAATCAAAACATAACCAGAGCAGTAATATAAGCATAATATAGACACACGCTTTGATATACCAATAAACTCAAAAAAAAAAAATCATGGTAACCGAAGAACTAGTTAAATAGTACCTTCATCAGTGAACTCAACAAAGGCAAAACGGAGCACAGAATTAGGATCACCACAAATGCGGCAATCAACAACCTAAATAGAAAGAAACGAATTATTTCAAAAAGAAAATTTCAGATTAACTGGTTCAGGTGATAAACAAGAACACCATCACCTGGCCACAACTGATAAATAGAGCTGCAAGCTGCTCCTCGGTGACCTTAAGTCCGAAAAGAAAAAATATATATATATATCAGTCTAAAACGAAGAAGTAGCAGTGATGACCAAGAACTCATTCCCTCATGTACCTGTTGATCAATGTCAGATACATACACGGTCCTCCGAATGATCTCTTCCCGCTGAGCCATACTAGTCCTGCTGTTCATTCTTCGTTTGTCTTGACCAAAGTTTTTCTTCTGAGTAAAACATGACCATCAATGAATAGCATGAACAAGAAAAATTCCTTGCCAAGATAATGTATCATGAAACAACTAAGTTATGAACGTATTGAGTTGTTTTTCATTCAAGCCATGATTAAACAACCAGCCCAACCCAAAGTTACCCAAACAGAACATTCAGACCCCATTTTTGCTCCAAAATAAACAAAATTACAGAGAATTCAGAACAAATGTATTTTCTTGATTTTTTCAGTAACCATGAAATTAAATGAAACATTTGGATCTCAAATTTTCATTGACTGTAGCCAAACACGTCAAATTTTTTGGCTTGGACATGGAGCGCTTTATCAAGCGTGTCAGTAATAAGTTTACTGAAGCAATAAATTCCTATCGGTACCAGTTGGTAAAATATCTTGACTAAACAATTTTAAAAAAAAAACACACACACACACACACAAAAATTAAAATGAAGCATTATACCCGTCGAACCGCTGCGTTTGCTATGGTGTTACCATTTCTGGTGCTGTGGTTATTGAAAATTAGCGAGTTGTTGGCAAAGAAGCCTCCGTTAAATCCATTGAGTCCGTGATTATAGTTGTTAGCTTTAGCAAGTGAAGGAGGGACAAACTCTTCAGCCATCGGGTTCAGCTTCGAGAACAGCTCCTGTAACTCCCTCATATCCCGCTTGAAATCACCTCCACCGTTGGATCGATGATTGTTCTGGCTGTACAATCCCTGATCATGCAGCATCACCGTCGTCACTACGTTCTGCTTCGGCTGATCCTGACCGTTGGACGCCGGTGTTGATCCCGCTGAATCTCGAGTCGCTGATTCAACAACAGCCATGATTTTTTTTCTTCTCCCTTGTTGACACTGAAATTTTTTTTGACTTTAGTTTTATAATCAAAACACGAAAATAGTCATAAGCTAAGCTGGAATTGAAATGAAATTGTTTACATTGCTGTAGAACAAAACGCAGCTGGAGATCAGTACGGAGAAAACGAAATGAAAACAAACAAATAATAAATAAATAAAACTGAAAAGCAATAAAGAAAGCAAATTAATTAATTTCTTACAGCAAAGTGAGTGGGTGGGGTGGGGGTGGTGTTTTTGTTTTTCTTGTTTTCAGTTACACGCATAGACCGAAAATTATCTTCGGATGACCTGTGGGTGAGCATGCATACATAATATGGCATGACATGACATGATATGATATTAATGTATGATTTATATATGCTATGCATGTGTATTGCGGAATGTTTTTGCGCACGTGGCTGGAAACTACTGGGGGATATTATTTATAGTAGTAGGATGTGTTATGCTGGGATCATTTTATTTTTTGTCATTTAGTAGCTGGGCTGGGCTGGGCTGTTGCTTACAGATATATATATATATATTTGAAATAAAGAGATATATCATTACTTTAAAGAAATGAAAATACACTTAATGTTTGAAGGAAAGTTGTCTTTCGAAATAACAAGATAACAAATGTTAGTTGTCAATTTCGCGTGAGCAATAACATTGCAAAAACGAGAAGCATAGCAAACAAAATGTTTATCTAACCTATCTAGATTTCCCAAAATATCTTTAATAATCCACAACGTTTCTGTCAAAGTGTCATTCCTGTTATAAATCAACTCCACAACCTGAATACAGTCAGTTTCCACCACCAAGTGACGCAAACTCAAGTCTTCCGCAGCTTGGAGGCCAAACTTTACGGCTTCAGCTTCCGCAACTTGTACATCCCCGTTGAAGGCAATATTTTTAACTGCTGCCCCCACCACATCCCCCTCTGAATCTCTAAACACCACCCCCATGTTGGACAATTATGACCCATAACATCACTATTTGTACAAATCATGGTGTTGTTGTACAAATTAACTATGAGACAAAGGAAATTGCCATTTTATCATTTGTAATTAGATTACCGAGATGTATAAATGATAGAAGGTCCATATGATTAGTTCCGGATTGAGATGATATGAGACAGTATCAATCCATAAAGGTTTAATCATTTAAATATCCATAGTCAGAGTATTATCGAGATTGGACATCGATAATGCGTAAAAGACTAGTATTACACTTGTGCGCGTTGTGGGAGCATAACGACATAGTTCTCATATATTTGGGTATATGATACTCATGCAAGTGTAATAGGAGATTGTGTTTACCGATGGTACGGAAACAGCTTCGCTCTGGATAGACCCCTCGGAATTCCATTGGTAGTATGACTATGTGTCTATGGAAGTCCGAATCAGGGTAGGTGTTTTGGTCTTAACATGAGACTTGCACCGCTAATACTTGCGACAATCAATATATTTTGGTTTTGGTCGTCTAGGGCTTTAACCGGTTCTGTGTACGCCTCTTCTGGGTATATTGAGAATCGTAGTGTATTGGGTGTGATGTCGAGATGGAAGTATCACTCCAGTCATAGTGGAGATGATGATCACGTAGGATACAGAACTTGTGCTCTTTTATGCTGCAGCTATCAGGATATTATGACTAGGTCATGTTTATCCGATTATAGAGACTAGTTACCAGAGATCCGATATGTGCTTCGTACGGGGCAGACACGATTCCAGCCCCAGGCCTTGCACGTGACATCCGATACTGGATCGAAATACGCAATACTATGTATACTACGCCTGATATAGATCACATATTCTAGTAAGAATATTTATGGAGAATTGGGTAGGCACGGTGCTTTGCTAGAAGCCAACCATGTCTTGTAAATCGGTAAAAATGTAGTACTAGGTACGTACGTGTTCGGATAGTCCGACGACCGAATTTACTGCCAACATATCCGGGGATCTCATGGGTCGCTTCCCGAAGATTCACCGATGACGTATGACTCGCACTTTATTAATCTGAGATTAATTATAAGAGAGAGAAAATTAATCTGGGATTAATTACAGAGATATTTTATCTGGGATAAAATATTATTTAAAGAGAGAGAACGATTAATTTGGAGTTAATCGATAAAATAATATATTCGATATATTATACGAAATTGGATTTCAACGAGGAATTAAAATTAGATTTTAATTCGGGCGAACGAGTTAATTTAGAATTAATTCGTTAGCGACGTGAATAGTAATTTTGCTAGGCATGATTATTTAATTAAATTTGATTTAATTACGTCGCAACGGAAAATTCGTTAATTCGGAATTAGCGAACCCGAGCCCAGGAGTGTTTGCGGGCCCACTCGCATTTCAAATTCAAGTGCGGCCCACAAGTCACATCAAGCGTCAAATCATTAGTCACTTTGATTGATGTGATGTCTAATCACTTTGAGTGATGTGATAACTTGTCACTTGTGATTGATGGTGGTGGTTGGATGAATTAAAAGCCATTTACCATTTATTTGATTTTTGGTATTTGACTTTTGAATTAGTGTATTAGATACACAAATCCACACAACCAACACAACACTTTTTCTTCTCTCTTTCCTCTCCTACAACTCTCGGCCAAGGGCCATTTTTGCTCTCCAAAAAAAATCTGCAAATGCCGAGAACACAAGGAGAAGCAAAGTGAATTTTGTGGCAAAATTTCCAAGGTGCTAGCACACTTCCGGAGTCTTGCGAAGGTGATAGGGAAACCCACCTGTGGGCATGGAATGCACACCAAGCTTGGAGCTTGGAGATGACCGAAAATGGAGCACAAAGGGGAACCTTTGCTTTTACCGTGAGCATCATGGAACAAAAGCTTGGAGATTTTTGTGTTCAACGCATCGCCAAATCCGATCAATGTAAGTATGATTCCGCCATTCTTCATTGTTTTATTCGCACATGTTTCTTGCTTGAAATAGATCTTGAGACTAACTAGAAACCCAACAATGGTATCTTGAGCCATTTTGAGCATGAAATTTGATTATGGTAAAATTTGGGTAAATTGAATTTGAGCATGTTTGAGTGAAATTACTTGTTTGAGCATGCTTGTAAATGAATGACTTGGAGTTATTTGTGATCAATTTTGTGAAAATTGGATTGGATCAATTTTCCCCAAATCTTAGGCTTGGCGGAAACTTGGAGGTGCCCTAAAGTCATGGTGATTTTTGATTTTGATCATTGGATGAGTTGAAATCATTTGGGAAATGTTCATTTAGGATTTAATTGGATTGAATTCGGAATCGGACATGAAAAACCCTAATTGCCGTGAGTGATAAAGCATGAAAATGATTGATTTTTTGATTCAATTGTGTTGGACATAAATTGATGATGATAAGCATAATTAATTGTGTAGATTGATGTTTTGGAAATGTTAATTTGGTTAATTAATTATGGCATACACTTTAGGTTAATTAAATTATGAAATTTGGAATTTTGGTAATTTAATTAATTGGGCCAAATTTGGATTTGGGCTTGTAAAGTTGTAATTGGGCTTAATGGGCTTGGTTGTCCCAAGTTTGGTTTAGGCTAATTGGTTGGATCCAATTGGGCCCAAAACCATTTCCATAAAGTCCAAATATGACTTAATGGACATTTAACTTTAATTGGGCCTAAATTGGTTTCTTGGCAAATAAGGTGATTCCTTAAATGGGCTTTGGTATTTGGGTTTGACCCATATTGACCAAAAGCCCATTGGACTTTAAATTAAATTGACATTGGATGTTAATCGGGTTTTGAGACCCGTAATGATTAGATTTAGAATCTAAGTCATAAAGGTACATTAAAAAGTGTAATTATTTAATTTGGAATTAAATAAAGGAATTAGTATTAAATGCAAATTAAATTGGATTTAATGTTGTAGTTTAATATAATTCAAGAATTCGTACTTTGAGTACTTATTCTTAAAACGAGTCGGACTCGCGCAAAATCAAATCGTTGTTTGAACATTGGATGGTCATTAATTTTCAGATTAATTAATTGGATTAGATTGATTGATAACATGCTTGTGTGAATACATAGATGCGATGTATGAATAATGTATATCAGATGGATATTAGATGGGTGAGGGCAATTTTGGAAATTGTTGTAATAAATTTAGAATTTATTAATTGGACCTGTGTGTCCAGCCTATTACCTCTTGACTCTGTGTATTTATCTTCTCACCTATTCCCCTCAATGTAAATGAGGTTTCTTTAGAAGTGTTATGTAATCGGGTAGAAGTAATACTTGTGCTAGCGGGAGAGAGGAATAGGAGAGATTTGTTCTAGGAACAATGTGTTAAGTATCCATCCGCATATCATTATTATATTTATTTATACGCGCCTTATTATGTGTTTAGAATGCATGTTTAAGGGTGTATGATGATGAGACCTTAACAAAGATAATTAATTGGTTGCCAATTACGCGAAAAACCCTCACTAAATATTAAGCGTTTTTCCTTCCATTGAGTGATTCTTAGATCCAAGACTGGCATTGGTTTGTTGGCCAAAGTCAAGACCTTTGTCCGTCGCGGATGTGTTTGAATCATGAAGGCTTTGTTCCATATCGATGTCTTGTCCAAGTTGTGATTTGTTGGCCAAAGTCAAGATCACTTCTTGTCCATCGACATTGATTACGAAGCTTTCCAAAGTCAATGGGTTCCGATTAACTGGGATCATTAAGTTTGTTGTGCCAAAGCCAATGCTTAATTGATTCAGAGGAAAAAGGTTAGGGAATATATTGGATATATTGGCATATATAAGATATATGTTTCGGACTTGGATGTCCACCTACTGGATCTAGGAATTGGATGGGATCCAATTGATCTTAGAGATCTACCTAGTTAATTATCATACAATTTGTTGGCCAAAGTCAAGATTGTGTGTTATTTAACGGGATCCTAGCCCACTAGGAAACAAGGTTTCCCGAATACTCAACAGAGGGTTAGAGGCTCGCCGAAAAATAGCGGGAGGCAAGTATTAAATTTGCAATATTCGTTTAGTTACTTGCCATACGCGCTCATTTCAAATTTTTCGTCAAATAAATTAATATATTAGTTGGACTAATATTTAATCGTTGTTTTATATAAACAGTTGGACTGTATTCAAACTATTTCAATTAATAGTTGATTTTATAATTGGATTATAGTAATCAATATAATTGAATTTAACAAATTAAATTATAGTTGATTATATAGTTAGACTATAGTAATCATTATAATCTATAGTACCTAAAATCGTTGATTAAATAGTTGGACTATTAGAATCAAGATAATTGAAAGATTAGTGTTTAAAACATAATCATGGGTGAAAATGTTTTTTAAACGACTTTAATTTTCACATTGGGAATAAAATCTCAGGATAGTCCTGGAGACCGAGAAGTTACTTTATTTGATAGAGTGACGTCTTGAGCCTAAGCCCGGAGTTGAGCAAATAGTAGAGCATGATCTTTGGAAGATTCATGTGATGATAACTTTAGTACTTAATCCATTATGCTTGCCAAATAGACTCCTTAATTTCTTAGTCAGAACTAAGGATTAGATCCTTATAGTATGATATTGAAATTGAAGTATCTTTATAGATCTATCCTTAGATCTTAGAAGTACAAATTGCAATAGAAAACTCTTGGAGAGTTAATGGCTATACTCAAGGAGACAAAGTCAGAGTTTGCAATATGGCAAGAAGCGCAAGGCGCATCTTACTTCGACATTCCGGAAGGCCAAGGCTTGGCCAAAGGCTTCTGGGGTGTGGAAAGGGGCAAATGAAAAGTCATTATAATCTTCTGGGAAGACAATGGACATATTCCAAGATGTCTGCCTAAACTGTGGCAAACGGGGTCACTGGAAGCATGACTGCCGTATGGACAAGGCAAACATGAAGGAAGTGAAGACGGGCAAGGCTCCGACTTCAAATATGTTTGTCATAAACATGTTCGCTACTAGTATTAAAATTGGATTTTAGATACTGAATGTGGTACATAAATATGTACTGATGTGCATAATCTGCTGACAAGCAGGTTACTGACTTCAGATGAGATTGATCTGCAAATCGGAAACGGGACGAGAGTTGCTGTTTTAACCGTAGATACCTAAGTTTAGGAACTACCATTCGGGTGTGTACTTAAATTAGGAAACCGTTACAATGTAACTAGTTTGACTAAAAACATTATCTCTATATCAGGGTTTAACCCGTTGCAGGTATACCTTTATATTCTAGAACACTAAAGTGTTTTATTTTATAAAGATGATATTGAGGTAAACACATTAGATGTGAATAACGTATTTATATTTTGAATATAAATAAATCTAAAACGTATAACATGACAAACAAATAGCTTAAACTGATTTAATCAGTTGAGACTTATTTGTGGCATTGTTGTCTGGGACACAATTAAACAAGACTCGTATATCCACACTTTCGAAGAGTGGATACTAGGACGAATTTGATTTTATTCAAATAATGTCTACGAATCTAGTTTATTAGGCAAAGTGCCTAAAGTGCCTTTTACTTGGTAAAAGTACAAGTGCCACCGATCTGTTAGCCCTCGTTCATAGTGACGTAAGTGGGCCCATATCTAGCTAGGCTAGAGGTGGATATGAATGTTTCGTGACCTTTACGGATGTGGCATCACGTTATGGTTATATGTTTCTTTTGAAACACGAATCAGAAACTTTCAGAAAGTTTCGACACGAAGTATAAAAACAGATCGGCTAAAGTATTTAACACCATGATTGAACCATGATGAAAATACTTAAGCAATAAGTTTCTCAAATACTTGAAAGAGTATAGTATTCTTTCAATGAGGACTCCTCCCGGAACACATCAATTTGACGGTGTGTCCGAACAGTGAAAGTAAATTTTGTTGGACATGATAAGGTTAATCATGAGTCGCTCTGAGCTACAATTTCCTTTAAAGGATACGCATTAAACAATGCAAAAATTATTTTGAATAAGGTTCCATAATAATCTGTTTGACAGACTTCATATTAGATATGAACAGGAAAGAAACTAGGTTTTCTCAATCCTGAAGATTTGGGTATGCTAGGCATATGTTTGGATGATACCAAACTAAAACCCAAATCAGATAAGTGCCTAAGTTGTTGGTTATCCTAGGGAAACCAAAGTATAGTACTTATACAACTCACAAGAGAACAATGTAATTGTTGCTCACCAAGCGGTAGAAGAATACCTATATGCAGTGGTAAGTGGGAGGAAAGTAAAACTCGATGAAAATTGGAGTAATACTGTTCCAGGCACCGATTCCTTAATGGAACACAAATAGTTCATCGAGGATGAAACTATACCAATAATCTTCAAATACACAAGAACCACGTAAGTCGGAGAGAGTCAGAAAACAACCTGAGAGGTATGGGTTTCTGATCTCACCTCATAAAGATGTCAATCTTATTGAGGAATACGAACTGACTACGTATGAGGAAGTGATACAAGGTATCGACTCCCTATCATGGCAAAGTGTCATGATGTCTGAAATTGATTCCATGTATACCAACCAAGTTTGGATACTGGTTGTTGTAACAAAAGGCATTGTGCCTATTGATACTATATAAGTCTTCAAAGAAGACATACATGGAAGGCAACATATCAACGTACTAAGCTGGGCTTGTAGCGAAAAGGTATCGTTATCAACATTGTGTTGATTACGACGAAACTTTTTAACTGTTGCCATGGTTAAATCCATTTGGATAATGCTTGTTAATGCTGCATGTTTCATTCATGAAATATGGCAGCTGAACGCCAAAACCGCTTTCCTTAACGGAAACCTTTTGGAGGATGTTTATAACGTCCTGACGGTTTTGTCGTACCAAAACAAGCAAACAAGGTTTGCAAGTTAACTCAATCCATGGATGGATTGTAGCAAGCATTGCGTTTTTGGAATTATCGTATTGATGTAATCATAATGGTATATGATTTAATTCAAAACGAAAATGATTCTTGTGTATATAAGGAGGTTAGTGGGAGCGCACTGACAGTGATGTCCTAAGTAATGATGATATGTCATTTCTTGGAAATGATATTCCCATAATACAATCGGTGAAAGCTTGGCTTTCAAGAAAATTCTCCGTAGAATTCTTGGGAGAAACAACCTTTATTCTAGGAATAAAGATCTACTGGGATAGATTTAAATTTGTTAATACTCTCCGAGAAATCGTACATTGAAATAAATGTACGCGACCTGGTGTCTCATATACTTTGAGCATATGGAGTCACAATCAGCCCAATCCATGTGATAGTCATTGGATTGATGTTAAGAACATCCTTTAGTATCTTAGATGAACTAAGATGCTTTCTTATACTATGGAGAATGAGAACTTGAAGTGACTGGGTTCACTGCTGCAAGTTTCCTAACCGATAATAACGACTATAAGTCGTAATAAAGGATACTATAAAGTTTGAATAACGGAACAGTGAGCTGGAAATCTTCCAAGCAAGATACTGTTACCGAATAAACAACAAAAGTGGATTATTGCTGCAGCTGAGGCAGCAATAGAAGCCTTTTGGATCGATAATAATCCTAATCAGATTAGGAGTAGTTCTGTTAGCAGCTGAGCTAGGCTACAACGCAGGCTAAAGAATTAATGGTCTCATCAACGATCCATATATATACTTCATATATTCATCTGATTCGTTCGGATCATACATCGTGGCGATGTGATGATCGAATAAATCGCATCAGATGATAACCATGCAAATCCGCTGACAAAAACATTTCCTCAGCAGAAATTTGAGCGAACCGTACATAGTTCGGGTGTAGGACACTTGAGTGATTGACTATAGGCCAAATGGGAGATTGTTGGACAATTATGACCCATAGCATCACTATTTGTACAGATCATGGTGTTGTTGTACAAATTAACTATGTGACAAAGGAAATTGCCCTTTTATCATTTGTAATTAGATTACCGAGATGTATAAATGATAGAAGGTCCATATGATTAGTTCCGGATTGAGATGATATGAGACAGTATCAATCCATAAAGGTTTAATCATTTAAATATCCCTAGTCAGAGTATTATCGAGATTGGACATCGATAATGCGTAAAAGACTAGTATTACACTTGTGCGCGTTGTGGGAGCATAACGACATAGTTCTCATATATTTGGGTATATGATACTCATGCAAGTGTAATAGGAGGTTGTGTTTACCGATGGTACGGAAACAGCTTCGCTCTGGATAGACCCCTTGGAATTCCATTGGTAGTATGACTATGTGTCTATGGAAGTCCGAATCAGGGTAGGTGTATTTGGTCTTAACATGAGACTTGCACCGCTAATACTTGCGACAATCAATATATTTTGGTTTTGGTCGTCCAGGGCTTTAACCGGTTCTGTGTACGCCTCTTCTGGGTATATTGAGAATCGTAGTGTATTGGGTGTGATGTCGAGATAGAAGTATCACTCCAGTCATAGTGGAGATGATGATCACGTAGGATACAGAACTTGTGCTCTTTTATGCTGCAGCTATCGGGATATTATGACTAGGTCATGTTTATCCGATTATAGAGACTAGTTACCAGAGATCCGATATGTGCTTCGTACGGGGCAGACACGATTCCAGCCCTAGGCCTTGCACGTGACATCCGATACTGGATCGAAATACGCAATACTACGTATACTACGCCTGATATAGATCACATATTCTAGTAAGAATACTTCTGGAGAATTGGGTAGGCACAGTGTTTTGCTAGAAGCCAACCATGTCTTGTAAATCGGTAAAAACGTAGTACTAGGTACGTACGTGTTCGGATAGTCCGACGACCGAATTTACTGCCAACATATCCGAGGATCTCATGGGTCGCTTCCCGAAGATTCACCGATGACGTATGACTCGCACTTTATTAATCTGAGATTAATTATTTAAAGAGAAAGAACAATTAATTTGGAATTAATCGTTAAAATAATATATTCGATATATTATACGAAATTGGATTTCAACGCGGAATTAAAATTAGATTTTAATTCGGGCAAACGAGTTAATTTAGAATTAATTCGTTAGCGACGTGAATAGTAATTTTGCTAGGCATGATTATTTAATTAAATTTGATTTAATTACGTCGCAACGGAAAATTCGTTAATTCGGAATTAGCGAACCTGAGCCCGGGAGTGTTTGCGGGCCCACTCGCATTTCGAATTCAAGTGCGGCCCATAAGTCACATCAAGCGTCAAATCATTAGTTACTTTGATTGATGTGATGTCTAATCACTTTGAGTGATGTGACAACTTGTCACTTGTGATTGATGGTGGTGGTTGGATGAATTAAAAGCCATTTACCATTTATTTGATTTTTGGTATTTGACTTTTGAATTAGTGTATTAGATACACAAATCCAAACAACCAACACAACACTTTTTCTTCTCTCTTTCCTCTCCTACAACTCTCGGCCAAGGGCCATTTTTGCTCTCCAAAAAAATCTGCAAATGTCGAGAACACAAGGAGAAGCAAAGGGAATTTTGTGGCAAAATTTTCAAGGTGCTAGCACACTTCCGAAGTCTTGCGAAGGTGATAGGGAAACCCACCCGTGTGCATGGAATGCACACCAAGCTTGGAGCTTGGAGATGACCGAAAATGGAGCACAAATGGGAACCTTTGCCGTGAGCATCATGGAACAAAAGCTTGGAGATTTTTGTGTTCAACGCATCGCCAAATCCGATCAATGTAAGTATGATTCCGCCATTCTTCATTGTTGTATTTGCACATGTTTCTTGCTTGAAATAGATCTTGGGACTAACTAGAAACCCAACACCCCATACTAGCCTTGCAGGTGCAAAAATCTACTGTCGCATCTGTATTCATCTTAATCCATCCCTCCGGAGGAGGCTTCCAGATTCGGTCTTCATCCAATAGCCGCTTGTTTGGCATTTTCAGCTCTGATATTGACAAAAATTTGCACGATTCAACCATTGCTTCAGCTTTTGCAAAGGATCTAATGAGGTCTTCATCAATTCCTTCAAAAATATAATGATTTCGAGCTTGCTAAACCACCCAACAAATGGCTCTAAACAACTCCAGCTTCGCCTCTCATCCTGGTTTTACCAGTTCAGTCATCATATCCAGCAAGTCTGTTGTGACAGCAGTACTGATTATCGAAGAGAAAGGGAATAACCTCCAAATTTTTTGAGCTCCCTTACACACAAAAAGCGCATGAAAGAATGATTCACAGTAAGCACCACAACGAAAATAATGAGGGTCATCTAATATCATTTTTTTCCAAAGATTCTCTGCTGTGGGAAGCATATTAACCGATGCTCTCCAAAGAAAAAATTTCACCTTTGCAGGAAGTGCACTAGCCCAAATAAGTTTCCAATGTTCCCCCTTCTCTCCGAACTACATGGTTCACAAGCAAACTTGTCCTTCCATGCCAATTGGTAACCACTTCTAACCGAATACTGCCTTTTTTTTTTATCAAAATGCCAAAGCTGGTGGTCTTCTCTTGGTTCACTAGGAAACAGAATCCTCAAAATCTCCTCAGCGTCTATTTGGTGAAAAATTTCCCTAATAAAGTCTTCATTCCAGTTTTATTTTGTAAACAGCTCAGCCACAGTGGCCTCACCCCCGATTGTTGAGGGCATAACTAGTTTAAAGAGACTTGGCCTAGGGATCCATTTGTCTTCAAACACCTTCACCTTCTTCCCACTTCCTATTCTCCATCGCAACCCTTTATCAAGTAGTTTATTACCCTACAACATGCTCCGTCATACAAAGGATGGATCAGAGCCCAACCTTGCTCTCTGGAAATCCGATTTTGGAAAATACCTTGCTTTTAGAACTCGGGCCATTAGGGAGTTTGGCTCCTGGATCACTCTTCATCCTTGTTTTGCCACCAGAGCTTGGTTAAAAGATGAAAGATCCCTAAACCCCAACCCTCCTCGAACTTTCGCAAAACACATTTTTTCCCATTTAACCAAATGTATTTTCTTCTTGTATTTATTTGACCCCCACCAAAACATCAAAATTTACCTCTGAATATCCTCACAAACACACTGAGGTAATTTGAAAACACTCATAACATACGTTAGTTTTGTTGGGGTTTTGACGCGGGCGCAGCGGAAGTGCTGTTCGGGCGAAATCATAATTTTAAAACCTTTTTAAATTACTGAATAAATTATTCAATATCCAATATGAATAATTTATTCATATTTCACCTAAACATATTTATTCGATATCAAATAACGACATAAATAACTAAGAAACATAAAACACGTTTTTGACCGAACTGACTACCCAATACACATGAGGGCTGCCCAGGTCAGCCCCAATAGTATTAGGGCAGTTCATGGGCTGCCCGAACAGTGACCAATTCACTGTTTGGGCAGCCGTCACCCGGTTGGCTCAAAAGTCACCCGGTAATGCCGTTTTTTGCCGTTTTCGCTTATTTCAATTCCGAAATAATTTCCGGCAATTGTTCCAACACCCAAAACACATCCAATATATTTATATGACATTATTTTCATCATCATATGAACATTATTTTTAGATCTGATCCAGAAGCAAAAATATCAATTTTTCATGCTTAAAATCTAATTTTTCAACATTAATCTAATTAATCTTAACACCAATCAAAGTCACCACAAATGAAACACCCAAGAACAATTCTAGGCATTACAAGAGTGGTCATAACACTCTAGAATGTCAACATATCATCCAATGATAAAATTTGTTATTCAAAACTACTTCACACATGCTTAACACTTCCAATTCCATCCTCCAAATCCAAAAGCCCCAAATTTATAGAAAAGAAGAAACCCTAGAATCAAACTAGATAATCAAGAATATGAAACATGCTTTCAAAGCTTAAGGGGATTGAAGATTACCTTTAATCTCTAATTTTCCTAAAGCTTTTTCTTGATTTTTCATTCATTTTCTTCCTTGAATCATCAAGTATGATTTGAGAGCTTTTTCTTTGAAGTTTTCGGACATGGAAGATAGAATAGTGAAGAAAATAATTTTTTCAAAAATAAAAAGAAGCTAAACCGACTTTTGGAAGGGTATTTTTGTCATTTTTATAATTTAATTCAATAAATTAAGATTAAACTTTATGTTAGCAAATCATATTTGCACACCTAAAGTTTAATTAAAGCATGCCACATGTAACCAATTATAATTAAACATTTATCATAAATATTATGAAAAAAGTTTATCATTTAATTATTTAAATATTTAACATTTAAATATCTAATTAATATAATTGTTATTATATATGTATTTTTATTTACATTAAATAACAAGTACATATATTAATGGCATGTGTCAAAGTCTCATTTGATAATTAGTTAATATGTATCAAATCAAATTTTGTATCAAATACAAATACACATGAATTATTAATGACCAAAAATGCCCTTAAGCATGTGTTTTCGTTTAACCATTTAAATGATTCGAATTAACTTATTTAATCCAATGAAGTATTATGAATAATCTGTATTATTCATAACGTGTTGCCCAAGTGCTCAACGAGTACACTTCATATTGTGGGACTCTCTAAGTTTAGGTTTATCCGTCACGAAATCCAATTTCATGTCCATAATTCAACTACTCATGAATTATGACAACCACAGATAATCTCGCTAAACTATGCAAGTCGAGGTCATTGCATACGTATAATCCTTCTGTCACAGGCTATCCATATTATACTTGAGATATAGATAAAAACGTCAAATCTTTATGATATAATATATTCGACTTTCAAATTTACGATCTCTAAATAACACTCGGAACTGATTTTCGAAGTTATACCACGACCATGGATTTACTAGATCGCAAACACGTGTAGGATACCTATGCCCTGTACACAGGACTGACGGATTCTATTTTGATACGCACTGGATATCATGAGCATCAGTCCACACCCAACGAACATGCGGAGGTCTGATCTTAATAGATCGGTGACATGACTGCCATCAAAGTGTGGAGGATAACTCATATATCTACTGTAGTATCTCAATTCGAAGGACCAGTATGCTCGCTCAACTCGAGAAGATTCCTATTGACGTTGGTGTACCATCTATTAGGAAATCTTCAATAAGTCGTTCAGTGTTTATCAAATAAACACCTACATGTCTATATGAGTCTCCCAAGACTCATGGTTCATTGGGATAAACCATCAGACCAAGTCACGATATACGACATGTACTGGTCTCAGCAGATTTTTCTAACCGACTCATGTTAGTAAATTTTGATCAGGAACTTTATTTAAGGATATACAACTTATAGTGACGCTTCCCAATGTCAATTACAAACTACGTTGTAACTGCGCACTACGTTGTAAATCCTAGGGTCTTTGTCTAATATACACGTATCACTAAATCATATTTAGTTTCAATCTAATCATAATAAGATATCTAATCGCAATTAGATCGGAAATGTGTATAAAAGACAAGAGATGCTACCATTAAATAAGTAATATTATGGAAAAATGAATTGTTCGTATTTATAAATCGGACATAAATACGATCCGGATTGGCACTCTGAGCACCAACCTTAACAGGTATTTATTGGGCCATTGCTTTAATAAGAACTTCATTGCCCCCACTCGAAAATAGCTTGGAGTGCCAACTAGTGATCTTGCCTATAACTTTGAGTCTTATCTCATTAAAGAAACTCGACTTCTTTCTACTGATCATCGCAGGTAATCCCAAGTATTTCTCATATCTAGACACCACTCTTAATCCAAAGATTTCTTTAATAGCCTCTCGTTGCTCTGGCCTAGTCTTATCACTGAAGAACATAAAGCTCTTTTCAAAATTAAAAATCAGCCTTGACGCCGCTGAGTATCTATGAAAGATGGTTTTCAAAGTTCGACAATATGTGACCTTTGCTCGAGAAACGATTAGACTATCATCTGTAAATAGTAAATGGGAAATAGAGAGCTCTCTGTTGAATCTCAGCCCTCGAAATAACCCTTGATCCTCGGCGCTTAAGATAGTCTGTGAAAAAACCTCTACACATAGTGTAAAGAGGTAAGGAGACAAGAGACATCCTTGTCTAAGCCCCCTATGTGGAGTTATAAACCCCCTAGCTGTTCCATTGAGCAATACCGAGAATGAAGCTGTTGTAATACACCTCATGATCAACCTCACCGAATCCCTGTTGAACCCCAGTTTTAGCATGGCCGCTTCCAGAAAACACCACTTAATTCTATCATAGGCTTTGCTCACGTCTAGCTTGAGCGCAACCAGACCATTTTCCCCTTGTTTTTCGAATTTTATGTAAACATTCATAGCCTATAATGATGTTGTCCGTAATAAGCCTCCCTGGGATAAAAGCATTTTGCGTGGGGTGAGATGACTTGGTGAAGAAAGGCTTTAAGTCTGTTAGCAATAGTTTTTGTGATCAGACGATAAATGACGTTGCATAAGCTGATTGGCCTAAAGTCGGATACTCTTTCTGGCTTTGTAATCTTAGGTATTAAGGCAATAAAGGTGTGATTAAGAGGGCCTATGTTCCCTCCCTTATTGAGCACTTGTAGGCATGTCTCTGTGACTTCAGGACCCACTGTTAGTGTCTCTAAGACATGCCAAGGATCCTAATCAATGATTTGTGTGTGAATAAATCAAGTGAAAGTAGCAGAAATACTCACATTGATCGGATTGGAGATTTCAAAATTTCCATAGATGTAGAAGCTCCAAGCCCTCCTTTTGAGTTCCAAACTCTTGGGTGAGTTTCCCTATCACATTTCTTTAACTCCTTAAGTGCTAGCTTTGAAGAATTTTTGCAACAAAAATTCAAGAACAAATAGGGATGTGTTCGGCCAAGGTGAAAGAGAGATGAGAATGAATAGTATTTTGTGTTTTCCAAAAACATAATACTTATGTTGACTTTCAAAGTTGGTTTAAGTGTGTAGTTGTGTGAAGTTAATGCCACATTTACTTTTCAACTATTTACATCACAAATAGTGACAAGTTGATGTAAGTCATGGGTCTCACCCATTTAAATTCCAAATTTAGTTGGCACACACAACACGACTTTGGGCTCGGTTTCGTTTAATCCAATTAAACGAATTTTTCGTCGCTAAATAATTAAATCCAATTTAATTAAATAATAATACCTAGCAAAATTATTACGAAAGTCGCTTACGAATTAATTCCAAATTAATTTGTTCGCTTGAATTAAAATCCAATTTTAATTCCGTATTGAAATCCAATCTCAATTAATATATCTGATATATTATTTGAGCCCAAATAAATAAATTAAATAGTAAAATTCAATTTAACTATTAAATTTACTTTGCCGATTAATTCCAAATTAATTGCGTTCTCTCTTCTAGTCGACTTAATCCCAGATTAATTCTTACCACAATTAATCCCAGATTAATTCTTTATCTCATGATTAATCACAGATTAATTTTTATCGTAATTAATCCTATATTAATTTTCTCTCTCATAATTAATCATAGATTAATTCTGTTCGAGTCAAATATCATCGGTGAATATTTGGGAAGCGACCCAAGAGATCTCTGGATATGTTGGTAATAAATACGGTTGTCGGACTATCCGACACGTGCGTACCCCGTACCACGTTCTCACAGATTTACAAGACATGATTGGCTTCTAGCAAAGCACCGTGCCTACACAATTCTCCAGAAATATTCAACAAAGAATATATAATCTGTATCACGTATAATATACTATGTATTGCGTATTACGATCCAGTATCGGATGTCACATGCTAGGCCTAGGGCTGGAATTATGTTTGCCCCGCACGAAGCATATATCGGATAACTAGCAACTAGTCTCTGTAATCGGATAATCATGACCTAGTCATACTATCCCGATAGCTGCAGCATTTAAGAGTACTAGTTCTGTATCCCTGTGTGATCATCATCTCCATATGACTGAAGTGATACTTCCATCTTGACATCACATCCAATACACTACGATTCTCAATATACCCAGAAGAGGCGTACACAGAACCTGTTAAAGTTTCGGACGACCAAAACCAACGTATACTGATTGTCGCAAGTATTAGCAATACAAGTCTCAGTTTAAGACCACATACACCTACCCTGATTCGGATTCCCATAGACACATAGTCATACTATCAATGAGACTCTGATGGGTCTATCCAGAGCAAAGTTGTTCCCGGTCCAACGGCTAACAGAACCTCCTATCACACTTGCATAAATATCTAATACTTAAATATATGAGAACTATGTTGTTAAGCTTTCATAACGCGCACAAGTGTAATACTAGCATATTCCACATTATCGATGTCCAGTCTCGATAATACTACGACTAGAGATATTTAATGATTAAACCTTTCGTGGATTAATACTGTCTCATATCTTATTAATCTGGTACTAATCATATGGACTTTTATCATTTATATATCCAAGTAATCCAATTACAAAATGATAAAAGAGCAATTTCCTTTGTCACACAGTTAATTTGTACAAAGACACTATGTCTTTTACAAATAGTGACGCTATGAGTCATAATTGTCCAACACCCACCACCTCCCAATGCCTCAGGAAAAAACCCGCTTGTAACCACTCTAGTTCTGGGGCCTTTGTTGGACACATTTGTGAAAGGGATTTTCTAACAAATCACTTGCAGCCCAAATCACTCAGTAAGCAAGCTTTAATGGTGTCTCTGAAATCGGCAATAGCCCTCCAGCATCTTTCAGCCCCCTTTTCTTTTCATTGACATTCACTATCTCATTAAATTCCCCAAAACAAAGCCAAGACAGTAAGTACAACTCATTTAATCGTTTCATCAAACACCAGGTGTGCAGTTTCTAGTTGTTTTCTGGGTGTCCATACATTCTAGTGCATCTCCAAACCCTTTGATTTTCCCATTTTACGAACGCGTCGATGTGATGTGCGATGTACGATTTAACCTCCACCTCTACGTTAGAATCCCACAATAATGATAACCCTCTGCTCATCCCAACTATATCAACACTAAAACCGCAGTCAAACTTCAGCTTTAAACTGATCCATTTTATCTGCGAACCCGTTACCTTTGTTTCGCATAAGAATACAATTTTTGGCTTGTGCGCCTGGAGAACTTCCTTTACAGCTCGGAACGTTCGGGGGTTCCCCAGTCCCCGAACATTCCAGCTTAGCATATTCATGGGGACTGGGATCCAGCCACCACCGTGAAAGTTTTAATTGCATCATCCTTATGCTCTATTTGTGCCTCAATTTCTTTTCTTCTTTTCTTCGTAGCTGAGGTTGGGTTGATATTTTCCTCTCTGTTCCTTTTGCCCAATTCCAGCCCATGTACGACATCCAGTTTAAATTCCTCTCCCTCAGACCCAACCCCACCCCTAGCATGCATCTTTCATTTCTTATTAGCCATGGCCCCAAAAGCCTTTTCTTGTCTTTGCCTCCCCTCTTGGTCCATTGACAAAAGGCCCATTCCAACCCCTATTTTTCCAAACACCCTTATTCCATTTTCCCCTATTTCAGAAATTCACGCTAAAAACTTATCTTGTTTGACTGAGTTACCCTCCAAAGAACTCACTACCCCCGAAATTTCATTACCCCTAGTATTAGTCCCTAAGGCCGTCCAATCACAAACTGAAGTGGGTGTCCTTTTTTGATAATCCATCGGAAGTTGTTCACCTACCACTTCCACCTCAGCAACACATTCTCCCCCTCTCGCTTCCTCTACAGCTTCTACTGGTGGTTTAGAGCCAGTTTGGCTTATCTCAACCTGTTTATTTGCATTCCCCACTCTAGCATCATCACCGTCCTTTTCTTTTACATTGGCAGTACTGACCTCTGCTGTCGGCTCCTTATCTATACCTTTCCAGCTCTGAGATATTCCTCATGGGACTGCTTTTAACCATTCCCGATGGGGGAAGTTCTGTTGTGGTTCACCCAAGTAGAAATTTCATTCCTTGAAGTGGTGCCCAATACATCCACACCAGTAGCAAAAATCCGGTAATCGCTCGTAAGTTAAAGGCATAATGACTTCCTCATCCCCCTCAAGTTCCAAGATTACAACATTCTTCAATGGTTTTGTAATGTCAATTGAAACTCGGACTCTCCCAAATCTTCCAAAACATTCACCTGCCGCATCGACCCACACATTTTCCACCCTACCAATGTTGCTGCTTATCTCTTCCAACGTGTCTCTGTCCATACACATAATTGGAACATTATGAATCTGAACCCAAAATGATGTATAAGCAAACTCATATTTCGTTACATCCCCAATACCTGAAGGTTCTCTTAACACCAATAAGGCCTCATCGAAGTGCCATGGTCCCCCAGACATTATCCTCCTCTTGTCCACCTTCGTGCCAAATTTGAACAGGAAGATGTTTTCTCCTAGCCCTTCTATCTTCACCTCCTTCGTTGTCCTCTAAATTTGCTGTATTACTTGTCACAGGTCTTCTATGTTCGCTGTTTTAGTCTGAAAAAGCTTCCCAACCAAATACCCTGCCACAACCTTACCCCCTTCTCATTCATTCTACTACTAATGGAGATTTTGATCCCCACATGTTCACTGATTTTTATCTCATTACACTTTTTAATCAAGTCCTCAGTATCCATTCCACAGTTGTCGAACATACACCCACAATATGTTTGATAAAACGCCCCAAAGAAAATAAAAAGTGAATCCTCCAAGTAAAAATAACTAATACACCCACAACGTGTTTGAAGAAACGCCCTAAGGTAAATAACAGTTCAAGACCCCAAGTGGCAGAAACAGAAGCATCCACTCTCAAACCAAAAACCCAACACAGATAAGCTGATTGAACCCTTTATAACCAACCCACCACTAAAAGAAATGGAGAAGAAGCCCCAACTACAAAGGGCCAATGAAACCTTAGAAACTGCTTTCACTCCATAATTTCAGAGAAAAAATAGAGGAGAGACTTTGTGTCCCAATTGTACTTGTTGCTTACAGATATGGATAACCGTAAATGGAACTGCGTGAACACAAACGAGGGTATTTTTAAGGGTGAATATGGTTTGGATTTTATCCAGAATCACAATCAATCGGACCGGTTTTTCAGTTTCGGAATTAAAATCAGTTTGGTTCTGGTTTCAATATATTAGGAATCGATTTTTTTGATCTGGTTTCGATTCTAGTGTACCATAATCGAATTTTGAAACCAATTTCCATATTATAAAATCAAATTTTGTTTATTAAAAAATTTAAGGAAAGAAAAGTCTCTTATTTAAATAATGTACATTAACCTCACCCAAATCCCAAAATAAACGTATATTAAACAAATGTAATAAAATCAATTATTATTATTATTATATTATTATTATTATTATTATTATTATTATTATTATTATTATTATTATTATTATATATATATATATATATATATATATATATAAATGAAATAAAAATATATTGACAAAAAAGTTGAATATTGGATAACTTGGAACCAGACCGGAATCGATAAATATGGTATCATATTTAATTGAATATGTTTCGGTCCTTAAATATTAGGAATCATTTTTTCTGTGTAGGTTCTGATTACACTTGAAACTGAAACCGAAACCGAAATCGAAACAGATTTTGCATACTCCTATTTTAGAGATTTAAATATCACTAACATTAACAGGGATGGAAGTGGGCAGTTTAAAATAAAAGTGAAAATTATTATAATTTTTAAACCGGACAGGCCAGTTTGGTTAATACATAAAAATCGGTCAAAATCGATGAATCGTATCGGACTAGTTTAATTTTTTTTAAAAAATAAAATAAAATATTTAATTTTTAATTAAATAAATTATTTATGACATACGTTGATTCTACCAATTTTTTTGAAACGATTTAACCAATCACACTACTGATTAATTAAATATTTTGGATCATCAATTTGATCATCAATCCGATTTTGAAAACACTGAAAATAATTTATTAATTAACTTACTGATTTTTTTAAATGTATGTACTGGTACCTATGTTCAACTGGACGCATCATTTTCAATGTGTGAAAAATCTCTACAGTGTGTGCATTAGTCTTAATTTTATCTGCATGCTTGATGAATCCTTTTGTTTGCAGAGTCTTATGGAGGTTCAAGTTTGTTAGTTCCATTTTTATTGGCAATGTCCGTGAAAAAATAAGTTCAATTGAGTTGTAATAAGTCTTGAAGAACTTGGAGCAATTGGACTGGTTTTTGGCAAAGATGGAGCATTTTCGTTAGTGCTGCATTCGTTGCACCGTTCGAACGTGTGGCGTTAGTGGCACGTTCTCAATTGGGCTCGAATGAAACATTCCAGAGAGTAATCGTTTGTGGTACGTTCGAGTAAGCGTTCGAACAAAATATTCCAGAGAGCCAACGTTCGTGATGTGTTCGAGTAGTGTTCGAACGAGTCTTTCCAGTGGTCACGCGTTCATGGTGCGTTCGAGTACTCGTTCGAACATGTAACCACCATCCCCAATGGTTAAAACACAAATCCCTTGAGCCAAAATCTCTCAAAACTTTCAACCTTTCTTGATTCCACCATTGAATACTTCTTATCCTCCTGTCTTCTTCATTAATGGTGGGAATCCATCTTTGATAAACCTTCAACACAACATAACCCAAAATTCATAATCCTTTAGAGTTCTTTAAGAGGAAGATTGGTAGTCGAAGTTCCAGCGTTTAGAGTTGCAGAGACAATCCACTCAGAGACTTCAGAGGTTCTGTAGAAACTGTGGGTTACGGGCTTGAGGAGTTCCTTGAGTTCTTGCAGTCTAGAGGTACTTGAGTCGGTGGAGTTACCGTCTTGACCATCGTTGTAAGTTTTTCTCTATATATTGGATTGGGCTAGTAGCCGAGATACTCGGAGTGGTTTTTTACTCGCACGAGTTTTCCACTTCGTCATCAAAATTATTGTGTTGATTTTGTGTGATTGATTTATTTTCCGCAATCTATTTATTTGTTTATATTGTGGTTGCTTGTTGAGAATCCATAGGCACATTAATTAGGACGTGTCTTTATTAATTGTGATTAATTCTGCATTGGGTCAAAACTTAGGATAAACACGAATTTTCAATTGGTATCAGAGCTTGAACTCGATCATTGACCTAGTTGCTATGGATCATAGTCAACCTTTAAATTGTCCGCCATTTTTTGATGGCATAAATTATTTATATTGGAAGGTTCGCATGAGACCGTTCCTTAAGTCCTTAGATGAGAGGGCCTGGATGACAGTAGAATACGGGTGGAAACCTCTCGTAGTTATAGTTGATGAGGTCTCTTCCCTAAAGACAAATTGACCTAGAACAATGATGATTTTGACGCTAACAATATGAACAACAAGGCAATTAATGCCATACATGGTGCTGTGTGCTTAGCTGAATTTAGGAGAATCTCTATGTGTGAGATAGCCAATGATGCTTGGGACATCCTGCAGACTGTATATGAGGGCATATTGTCTGTTAAAAATAATAGACTCCAGTATCTTGTTACTAGGTTTGAGGTTGCTCATATGAAAGTTGATGAGACCTTTGATGAGTTCTATGTTGAGATTAACGATGTCGTTAACTCAAGCTTTAACCTAGGTAAGAATATCCCTACCAGTAGAATTGTTAGGAAAATCCTTAGATCCATGCCTAAGAAGTTCCTACCCAAGATTACCGCCATCGAGGAAAGCAATGACCTCGATCAGCTTAAATTAGATGATCTCATAGGAAAATTGCAGGCTTATGAGAAGAAACTTCATGGTAATAAAAAGTCAAAAACTATAGTGATGAAGATCACGAAAGAAGTTGCGCATGATCCATCTAGTGATAATGATGATACTCTCACGGATCATGATTTGGCCAGGTTTGCAAAGAGGTTTAAGTAATTTCTTAAGCTTAAGAAGAGTGGCAGCAACAGTAATAGGGATATGGAGGATAGTGTTAGGGTTGGTGCTCAGAGTGCCAATCCAGATCGTATTTATGTTCAATTCATAAATACGAGCAATTCTATTTTCCATAATATTACTAATTTAGTGGTAGCACCCTTGTCTTTTATACACTTATTCGATCTAATTACGATTAGATATCTGATCCTGAATAGATCAAAACTAAATCTGGTTTAGTGATACGTGTATATTAGACAAAGACCATAGGATTTACAATATAGTGCACAGTTAAAACGTAGTTTGTAATTGACATTGAGAAGTGCACTATAAGATGTATATCCTTAAATAAAGTTCATGATCAAGATTTACTAACACGGGTCGGTTAGTAAAATCCGTTGAGACCAGTACATGTCGTATATCGTGACTTGGTCCGATGGTTTATCCCAATAAACCATGAGTCTCGGGAGACTCGTATAGACATGTAGGTGTTTATTTGATAAATATTGAATGACTCACTGAAGATTTCCTAATAGATGGTATACCAACGTCAATAGGAATCTTCACGAGTTGAGCGAGCATAGTGGTACTTCGACTTGAGATACCACAGTGGGATATATGAGTTATCCTCCACACTTTGATGGCAATCTGTTCATTGGGTATGGACTGATACTCATGATATCCAGTGAGTATCAAGATAGGATCCGTCAGTCTTGTGTACAGGGCATAAGTATCCTCACATGTTTACGATCTAGTAAATCAATGGCCGTGGTATAACTTCGGAAATTAGTTCCGAGTGTTATTTAGAGATCGTAAATTGAAAGTCGACTATATTATACCGAACGAGTTTGACATTTTTATCTATACCCCAGATATAATATGGATAGCCTGTGACGGAGGGATTATACGTATGACATTTTTATCTATACCCCAGATATAATATGGATAGCCTGTGACAGAGGGATTATACGTATGCAATGATCTCGGCTTGCATAGTTTAGCGAGATTATCCGTGGTCGTCATAATTCATGAGTGGGTGAGTTATGGACACAAAATTGGATTTCGTGACGGATTAACCTAAACTTAGAGAGTCCCACAATATGAAGTGTACTCGTTGAGCACTTGGGCAACGCGATATGAATAATACCGATTATTCATAATACTTCATCGGATTAAGTGAGTTAATTCGAATCGTTTAATCGGTTAAACGATTACACATGCATTAAGGGATTTTTGGCCAATCGTAATTATTGTGTATTTGTATTTGATACATAATACGATTAGATACACATTAATTATTCGTCAAATGAGATTTTGACACATGCCATAAATATATATATTTGTTATTTATTGTAAATAAAAATACATATATAATAATAATTATATTAATTGATTATTTGGATATTTAATTGTTAAATATTTAAATGATTAATTAATAAACTTTTTTTTTTATAAATGTTATGAATTTTGTCCAATTATTATTGGTTCACATGGCATGACTTTATTAAAGTAAATGTGTGAAAATTTGATTTGTCACCAAAACGTTTACTTTAATTAATTGATTTTTATTGGCCAAATTACCAAATTGAACCTTGTGAGTCGGTCACAATGGTTTAAATTAAAAATTTTGATTTCTTCAATCTATTAACTCCTCCATGGTCGAACATTAAGAAAGAGAAAGCCCTAAAATTGGTTTGATGAAACCATGAAAAAAAACAAAGGAAAATTCAAGAAAAACTTAGCAAATTCAAGAGATTAAAGGTAATCTACTTTTGGTTGTGGTGGATGAATTGGAAGCTTGTGTGCATGTGTAAAGTATATTTGGATGGAATTATTGTAATTTTGGTCCAATTTGTTCATTTGATCAGATGTTGTCATTCTAGAGTGTTATGACCACTCTTGTAATGCCTAGAATTTTTCTTGGGTGGTTCATGTGTGGTGACTTTAATTGGTGTTGAGATTAATTTGATTAATGTTGAAAAATTGGATTTAAAGCATAAAATTAGGCAATTTTGGTTCTGGAGTTGATTCTATTTTTGTGATGAATTTAATGTCATATGAATGTATTGGATGTGTTTTGGGAGTTGGAACAATTTCCGGAAAGTGTTTCAGAGTTGAAATAAACAAAAATGGTGAAAAACGGTGTTAGCGGGTGACTTTTGAGCCAACCGGGTGACGACCGTCCCAACAGTGAATTTGTCATTGTTCGGCCAGCCCATGAACTGCCCTGACACTATTGGGGCTGACCTGGGCAGTCTCCATAAGTTTCGGGTGGTCAGTTCGGTCAAAAACGCATTTTGCGTCATTTTGCGTAAAAAACATTTTTCGCAAAAGTTTCGCTACTTTTCATTTACATTTATATTGCTATTTGATATCGAATAAATAGGTTTAGGTAAAATATGAATAAATTATTCATATTAGATATTCAATAATTTATTCGGTAATTTGAAAAAGTTTTAAAATTACGATTTCGTCCGAACCGCGCTTCCGCTGCGTCATTCGCCCAAAACCCCAACAGATAGGCCTAGAGAGAGTAAACGTAGCTGGAAAAAGTCTAGAGAGGACATGGATAGTAGATCCTGTGGTATCCAGTGCCATGAATGTGAAGGATATGGGCACATTAGACCTGAGTGTCCCACATACCTTAAGGCTAAAGGTAAGAAAGCCATTACAGCCTCTCTTAGTGATTCAGAAGGTGGATATACTTTTGATGAGTCTCCTAAAGACAAGAGCAATTTTATGGCCTTTACTGCTAGTGTGCCTAATGAGAGAGAGAATGAAGTTAATGGTGCTGATTCAGAAGTCTCTCTCGATGAGTCTGTAGATGAGGAAAATCTTCAGATAGCTTATATTGAACTGTTTAATGAGAGTTTAGCTATTAAGAAGACTAATATAGAGGTTAATAAGAGGCTGAACGGAGTAGAGCTAGAAAAGAATAAAGCTGAAGCCAAATTTGAGCAAAGCCTTTTAATGATTGATGACCTGGAGGAGAGGAATAGAGGCCTAGTTGATATGGTCCAAACTTTAGAGACCGATCTTGAAAATGCTAGAACCCAGTTGTCTGCATTTTCCAGTGGGAATAGAAAACTAGACTGCATGCTAGGTATTAGTGTTGAGCCTAATTGTAACGAGGCGTCATCGTCTAGAGCTGTGTCTAACCCTCCTAAACATGACTTAGGTAAGAAGTCTACTATGTGTAGTCAAATGATTCCTCATTTTGTTCCTCATCCTATGACCCAATCTCGATCTAGAGGTATTGTGGGTAAACTTCGCTCTCATCCGAGGTTTGTGCCTGTGTGCCATCATTGTGGCAAGTGTAGACACTGTATTTTTGCATATAAGTCCTGATGATGAGCCTTGTATGGAGGCACTACCCTTTAAGTTGCGGAAGTCGCGGGAAACAGACGTCGGAAGGGAAAATTTAGAAGTCAATACCTTGTTAGACTTAATTCATTTGCTTAGCTAGGCTTCAAGCCACCAATCCACCTTAACAAAGTAGCCTATATACTCGGCTGACCATACACATTGCTCACGGAAAATCAACAAAAGCCACACTCTCTCTCGACCAAACTAAACCCTAAATCCTTGACACGCAAACAACCCCACGAACCACAACAACCTCTCACTAACTACAAAACTACAAAGCCATCAGCCGAGACACCACGTAGTCCACTAACCACAAAACAACAAAGGAATAAAACACCAAAGCCAGTCGAACACAAATCAACGAAAACACATAAACAACAAAATTCATCCCTCACACAAAACCCATAAACAGACACGGCCCCTCACCCATTAAACAACCACCACCATGCCGTAACAAATCACTGGTCCACGTAAAAAAACAAGCAAAGAACCCTAGCTTCTCACGTCAAAACCCTATGCAGCCGATACATGCAGCCAATAGTCCATAAACAAACAATAAACCCTCAACGTGAGCAGCCCTCACATCACCAAATGGCGCTCTGGGAATGGAGCAAGGTTCGGAAGGGGACCACAACTTATCAGCACAGTTCGGGAATAAAGCCCAGGGAACAAAGCCCACATTCGGTGGTTCGGGAACAAAGCCCAGTGGTTGAAGCACCTCGCCACCATATCAGCTCAGTCCGGTAGTGATTCCTAGAGATCGCAGCATCTTGCAGGGATGAACCTCAGGGGTCGTAGCACCTCACCACCAGATCAACTCAGTTCGAAGCAACAGGCAAGTCAATCAGCAGTTGGCGAGCCAGGTAAGTAAAAATGCATGCATAACTTTGATAGGATTGTCATTGTCACACACTGCACAAGTCCCATCAAAGTGGGGGCGACTGTAGGCACTACATTTTTGCATATAAGTCCCGATGATGAGCCTTGTATGGAGGCATTACCCTTTAAGTTACGGAAGTCGCGAGAAACGGACGTCGGAAGGGAAAATTTAGAAGTCAATACCTTGTTAGACTTAATTCGTTTGCTTAGCTTCGGGTTCGCTCATTGGATCTATGTTTTAAAATTTATCCTCGGCCCAAAACCCTCGCAGCCCACCAAAGAGTCATCCCACACGCCCAAGACCACCAAAAAAGGCCAAGCCACACGCCCAAGCCTCCAAACCCAATCCACAATAATTAAACACATGTTAAAATCTAAATAAATCACCTTCCCAAATTAAATAAATCAAATCAAATCACCTTTCTAAATTAAATAAATCAAATCAAATCACATTCCTAAATTAAAGAAATCAAATCAAATCATATAAATCCCTTTCCTAAACTAAAACAAATCACCTTCATAATTGAATGGATCTTTTCCTTGTAACACACTAATTAAAAGATATCCCCCATAATTGCATGATTTCTTTCCTACCCAAATAAGGACAACCCTAACCCTTGCTTATAAAAAGAAGCACAAACCAAACCTTAGAACCCCTGGAGCTCATTCACGACAACTCAAAGAATAAACCCTAATTCGAACCCTAAACAGATAACTCCTCTCACTCATTCTTCCCTCATCTATGCAAACCCAAACTCACGGCCACAACCAATAATCCATCAACCTCTCGGCCCCTCCATCTTTCTTTCACTCAAACTCATGACCATGAATGAAAAGAAACCCTAATGATCTTCACGCCAAAGACCCCCTCTCTCAACCACGACATCATCAATCTGCCTCTATCCCCTCTCATATCTCTCCTCTCTCCACAAATAAAATAAAACCTTAAACAAGAAGCCAACACAACTCGCCCTCTATTTATCATCAACTTTCAGCTCGTCCTCTCTCATCTACTCTATTCCCTTGGACACTCGGCCTCATCTCACGCCACGAACACACACAGCCACTACTAGGCTTCAAGCCACCAATCCACCCTAACAAAGTAGCCTACATACACCTTGCTCACGGCAAATCAACAAAAGCCACACTCTCTCTCGACCAAACTAAACCCTAAATCATTGACACGCAAAAAACCCCACAATCCACAACAACCTCTCACTAACTACAAAACTACAAAGCCATCAGCCGAGACACCACGTAGTCCACTAACCACAAAACAACAAAGGAATAAAACACCAAAGCCAGTCGAACACAAAGCAACGAAAACACATAAACAACAAAATTCATCCCTCACACAAAACCCATAAACAGACACGGCCCCTCACCCATTAAACAACCACCACCATGCCGTAACAAATCACTGGTCCACGTAAAAAAACAAGCAAAGAACTCTAGCTTTTCACGTCAAAACCCCATGCAGCCGATACATGCAGCCAATAGTCCATAAACAAACAATAAACCCTCAACGTGAGCAGCCCTCACATCACCGAAACTGCAACCCCTGAAAATAGCCCCAAACTGCACCTTTAAACCACCGAAAATAGCCCCCAAACCGTGAGCAATAAACCCCAAAACAGCATCTTAAAATAGAGGAAACAGTAGCCCAAAACAGCGAGGCGACGAATGGAAACATTGAACCAATGAACCGGAGGAGTTGCGGAGCATTAACCCTTCCGACGGCCGCGTAACGCACTTCTAATAGGCGACTTAAAAGGTAAGACCTGAGGGCACCCTTTTATTTATTCTCGTTCGACTTTTTTAATTATTTATTGGTATTTCTTCGCATGCGTATTGTTGGTTCATGTATGTTATTGTTGTGGGATGAATGATTTTTTGCTATCTCTCGTGGTATATCGGATGGAAACCCAGACGTAAATTCCGTAGCCGAATCCGAATGGACGGTAGTGCGGTCTGAACTTGGGATACAATTCCACGTACTACTTGAGAAATGCGCAGATTTCGTTTTGTCTAATCTTGTGTTTATCCATGGTTCATTAGAAATAGCACGTTATTTCCATACATGATTTAGTTATTTCTTTCGTATTAGGAGCTTAATTATATCTCTTCAATGTTCGTGTTTAGACAATTATTATTTATTTATATTTCCACATTTATCAATTTAATGTGTTCATGAGATTGTGTGCCAGCTGTTATTTCGATTTACTTTTATGCATGCAAACTTAGATATAGGTATGGGTGGGCAAAAAAACCGACCGAACTGAACCAAACCGTAAACCGGACCAAATCGGATCGAATTTACGATTTTTTTTCTAACGGTTCGGTTTGCGGTTCGGATTGGCCCATTTCAAATGATTTACGGTTCGGTTCAGGAGCTAATCCGAATCGCACCTGTTAAACCGAACCGAACCGTTATAATTAAAAATATATATATATTTTTATAAAAAAAAATTGTATTTTTCTTTTAATTTTATTATATGTTTTCTTTTTATTAATGTTGGATTTGTCTCTTAATTAGAATGATGGTAGCATCATTATTCGAGGTAATTTTTAAAAAAATACAAGAATTAATTGTGCCTCAATTTTTTTTTTTGTCTTCACTTAAGTGTATGAAAATTTGTTTTAAATATAATAATCTGTAAACCGAACCGAACCAATCCGTAAACCGCTGGTTTAAAAAATTTTCAATCCGAACTAAACCGTTATTTAATTGTTTGGTTTGAGAGGTAAAAAATCTGAACCGTAAAATATGGTTTGGTTCGGTTTTTAGCAAAAACCGAACCAAACCGAACCGCGCCCACCCCTAAATATAGGTTGTATGCAAACTTAGATATAGGTTGTATGTAAACTTAGATGTAGGTTATTCTTGCATATGTATGTTGCGTAGACTTGGTTATATTATCGCATAAATTCGTTCATTACAAGTGGTATAAGTAAGGGACCATTCCAAACACAATGGTTTGAGGTCTTCCATGGCGAGGGGTGAGTGCGGCCTTAAATCATTTCCCAGTTCACATTGGGTGGCCTCCATTTCTTTCTCCGATTTAGTCCCTCGCAAGCTACTCCGTACTCCCGACCGGGCCGCGAGCCCGGGACAGCATCGCCGATTTCTGTGTCTTACAGCAAGGCATGACACATTAGGCTTAAGTGCTTCATGTTGTACAAATAAAAGAAGAGGCCTAAGATTGTGTCACCTAGATTTGACTCTTCAAATCTAGTGTCTCAAATTTCTGCACTAACCAAACAAGCTCAATTCCTTAGTGACAAGCTTGCTTTGTTGACTGGGAATGCTTATGTGGAAGAGGTTCCTATAAAAGTTTGGGTGAGGAAGCAAAATGTCTTCCCATATACTTCTGAATGCCTTGATCCTGACAGGCATGATGAGAGTGCATTCTGGTGCAACTCTTCCTAGAAGTTGCATTTGTTTTCACATTGCATGTGTGTGCGTGCGTGTTTTATGTTCTTGCACGTTTATTTTCATTTCACAGCATATGGGTGTGTGTGTTTTGTTTTTGTTATATATTCCTTGGTATATAAGATGGAAATCCGGACATAAATTTCATAGCCGATTCCGAATGGACGGTAGTATGATCTGTAATCGGGATAGAACTCCACGTACCATTGGATATTGACAAGCCATGTGTGTCTTTACATTTTTTTGTGTGTATGTTAAAACTGATAAATAAATATATATATATATATAAATTGAAAAAGAACAAAAATAATTGTGTGGCTTGTTCGGGCATGAAAAACATGTGCATGTGATCCTGGTATGTACGATATATGGTTATGCATGTATAATATGCTTTTATTTTTTCGATGCTCTATATGCATGAGTGTGTGTGATAAAAACTCTTGGTATATCTTGTGCTTACACCTCACATACACGATTTTATTATGTCAAGGCTTGGTCGCATGTATGAGTTTTTGGACTGGCAATCTAACTTCTACAATACTTTGTTCACTAAATAGTGTGACCTTTGACTAGATGACTTTGCTATCCCTTTATAAAAGCAAAATGAAATATAAAAAAAAAATATTTACTGAAACTCTAATGCAAAAGAGCCAATGAGCCAAATTCAAAAGATAATGGCAAAAACCATTCACTCAAAAGAGTTGTTATTTTTGAGCTCATGATAGTTATGGGGAAAATATCATAGCATGCAACCAATGTTGCTTAATTTCAGGTCCTAGTGGTGCTGAGTTTGAACATCTATTTTTATGAACTTGGTTTGTTAAGAGATGAATTTCTTTGGCTGTGTCCAGCTCATAAAATAAGGTCTTAAGCCTTGATTCGTTGTGCACTTATTTTTTCACGTAAGTGCTTGTTATGCTTTGGTGTTTATGTCATATGCATAAGTGTTGTATTTAGCCAAATCTAAAATGATGCATATTATCCCATGTCATGAACAGCTGAATACTGACGAGGTATCATTGTACTATCTTGAAGTGATGTTTCAGTCGATTTTGTTGATTTTTGTTTTTACCTCATTATGTGTGTGTGTGTGTGCTCCTTATCATTGTATACCCTTTGTTTTGCATATCTATGAGTGTTTACTTTTCGTTTGTTTTTATGCTAACTGCATGTATCTATTAGTGTGGGGGAGTAATTTCTGTTTGCATATTCTCTTGCATGAGTTATCTCATGTTGTTTATCCTGGTACCTTCACTCTTTGTCATTTCGTGACAAAAAATGGGAGAGTAGATTAAGGGGGAGTAGTAGCGTAGGATATCCTTTTGACATATCTGTTTTAAGGAGAGTTAAGATTAAATGGGAGAAGGATATCTACTTGTACATGCATGAGTTTTATACATTCTAATCCCAATGCTTTTCACGGTATATTGTTGTTTGTGGATGTTTCAGGTAAGCAGATTTGTTGCTGAGGTGGCATTTATTTCAAGACTATTTAGTTACGTGTTAGATCGAGTCTTATTGTAATAAGTCATTGTTTTGATGGTTGATAGTTGGCTATTTTCTTTTTGGATCTATTACCATTGTTTTTTTTATTAGGTAGTGTTTTGTCACGGAATGCCAAATATGGAGATTGTTAGTTCCATGTTTATTGGCAATGTCCGTGACAAATTAAGTTCAATTGAGTTATAATAAGTCTTGAAGAACTTGGAGCAATTAGACTGATTTTTGGCAAAGCTGGAGCATTTTCGTTAGTGTTGTGTTCGTTGCAGCATTCGAACGTGTGGCGTTTAGTGGCACGTTCTCAATTGGGTTCGAACGAAACATTCCAGAGAGCAATCGTTCGTGGTACATTAGAGTAAGCGTTTGAATGAAAAATTCCAGAGAGCCAGCGTTCGTGGTGCGTTCAAGTAGCGTTCGAACGAGTCTTTCCAGTGGGCACGCGTTCGTGGTGCGTTCGAGTAATCGCTCGAACGTGACTGTGATCTGAACGCGTTTTTGAGCGTTTTCACTTAAAAAATCCTAGATATTTGCCCTATATACAAATAGAACATGTAGCTGTCATCCCCAACGGTTGAAATATCCATTTGGAAGTAATGTTATTTTTTCTGCAGTAGCTTCGTAGATTTTGTTTCTGCTTTGGATTATGAAATCTGTTCTATATGGGAACTTCTGGCCTTCTCGCTGGATGGATTGCATGAAGATTTGAATCGTGTCAAACAATATCCTTTCAATGAAATGAAGGATTCAAATGATCGTCCAGATGAGGAAGTTGCTAATGAATGTTGGGAAAATCACAAGGCCATGAATGATTCATTGATTGTGGATTTTTTCCAAGTGAGTCATTTCTTTTATTATGCTTGTGCCTGTTGTTTATAGAAAGTTCAGCATAACATGACTGCAACATGTTTGCATAAAGTTCTCACATAACTAAATAAATTTAATAAGTTGCGCTGAATAATTTGCAAGGCTCTCATTGTGTAGACAATACTGATTAACAATTCCGGTTTGAAATAGACATATAAAAATTCTTTATTGAACACACTCTGGCCCCTTTACAAAAAGTTTATTGCAGAAGAGCGATTTTGTTATTAATTTACATGGTAGAAGTTGCATGTTTTATGTATTGTTCATTATTTTTAATTTAATGTTCCTCTCTTTGTTTATCTGGTGTGGTGCCTATTTGCCTAATGATTTCTGTTTGTTGGTGAATAACATGCTCTGGGTCAATATAAATCGACGCTGGTTTGCCCAGATTGTAGCAAAGTTTCTATTACTTTTGATCCTTTCATGTACCTGACGTTGTCACTGCCTTCGACTGTCCCTCGGACAATGACAGTAACTGTGTTTTATGCCAATGGAAGTGATTTCCAATGCCCTTCTCTGTTACAGTGATGAAATATGGTTGTTGTAAAGATCTCATCCTGGCATTGGGTACTGCATGCTGCTTGAAGATTGACGAAGGCCTTCTGCTAGCAGAGGTGATCATTATGATTTCTACAGTTACTTATTTTGTTCTTAACTATTTGACTTATAATTTAGTTTCAGTGACCGAACTCTTTGAATTTGTTCTGTCATGTCTACAATCATCAGATCTTTAGATTTTTTGAGAACCCTGCAGAACTGTTAAGTTCAATAGAAGATGACGAGTATATTGTTGCATACTGATTTGATAGAAAAGATTCAGGAAACATAAAGCTAGAAATTGTTAATCGTTGGCAAGAGAAGTAAGCTTCCCTCATTCTCTTTCTCTCTATGTCTCTATGTTTTTCTAGGGGTTGTTGCATGCTTTATCTATGCTGAAGGAATGTCATCAATCTTACACCATAAATTTTCATTCTACTTGAATAGTATTGCAAAATAGATGTGATGATTTATATTCATTCTTTCTTTCGGCAATGAAAGTATTTAGGATTTTCCAGATCTGCATCAGATTATCTGAAGGGGGTGAAAAATAACTTTTTGGCACGCCTCTGGTTACTTATTTGGAAGAAGACCGCTCAAGTGGAGCTGATATTGAAATGGTTGTTTCTAAATTGCTGTCACCTTTGAGAATAACTTATTCTTCCGCTAAAGCTCATAGAGACAAGGAAAATGGCTTTCTCATCTAACAGCTATAACGAGTCAATGGAGACCGCAGAACTAGAAGATTCATCTGGCAGGGAGTCCTTCAAGCTTTCATTAACTTATGAAAGGATTACTAGCTGGAAGCCTATCCAAAAGGATTCTACCTTAAAACCTGGGAAACATATAAAAATTTTGCTGGATTGGACTGACGAAGTACATAAATCATATGATCCCAGCCACTTGAAGGATCTCCTGGAGGTCCAAAAGACAGGGTTCACCGTGAAGAAGACGCAACAAGAAGCTATCTCCTTGTTTCCATGCATGGATGCATTTTTGACTGAAAAACCTCTAGGTCCTGATGACATGTGGTATGGTACTTGTAACTCCTCCAAGTGGATTTTGGAGAACATTTCACAACTTCTTACGGTATTGCACAACACTTCACGAACATTCATGTCTTTTGCTTTGCTTTGTTTTGTTGGGCTTTTGTTTTTATACAGGTATTGCCCTCATTGCAAGGAACATAGGCAAGCCACTAAGAAGATGGACTTGTGGATGTTGCCAGATGTTCTTGTCTTTCACTTGAAACGTTTCTCATACAGCAGATACCTGAAGAACAAATTGGATACTTTTGTGAATTTCCCTATCCACAATCTTGACTTGAGCAAATACATGAAAATCAGGATGTGGAAACTTAGGTGTATGGCCCATTTTCCATCAGCAACCATTATGGAGGTTTAGGCGGTGGGCACTACACTGTCTATGCCAATGTGTTGATAGTGATTTTTGGGACTAAGATATCTGAACAGTTCGGCAAGGGCAGAGAGAGAATTTTCCTCATTGGGAGGACCAGTGCTCAGAGGGTATTGGCTGTTTCTCAACCAGGCTTAGAGATCGAACTCGGTTTCCCGGATCTGGCCGACCAGAGCACACAGTATGGTACAGATTCAGAGACCGACGACATCAGTGCAGAGACCGACCACAAGAGCCCGGTAGCTCAGCTCAGTTCTGTTTCACCTTCGGTACCACGACAGATGGGTCGGACAGTCAGGGTCATGACGGGAGCAGTTTGGGCAGATCATTTGACCGACCTCATGGGGAACTGACGAGTGATCAGGGTAGTTTGGACTTTTCTCTTTGACATATGCCGCTGTTCGAGAACACTTTACAAGCTGGCTTCGTTATATTGCGTGTGGCAGAAGATGAGGCAGAGTGATGTGACAAGCCGTCAGATGGCAGACTCACTTTCGGTGACTACAGTTTTGGGGAAAAGAACCCATCAATCAACCGGAAGTTCACGTGGGTGACGTAATTAAAGCATGTGAATAGTGTTGTAACTCCTTGAGTATATAAAAAAGAGTTAGATTCATTTGTAGGGGATATCGAAATTTGTAACAAAAGAGGGAGCATCACTTGTAAAAACTTGAAAAGCAAACAGCTCGGTTCTGCTTAGACCTTCCTTCAAAACAAGTCGGCCGAGCTAGTTTTTGCAAAAAAGCTACCATCTACTTTGTGCATGTGGACGTAGGTTGGATTAGTTCCGCCGAACCACGTTAAACACTCTTTGCCGATTCTTGTGTTTACTTTGTCTTTTGCCATATTTACTTTTGGTCTCACATAACCAAACAAATTCAAGATTGAAGGAGGATTGTCTCGGGAGGGTTATCTCAAAATTGCCACTGGGACGAAAATCACCCGTCAACACAAGGTAAACACATAATTCTGGTTCATTTCAGTGTGGACTTTGTCTTCTTCCAATAGTATCTCCTGTATAATTGTGAAAATACTTAGGACTGTAGGTATTGTTGCAGTATTGTGCACAATCTTTCATATTGGCTCATTTTACCTCGTTTTCAACTAGTTTAATCATTACAAGACTGGTGTAGGTTGAGATCTGACATATGTTTTACTTGGGGATTTGCGCAGTTAATTTATGAGAATCGATGGTACCATTTTGATGATAGTCATGTTTCTCCAGTTGGTGAAGGGGATATCAAGACTTCAGCTGCTTATGTGTTATTTTATAGGAGAGTTAAAAATTGAACAAAGGGAGAGACATGGCATTCTTGTTAAAAAGGCATAATTGGTTGGGTTTTGTTATTCAAAGTTAAGCGTCAGTATTCAAGTGAATTATGCAAATTCTTAGTCCAATGAAGCCTAACAACATGTTATAGATAAGGAGATCGCTGAGATTGGCATGAGCATCTCTTAATAACAAGTAGGTGGAGAAAAGATTAGTTTGATTACTTATTAACATTTTTTGGCCTGAGCGTAGGTTATGCAAAAGATGTGAATCCTTGGTTTAAGAGTTGAAATTATGATGGCTAACAGCTATGTTACTTGATATAACCATTACTGCAATGCAGTGCTTTGTAATTGTAAAATATTTACGTATTAGAAGAAGAGTGGAAAGTGGAAGAAGTGGTGTCACGGTCTTAGCTTAAAGCTAAGATGTTAAGTCACGTTATAAATGAGCTAATGTTTCGAGACACCGTATCAAGCTCATTCATGGTCAAATATATCTCTCATGGGACCTTGTACTGGAGAGATTTCATCTGTGAAGCCTTATTCGGAAGTTTGCCTGGAGAATTAGAAACATGCTCGCTTGTCGCTAGCCGCTAGCGTAGTATTGTGGAGTTGTGAAAGAGCTTATGTTCCAGAATGCCAGATTGAGCTAGCTCCAAGTCCTAAGTAACTCTCATGGGCATATGTACTGGAGATATTTCACCCGTGAGGTCCCGTTCTGAAGTTTTTTGGGAGATTTATAGATACGCTAGTTTGCCGCTAGGCGCTAACGTAGTTTTGGTGCATTGTGAAGGACCTTATGTTTCGGAGTGCCGGATTGAGCACATTTCAGGTCCTATGTATCTCTCATGGGCCTATGTACTGGGGAGATTTCACCTGTGAGGTCTCGTTTGGAAGTTTGTCGAGAGAATTAGAGATATGCTAGCTTACAGCTAGACGTTGGCCTAATTTGGGGCATTGTGAAGGAGCTAACGTGCCGGGGAGCTGGATCGAGTTGGACCAAGTTCATAAGTGAATCTTATGGTCACTTGTACTTGGAAAATTTCAACCCCAGAGTTAGATTTCGAGATTTTCCTGGAGATTCTGGCAGTGTACCCATTTTTGGGCCTTACCGTGCACTTTGCCGCAAAAGTGGGGCGTTGTGGAAAATCATCAAGACAGGCTCTTTTAGGGACGAGATTTTAACCCAAAGTCACTTATATTGTGGCTTATTAACTCGATGAAAGAGTTCCCAGAAACTCCTCTTAATATAGATTTTAGAGGGGGGTGTGACGACTCTAGCGTCAGATGTGTATACTGGTGAAACATGTGCAATGTCTCTAAAACCTCTTTAAGGGGGAAGCCTAGGTGAACCTTGGGGTGGCCAATGGGGCTTTGGTGGTCTTGGGGCTTTAGCCGTGAACCATCTCGCCCTTAGACAATGCGTGGACAATGGTGTATTGTCGAGATTGAGTTGGCGGGAAAATGCCATATTTTATATCTGGTTGTGTTGTTCGAGTGCCGGGTCTCGGTGTTGTACGGGCCCGCATATGTATGCATTGAGATAGCTTGTGATCTTTCGTAATTCATTATATTATGGGTCTGTAGCCTCCCAAAAATGAGAATTTGGGTGTATAGGCTAGAGATAGGCTGACTTACACGCGACGTGCCCCTGGTAAGTGTCGCACGTGCTCTTTTTCCGTTAAGGAAAAAGTCAGCCCGTGACAGTTGGTATCATAGTCATAGGTTGGGCAAGTAGAATGTCTACGGGTGTGAGTAGATGTTATTGAGACGATGTGAACATCGTAAGGCTAGTGTGAAGCCTTGGTAGAGAAACGGCTCGGTGCGCGATGGTACGCGCGGGGAATTGTAAATCCCTAATTGAGATGGATTGATGTGAGACAATATGAGAGCACATGAGAAGTGCTAGTTTCATATGAGGTTGGCTCGGGTGTAGCCAAAATGTTCGGGAGAGACCCGAAATGGATGTGAAACTTGTCTACGAGAGACAAGCACGTGGTTTATACACCGTGAAGGTGTGAGAGATATTTGGGATGTACGAGAAACATCATGAGGGTGCCAATGTGATATTGGCATGGATATATGTGTTCATGAGAACCCGATGTGGGGTTGATTGAAGTTGTGAATGGTTAAAAAACGGCGTGAAATCCTTTTCCCATGGCAGTTGGATGCCATAACTCGATGGGAAAGTCGAGATGAGTAAGCCCTCTCGTGTGAGGCAATGACAGGAACCGGGTGTGAACCCGATGGTCCGTGTGAGTAATTTGGAAATGTTTTATCGAGTAAAGCCTTCGTAAGGCTATGAGTAACGAGTTGTTTGGATTCCCGTGAGTGGAAATGCCATTAGCTTAAGACTACGAGTAACGAGTTGTGTGGCTTCTCTAGGGTAGGAATGCCAATAAAAGTGCAATGGCTTGAGGCAGGCCAGAGTAAAAGTGGGGGAGCGAACCTGAAATGAGTCGGGTATCCCCAAAGACCTTTATGGACTGTGATAACCATTGAGTTGGTTATGTAACGATTGTGTGGAAAATAGAGGCCGATACGTTATCGGTAATGTAACGAGTTGCTCCTAAAGGTAGAGTGCCTTACGGGTTGGAAGTGCAATGAATTGCACAAGGGTTGCATGTGAATTGCAATTGTGAGAGATATGAGTGTGGTCTCGGAAGAGTCGAGATGCATGCGTTTTGGATAATGCTAGTGGCATAACGCGACTATGAGTAGTCGTAATGAGAGTGTGCATACCAGTTACACTGGTAATGAGCCAAATATGCGATTTTGGTTCTGAAGTGAGTTTGAGAACAACTATTATTCCGAGAAAGTGATCTAAACTCCGAGAAGGTCTCGTGGAATGACCTTAGGAGTTGATGAAGGTCTTGTGAAACGATCTTAGGAGTTAGTGTAGCGTTGGTAAGAGTTCCAGGGTAGTGTAGAGAACACCAGAGGATTGAAATATCGAGGCTTGGTGCCTAAGAGTAATAAGATGAAATCTCTCCAGTACAAGATCCCATGAGAGATATATTTGATCATGAATGAGCTTGATACCGTGTCCCGAAACATTAGCTCCTTTATAACGTGACTGAACATCCTAGCCTTAAGCTAAGACCGTGATAAGTGGCAACGTGCAAGTTATTTGATAGCTCTGTATCACCAGCTTGGCAGTGCTTTTTCGGTTCTTCACCTTTGTTATCTTTTGGGCCCCTCGTTCTGGAAAGGCATCGGATTCTTTTTCCTGGTAATTTTTAAAGTTTTATGGATTCTGAAAGCATCTAATATTGTTGATGTTGCAGGCATTTCATATTACATGTTTTGGACATTGAGAACAAATTTCTGCAACAATCTGGAATAGATCCTCATCCATAATACATTAATGGCAAAAAAGGAAGAGATACAACAAGAGTGAATAAATAATTAAATTGTCTCTAAAATTGGATCTAAACGAAGACCCACTAGGAGCAAACAAGCTTATTAGACAGACGATCTCAGGTATTGAAATATACCCTCCCTGCAAAAGTGAAAAAAGTTATGGTTCAGTGCCAACCATAAAGAGCAAATGTAAGGGAGTAATAATATCATATCATAATATCAATTTGCTCGCCAAGCACAAAGTTGATCATCAAGATTTTGAATTTTGATAATGATGGACCCACTTGCATTTTATACGTTGGTGTTGCACTTTATTAAGGTCAACTAAAGGATGATGATGCTTTCCAAAAAAATAAAAAAAATAAAGGATGATGATGCATAAACATAAAAGCAAAGGCACATAACTTTCACCTTTCCCCTACGATCAAAGCTCTCTCTGATTCTTCACTGCTTCTGACTTTGCTTATGCGTAACCCTAAAGTTGAATGCCACTTCCAATTTTTCTACCATCTCTAGAGAAGCAAACTAATTATAAAGAACACGAACATCACGAGCCCAACAAATTCGCATCTACCCTGCAATGCAATCAAGTAATCAAAACCCAATATAAAGAAACATCACACTCACCAAATTTAATGCCCCAAATTAGGAGATTTTACATCCAGCCAATTAAAAGGAAACATACCCAAGCACAGCCTATTTGATGAGATCAAAGTCGTGTTCATATACAAAGAAAGAATCACAAACCTACAACAATTCAAAATCTACAAAATAACAAGATAAAGGAAAGTCTTAGCGCACCTAAAAAGGCAAAGTTCATACACAAACCTACATCTACTTGAAGCAAAAGTTTAACCTGATCTTATTTTATTTTGCAGTTTCAAGGGAACTACCAGTGAAGAAGCGTGCATTCAGAAAATCCTCACTCTTTTCAATACGAGAATTTGGTGTCTTTTAACACTTTTTTTTTTAAAAAAAAAAAAAAAAAAAAATAGACAACTAAGAGTCTAACAGCCCCATCAGTCATTAGAAAGCCCCCCCCAAAAAAAAAAAAAAATCACCTTGGTGGCAGAAGAAATGGACAAATAGCCATTGGAATTGGAACCGGTACCGTTACCGGAAGAAGTATCCAGCAAGGTGGGGGGACTGGGCGAGGCCACAGTGGTGTTGGTAGCGGTCACCACACTGATTCCAAGCGAATAAACCGGCGAACCATCCGGCTTAAAAAGCCCATAATTTCTCTCGGAAGCAGGTCCAGGCTTCATATTTTCATTAAACAAAGCAAACACAAAAATATTCAAATCGCAATTGGGTCTCATGGGAGTCCCTTTCTTTGAATTAATCAACTTAATCAAATTCCCATTATACTTCTTTGCATTCTCAGGCGTAGCCCCGACTTCATCCTCATCTCCCTTGGATGGCCACCCAGTTTCCGAAATGTGAACAAGAAGTTTCTTGTAACCTAAAGAAGCAAGTGCTGAGTAGACAGCATCAATTTGAGCAAACAACATGCTGTCATAATGAAGATTTGATGATGGGTCGAAAATCCCTTGATTTGGCTGAAACAATACAAAATCTAAAGACACTTGCTTAGGACTATCCTTGTAAGCAAAATATGGGTAAGCATTAATCAGAAATGGAGAGGCAGTTTTAACATGAAAGTCCAAGATTGGTGTTATACAATTAACCAAATCTTTACGAAAGGCTCCAGCTGAAGGTGGGTAGGAGGTCTGAAGAACAGCTAAAGAATGAGCTGTAGTGACACTAACTTGCTTGTCTAGTCCTAGATTCACTAATGCTGTGTGAACACTTTCCATTGCAGGAAGTAAGCAGCCACTTAGTGAGGTATCATTAAAAGTTAAAACTTCATTGCCTATAGTGATGCAACTGATTTTGGTGGCTGGTAAGTAAGCTTGTACGTTGGATTTGACCCAAGCTTTAGCACAATTTGGGTCTCTCATTTTGGCTAAGTACTCATTTCCTAGACCTACTGTGAATTCAACTCCAGTGTTAGCAAACGCTTTAAGAACTTTTGGATCTGCATCATAAAGCTTCACTCTAGTGGCACCGATTGATTTCACTAGTGGTATTACATTTTCTGGAGTTGGTAAATTGTTTGCAATTTGCCCATAGTTGATCCCAACTGAAGTTACAATCCTTACATGATGAAACAATAAACCTACACGCGAATAACATTCATTAGCATTTTTTTATTTTTTATTTTTATAACTAAGACAAAGAGAAATAGATTTAACAAAAAAAAAAAAAAGAAAAAAAAAAAAAAAAGAAAAAGAAAGGGTACCTGAAATGAACAGAATGAACAATGTACTCAACTCCATGGATCTAAAGTTGAGAAATTAAGAGAGCAAGAGGGCTCTCAACTCAAAGTAAAAAGAGATTAACACTTGATTGAATGCCCAAATGGACAACTGTGTGTTGATGTGAGTTCCCTTTTCACAGCTGGACACGCAATTTTGATTTTTTGATGAGAAAGATGGGGTCTGGTTGGCATGGCATTAGGCAGGAGCTTTAATTTCGTATCCTAGTGCGTGCAGTGTGCACTATGGCGCACAATAGCGTAGAATGGGCACTGATTGTGTGTATTTTCTTTCGTAGGATAGGATAGGATAGGAAATTAAAGGCGGTGTCCCCAAGTGGCTTCTGATTTTTAATACTGTGTCTCTGTGTGTGTGTGTGTCATTTGAATTTGATTTGTCTGTTTTGCTCTGTGGGTCCCGGAGGTTTCTGTTCCACATGGTCACCATTGGATTGGAGCGCCTTCAGACGAACCTTTTTCCTTTATTTCATTGATATGATATTTGTTTTTATTTAATTATTATTATTTTTAAGAGAGTAACGACACATGATACGTGGCATTCATGAGAAGCCATACAGACATTTCTTTCGGTGATCAAGTGATATCAGCCGTTGCTTTTTTGAGTGATTGAAAGAACAGATCATAAATAGATGCCGGGGCAGGGCACCGGCCACTTCCACTTTCACTGCCACGCTAAGTGTCACGGTCCTAGTGTAAGGCTAGTATGTTCATACACTTAATAAAGGAGTTCATGTTTCGGATTTCTGATCAAGCTCATTCATGATCAAATATATCTCTCATATGATATTGTACCGAAGATATTTCATATGTATGATCTTATTTGAAAGTTTGCCGAGAGATTTAGAAATATGATCTTTTGCCGTTAGCCATTAGCTAGTTTTGCAGCGTTGTGAATGAACTTACCGGATCGAGCTCGCTCCAGATCCTAAGTAACTCTCATGGACATTTGTACTGGGGAGATTTCGCTCGTGAGGTCTCGTTCTGAAATTTGTCGGGAGATTTAGAGTTATGTTAGCCTGTCGCTAGTCGTTGGCCTAGTTTTGGTGCATTATGAAGGAGCTAACGCTCCGGGGTGCCGGATCGAGTTGGACCAAGTTCATGAGTGAAGCTTATGGTCACATGTACTGGGGAAATTTCAGTCACATAGTCATATTTTGAGATTTGCCGAGAGATTTTGACAGTGTGGCCACTTGTGGCCCTTATCGTGCACTTTGCCGCAAAAGTGGGGTGTTGTGGAAATCCATGAAGACGAGCTCGTCTTGGGATGAAATTTTAACCCAAAGTCACTTATATTGTGGCTTATTGACTCGCTGAAATAGTTTCCAGAAACTCCTCCTAATATATATTTTAGAGGGGGGTGTGACCACTCAAGCGTCAAGTGTGTATACTGGTGAAACATGTGTAATGTTTTTAAAACCTCTATAGAGGGGGAAGCCTATGTGAACCTTGGGGTGGTCAAGGGGGCTTCGGTGATCTATGAGTTTTAGCAGTGAACCCTCTCGTCCATAGATATTGTTGGGATAATTATGTATTGTCGTAATCGTGTTGGTTGGAAAATGCCATATTTTTTTATCCGGTTGTGCTTTTTTTTACCGGATCCCGAGACTGTACGAGCCCGCGTGTGTATGCTATGAGATAGCTTGTTAACTTCTGTAACTTATTATATTATGGGTATGTAGCCTCCCAAAAATGAGAATTTGGGTGTAGAGACTGAGAATGCTGACTAACAAGGGGCGTGTCATTTGATAAGTATCGCACGAGCCATTTTTCCGTTAAGGAAAAAGTTTGGTCGTGAAGCTTGGCCTGTGTTGACAACAATTCCCATGACAGATTTTCGAGTAATTGTTGAAAAATGACAACTTAAATTTCATTATTGGAGTAATTTTGGAATAGATGTTGTAGGACAAAACCAACAAGAATATATATAAATAAACTACATTTCAATGATTTGCAAGAAAACGATGTATGTTGATATATTATATTATATTAAATTATGTTTTACGTTTAACTAACTACACATATTTTGTCTCAATGACATTATTTGGTGGTGTAGGATTTATGACCTCATTTTGAGATTCCGGATTCGACTCCAAAGAGTGCGTTTTATGTAAGAGTCTGGGACAGTCAGAGATTTTACTTACTCCGCTTAAACCCGAAAGAGGTGGTTTAACGGTGTGAGTTTCTAACTATTAAAAAAAAAACTACACAGATCTTTATGGTATTTAAATATATAATTAATGAACTGTTCTATTCCTCCTATCATTAAGGCGACTTTCTAGCCGGTGATTAATGTATTATTTCATACGGTCTCCAACAGACGTGACTTGGTGGTATAGGATTCGAGATTTGATTTTGAGGTCATGGATTCAAATTCAGGAAATACGTTTCTTGTAAGAGTCTAATAATTAATGCATTTACCGGGGATTTTATCTACTCTATTTAAACCCGAAAAATATGATCTGATTGTGTGATTTCCAAAAAATTTTCCTAAAAAAAGTAAGTAGTGTAAATTAACGCGGCATGAATTTATCTGAAAAAGTAAGTACAGGTGTAAACAAATGCTTCATTTACCCTTTTATTTTTCTCAACAAACATCATTTATTTATAATTAAAAAAAAAAAAAGCATTGAAAAACAAACGCATTTTAAAACTTGAGGGATGCTCCCCCCCCCCCCCCCCCCCTCCTGACACCCACCCCCTTGTCCGTCCCTCTCTCTTTTTGTGAATTCACAATAATATCCTTAAATAATTAAGGGTATTAGTTACAATGTTACATTGAGGAAAAAATTAAGGATATTAATTATTTATTTAATTTTTAATTTAATTATTTTATTTTACCTTTTGATTTTTTTAATATTTATCAAATGTTTCTTCTACTTATTTAATAGTATTTATATATTTATTTAATATATATTTATTTTGTATTTATTTTAATTTAATTCTTTATTAATTTATTTAACACTACTTATGTATAATAGAATATGTATAGCAATAATTTTCCAAAAAAGTACATGTAGTAATATAGAATAAGAAATACATGAAAATATATGAAAACATAAATTCTAATTTATGTTCTCTCCAAAGTTTCCTCCTGAACAACAGATAAAAACTAAAAAATTGCATATAAAAAAGCCTATCAAAATCGATAAAAATCGTTAAAACCCGATCAAAATCGGACTGAACCGGTTCAAATTTTTATTTTTAAAATCAAAAATTAAAAATTAATATTTTTATAATTAATTAAAATTATTTATGACGTAGACCGATTCTATCGATTTTTTCGGAACTGTTCAACCGATTGATTCTACTAAAAATTAAGGGGAAATAATATGAGGAAATTAACGCATTTCAACCGTTTTGAGGAAAAAATAATTATGGGGAAGAAAATTAAAGAGAGATAATAAATGAGGTAAATAAATAATATTAGATAAATTATTATATATATATATATTAGTAGTGTTAAATAAATTTAAAAAATAAAAAATTAAATGAATAAATGAACACAAAATAAATAATAAGAAATAAGAAATTATAATATTTATTAAACAAATTAAAAAAATAGATATATAAAGAACAAAAAATATAAATTTAACAAAAATAAACAATTAATTTATAAAATATAAATATTTAATTTATAAAATAATATAAGTATAGTATCTGTACATAAATATATATATATATATATACATATATATAAAATTAATTTGAGAGAAAATGATAAAAATATCATTTGAGAGGGGATAAAGGAGGGGGAGTTGTCAGGGAAGAGAAGGGGGGCAAGTAATTTTCTTTAAAACTACAAAATATCTAGCTAACAATTAATGCAACAGGCAGCAATCCTGTCCCATAGATAGGACACGTTGTTTATAATTTGTTAGTTGCCTAATTTTTTTTGTAGCTTTCATAGCAACTGCTTTTGAATTGGACTTCATCTGCCGCTTATCAACAGGCAGCAGCATTCAATGATCTTAATCCACTACCACGGTGAGTAATTCCTAATGCTAATCTGCAATTTCATCACTGATCATGAAGCTAGTCAGCTGGGAACCAATTGTGGGGCTGTCTTGTACTAACTTTGATATGAAACAAAAGCAATTACTGTCAACTGTCAAAACATAAATAAGAAAATAAATCAAAGCTTAGCTTTGACAATTCTAATGATGGAAATTACTAATTAGCCAGTGAAAATGATAAGCGCAGATAACGGAGGGCCAAAACAAAATACTAGTGGTAAATGGCTATTTAGGTGCCTTCACAGCTTTTCCTTCTAGAAAGGTAGTGAGTGAAGGAAGACATCAAACCATTATCTAGCCTTAAAATGCCTTTGATTAAACCCTCACTTTATCCACTATAGACACGGTCAATTAAAACATAAATCCAAACATTACAAGACAATATTTCGGGGCCAATTCTCTATCCCCAGTGGAGTCGCCAGACTGTGGGAACACACAGCTACCTGGGCGACGCTTTTCTGTCCTAGACTCGCGGCCTAGTTGGGAGTACGGAGTAGCCACGGGGGACTAAACCGGAGAGTAATGGAATCGCCACCCGTTGTAAACCGGGAAAATGAGATTTAAGGCCGCACTCACCCCTCGCAAGGAAAACCTCAAACCGTTGGGTTCAGAATGGTCCCTACTTATGTCACTTGTAAAAAAGGATTTATGTAATAATTTAACCAGGCTTAAATAACATTTATTTCCAAAAATATCATGCTTCTAGATTCATATGCATATATCAACAAGTTCATCACAACATGCAACATCACATGGCAATCTCATGAACATATTTCAATCCTATGATATGGAAAACTAAGAACAACATAATCATGCTTGAGTACTATCTCATGAACCTATTAACCAAATAACATGCTAACAGCCTAATCATGCTTGAATACAATCCCAAGAACACATAGAATTGATAAATGCAGGAATACAAATAATACGGTTGGCTATATAACACAAGAAAGATCAACCAAGAGGCAATTATGCATGAATATGATAAGACAGACTCAGTTCAATGTGCGCGCGTTCGTGTAGCGTTCGTAAACGCGTTCGAACGGTAAACAGAAGGTTCGCGTTCGTATGGCGTTTGATAGCGCGTTCGAACGGAAATGAAACAGAATGCTCGCGTTCGTATGGCGTTTGATAACGCGTTCGAACGGAAATGAAACAGAATGCTCGCGTTCGTATGGCGTTTGATAACGCGTTCGAACGGAAATGAAACAGAATGCTCACGTTCGTATGGCGTTCGTGAACGAGTTCGAACGGAAATGAGACCTGATGCATGATAAGGCAAAATGCATGCGCGTTCGAGTTACGTTCGTAAACGCGTTCGAACGGGAACAGACCTGATGCATGAAATGAGACGCAATACATAAACAACAAAATAAAGGGGGCGCGGCGAAGTACTGCCGTAAAGGTGGCCTTTTGGGGGCTCTTGATCTCTCAAGAGATGACCTTTAGACCAACATACTAAGCCCATGCGCGTCATATCACATCATGCATACAAACATAAAGACAATCATATTCAACTAAGTATGTCCGATTGAACGTGTCTTGCATCCAACCGAACACACATCAACCGGCGCGGCAAAGCATCGTGGTAAAGGGCTTTAACCCATCCCCATAGGGGATCTTTCATTCCACTTACTAAGCCCATGCGCTCGATTGAACCATGCATAAATAAGCAACAATATTAAACGTAATGTGTCTGATTGAACGTATCTCGCATTCAACCGAACACACATCAATCGGTGCGGCAAAGCATCGTGGTGAAGGATTTTAACCCTTCCGATTAGGGGACCTTCCATCGCACTTACTGAGCCCATACACTCGATTATATCATACACAAATAAGCGATATAAAGAATTAACAAAGAAATAGACCAAACCAACAACAAAACAAGAGAATGTGTCGTTTACTCAAGTGGTACGTGGAGTTGTATCCCAAGTACAGACCGCACTACCGTCCATTCGGATTCGGCTACGGAATTTACGTCTGGGTTTCCATCCTCTATACCACAAGAGACGACACTCTTCCATTTCATTCAAGCCACACATGCATCCATAAACGACTCTCATGCGAATAAAATTCAATAATAAAAGAAACGAATATAAACTAATGAAAAAGTGTCATCAGGTCTAACCTTTTAAGTCGTCTCTCGGACTCGCGTTTCACGAAGATCGGAAGGGGTAAAGCTCCGCAACTCTTCCGGTTCACTGGTTCACTGCTCTCGTTCGTTGTCTTACTGTTTTGGGTCATCGTCCTCCGTCTTTTGCTGCTGTTTTGACTCCGATTCGCTGTCGCTGCTACTGTTTTGCTGCTGTATTTTAGTTACTATTTTTGGGATGTTTTGGCTACTGTTTTGGGTGTGATTTTCGGTGATGTTATGGTGTGGTTCGGGGGCTGTTTTATGTGTGTGTTTAGGGCTGCTGTATGGGCTGTTTTAGGAGGTGTAGGGGCTGCTGTTTTCGGTTGTGGAGTGGGGGAGATGAAGGGGATTATTTCTGTTTTTCTTCTTGTTATTGCCGTGAGTTGTGTGTATCTTATCTGTATGAGCTAGCTAGGGTTGAGAAGGTTGGTGAATGGTTTCTTTTTATAGCAAAGGGTTAGGCTTGACAAGGAAAGGGATTTGATTTGGTGTTGGATAAGGGAAGTCAAAGATTGAGGGGAGACAAATTTGGCTAGATAGGGAAGGTTAAATATTTAGTTTATGTTGATTAGGCATACAATATTTTAAGTTTGGGAATAATATATTGGTTGATTGATTTTAACTTGGTATGATTATATTTGATTGGTTTAGATTAGGTATGATATCTTTTTAATTTGGTATGTGATTTTTAGATTTGTTTTGATTTCACCATATGTTAAATATGTGTTTTAAGTGGGCTTGGTCGTGTGGGCCAGGCTTGGGCGAATTGGGCTTGATGTGAGGCTAGCAGCAAAACCAGAATTACCGACACCGTTCGAACGCCTCCTCGAACGTGGCACGAACGTCCGCAATCTGCCTGACGTTCGAACGAAGTAACGAACGCAGCACCAACGAAGACAGTGAACTTGTTTATTTTGAATTCCCTCTTCCGATGTCCGTTTTCCGTGACCTCTGTGACTTAAAAGGTAGTGTCTCCAAAATGAGACTCATCATAGGGACTTATGTGTAAAAATGCAGTGCCTACAGTCGCCCCCACTTTGATGGGACTTGTGTAATGTGCAACAGTGACAATCCTATCAAAGTTATGCAATGCATTTTCACTTACTTGGTTCGCCAACTGCCACTTGACTCTCCACGTGTTGAGCTGATTTAGGTGGTGAGGTGCTGCGACCCCTGGTTCATTCCCGAACCGTGTTGTGATGTGGTCCATTCCTGAACCGTTGCCGTAAGTGGTCCATTCCTCAACCGTTACTGTGAGTTGATTCATTCCCGAACCGTTACTGTGAGGTGTTCATTCTCAAACTGTTATCATGAGGTGGTCCATTCCCGAACCGTTACTGTGAGGTGTCCATTCCCGAACTATTACTGTAAGTTGGTCCATTCCCGAACCGTTACTGTGAGGTGTCCATTCCCGAACTGTTACTGTAAGTTGGTCCATTCCCGAATCGTTACTGTGAGGTGTTCATTCCCGAACTGTTATCGTGAGGTGGTCTATTCCCGAACCGTTACTGTGAGGTGTCCATTCCCGAACTGTTACTGTAAGGTGGTCCATTCCCGAACCGTTACTGTGAGGTGTTCATTCCCGAACTGTTATCGTGAGGTGGTCTATTCCCGAACCGTTACTGTGAGGTGTCCATTCCCGAACTGTTACTGTAAGGTGGTCCATTCCCGAACCGTTACTGTGAGGTGTTCATTCCCGAACTGTTATCGTGAGGTGGTCTATTCCCGAACCGTTACTGTGAGGTGTTCATTCCCGAAATGTTACTGTAAGGTGGTCCATTCCCGAACCGTTACTGTGAGGTGGTCCATTCCCGAACCGTTACTGTGAGGTGTCCATTCTCGAACTGTTACTGTGAGGTGGTCCATTCCCGAACCGTGCTTCCATTCTTGGAGTGCCATTCTCGGCCTGTTCATTCTTGAACTGTGTTCCATTCTTGGATTGCCATTCTCGGCTTGTTCATTCTTGAACTGTCCATTCTCGGACTATATCTCCGTTCTCGGAGTGTCATCTCTGACTTGTTCATTCTTGAACTCTGCTCCATTCTTGGATTGCCATTCTCGGCTTGTTCATTCTTGAACTGTGTTTCCATTCTTGGAGTGCCATTCTCGGCTTGTTCATTCTTGAACTGTCCATTCCCGGACTATATCTCCATTCTCGGAGTGCCATTCTCGGCAGAATTAATCCGATGTAATGTGGGCCTCACCCCCCAGAATGCCATACCCGGCAATGCTGATACTGAAGTGATGTGGGCCTCGACCCTCGGGATCCATCCCAAACTGATACTGATGATATGGGCCTCGCCCATGTGATTCGTTCCTGAAGATTTCTGACATTGTACTGTTACTGCTTCTGGTTGGCTTGCATTCGGCGCTTTCTTTTTTCTCCTTTGAAACCTGTTATTATAAAACAGAACAAACACAAAAAGGATGCAAATATGTTACGTGTATGCATGCATGCATGATTGGGTTTCCTATCCCATTGGACTAGGTCTTTATTCAATTCTCTTGGTGACTGCTTAGCTTTCTCTTCCTCAGACAAGCTACTTCTTCAATCTGTCTACGTTGATCGGCTCGGTGAACTAATTCCCTTCCAAGTCTGATATTTTTACTGGCTATATTTCCCAATTTCTGAATGTCTATCTTATCTTTTCTGTTTGCTTATTTCGAAGGTTCCCCGTGTTCATCACTGGATTCCGTAGTACCAAGGTTGAATACTTTTCTCAAATATACTCATATTGCATGAGAGTTTCAGCAAAATGAACGTCTTTATTATTATTGAGGAAAAGAGTTCGAAAAAGTAACAAAATCAATGCCATTTAAAAAACTGGATCAAATAGACTAGGAGGAACATCTCCATCATCCGCAGCACTGCCTTCTTCCTCGGCCTATGGTTCTTCACTGCCATCTATGTAAGAAGCTTGGTGGTTGATGGTTTCTTTTCATGGGTTGGGTATTTTATGGGAATCTATGAGATCTTGAATTTCATGCCTGAGGCGGGTGCAGTTGTCGGTGTCATGGCCATGTAGCTGGTGGAAGTGACAATAAAGGTTCACATTTATGTGTGGTGGTGGGGGGTGTGGAAGTGGCTTGCTTTCTAAGGGTTTCAAGATTCATTGTCCCTGTAACTTTTCAAATACCTTCGACAAAGGCCTACCAAGGTTGGAGAATTGCCGGTTCCTGATGGCAGCGACTTCGGCAGTAGCGGGCTTAGTCTCAGAATACCCCCCAAAAGTCCGCCTATTCTGGCCATAGGACTTTCTGTTTTCAGCCTCCTCTTCCTCAATATCCAAGACAGTTTCCCTCAACTGTCGAAAATCAGAAATCATCGAAGTCATCCTCCTCAACTTACTATAAATAGAGGGCTTGGTGCCCTTGATGATCATTTTGATTTGGTCCTTCTCAGAGGGCCGAGTCTGCATTTTCAGAAGCTGGCTTCTCCAGCGGTCTACATACTCCTTGAAGCTTTCTTCCGGCTTCTGCTTAGTGTTCTCCAAATCACGGAGTGACAAGTCAATTTCTAAGTCTGTAACATACTGCTTCAGAAAAGCATCAGCTAGTTCCTTCCAATCTTCCTTAACCTTCTTCTCAAGGCTATGATACCAAACCACAGGTGCCCCTTCGAGTGACATCTCAAACATCTTTTGGACTTGGCGATGTGATAGGCCCATTGAACTCATGACTGAGACATATTGCTGCAGATGGACTCTCGGGTCTCCATTCCCATTAAACTTGGCCATGTCGGGCAATTTAAACTGAGCTGGCAGCTGTTCTCCGAACGTCATTGCCTCATAATCTAACAAATCCTCATTTTTACCCTCATTTTGCGGGTAACTGTTTCAACCTGATCCCGGAGTTTCTGTAACTCTGCCTGAGACCCAGATACTCTGCCTGCTGCATACTCTGCCATATCATCATCAAAAGCGGGGGTATCATCCCCCAACCCATTCGAAGGCTCGTCATGCCTCACATTCTCAGAATTTCCCCCGGCACGGGGCACAGCTATACCAGCCATAGCAGTAGTCAAAGCCTGCAACTGTTCAGTGATCTTGGCGAGACCGTTCTCTAACTGATCCATACGAGACACCTCATTATCGGATTCACTCATACTTGTTCTTTTAGTGAGTCTTGTCTCTTCTCTAACCCAAACGGTATCTATGATGTCTTTTTGAGACATAGGTAGTGTTAACATGATATATGTATGTATGAGGTGCATGAGATGCATGTAACATATATAACATACTAAATCAATTATAACTCTCAAGCAAATCGGCCCGTTATCATTTTAGAATCTTTCGGGCTAATTGTCATAGGAGTGAACCCATCCCAGTTTAAATGGCCCAATGAGTTCACACCTCATGACAAGGTGCCCGACTGAACCCAAATGGTAACGTTCCGAACACAATCACAAAGTGGCCCATCAATCACTTAGAAGCCTTTGACCCAATAGTCATGAAATACGTTCTTGTCCCAGTTTAAATGGCCCAACAAGCCCATATCCCATGATAAATGGTCCAAATGGATCCAAACGACGATGTCCCCAAACACAAGCATAGAAGAGAGATAATGCAAACATAACATAATAATTTTTACATAATGGCCCATCAACATTTCAGAAGCCTTGGGCCTAATAGTCATACGGTACGAACTTGCCCCAGTTTAAATGGCCCAGCAAGCCCGCATTTCTGACAATAGTCCAACTGCATCCAAATGAGGATGGTCCACAAGCACATACTCAAGTAAATAATTGTTACTTTAGCCAACCCGGTCTATGGGTGGGTTAGCAAGAGTATAGACAAAGGCTCTCACCGGCGAAGGATGGCCCACAACTAGGTCTCCCCACTCAAGGGTTCGAGCAACCAAGTGAGCGCACCCCTTTTTATACACTAAGGTACGTGCCAATGAGCTATAGTGTGTGACGGACTGTCAAATGGATTTGCCGTTGTAGATTCCCTAGAGGGAAGGTGGAGCGAGGCTCACTTAAATATCCAAGCCTCTTAGGCTCTTATCGCTTGGTGTCAGGAATAAACAACGAGTCCTCCAAATTAGTCCGTCACAAAAGGCTACGAGTAAATGGCTATCTAGGTGCCTTCACAGCTTTTCCTTCTAGAAAGGTAGTGAGTGAAGGAAGACACCAAACCATTACCTAGCCTTAAAATTCCTTTGATTAAACCCTCACTTTATCCACTATAGACACGGTCAATTAAAACATAAATCCAAACATTACAAGACAATATTTCGGGGCCAATTCTCTATCCCCAGTGGAGTCGCCAGACTGTGGGAACACACAGCTACCTGGGCGACGCTTTTCTGTCCTAGACTCGCGGCCTAGTTGGGAGTACGGAGTAGCCACGGGGGACTAAACCGGAGAGTAATGGAATCGCCACCCGTTGTGAACCGGGAAAATGAGATTTAAGGCCGCACTCACCCATCGCAAGGGAAAACCTCAAACCGTTGGGTTCGGAATGGTCCCTTACTTATGTCACTTGTAATAAAAGGATTTATGTAATAATTTAACCAGGTTTAAATAACATTTATTTCCAAAAATATCATGCTTCTAGATTCATATGCATATATCAACAAGTTCATCACAACATACAACATCACATGGCAATCTCATGAACATATTTCAATCCTATGATATGGAAAACTAAGAACAACCTAATCATGCTTGAGTACTATCTCATGAACCTATTAACCAAATAACATGCTAACAGCCTAATCATGCTTGAATACAATCCCAAGAACACATAGAATGGATAAATGCAGGAATACAAATAATACGGTTGGCTATATAACACAAGAAAGATCAACCAAGAGGCAATTATGCATGAATATGATAAGACAGACTCAGTTCAATGTGTGCGCGTTCGTGTAGTGTTCGTAAACGCGTTCGAACGATAAACAGAAGGTTCGCGTTCGTATGGCGTTTGATAGCGCGTTCGAACGGAAATGAAACAGAATGCTCGCGTTCATATGGCGTTTGATAACGCGTTCGAACGGAAATGAAACAGAATGCTCGCGTTCGTATGGCGTTTGATAACGCGTTCGAACGGAAATGAAACAGAATGCTCACGTTCGTATGGCGTTCGTGAACGAGTTCGAACGGAAATGAGACCTGATGCATGATAAGGCAAAATGCATGCGCGTTCGAGTTACGTTCGTAAACGCGTTTGAACGGGAACAGACCTGATGCATGAAATGGGACGCAATACATAAACAACAAAATAAAGGGGGCGCGGCGAAGTACTGCCGTAAAGGTGGCCTTTTGGGGGCTCTTGATCTCTCAAAGAGATGACCTTTAGACCAACATACTAAGCCCATGCGCGTCATATCACATCATGCATACAAACATAAAGACAATCATATTCAACTAAGTATGTCCGATTGAACGTGTCTCGCATCCAACCGAACACACATCAACCGGCGCGGCAAAGCATCATGGTAAAGGGCTTTAACCCCTCCCCATAGGGGATCTTTCATTCCACTTACTAAGCCCATGCGCTCGATTGAACCATGCATAAATAAGCAACAATATGAAACGTAATGTGTCCGATTGAACGTATCTCGCATTCAACCGAACACACATCAATCAGTGCGGCAAAGCATCGTGGTGAAGGATTTTAACCCTTCCGATTAGGGGACCTTCCATCGCACTTACTGAGCCCATGCACTCGATTATATCATACACAAATAAGCGACATACAGAATTTAAGTAACAAGAAATAGATAAACCAATGCAACACAAAACAAGAGAAGGTGCCGTTTACTCAAGTGGTACGTGGAGTTGTATCCCAAGTACAGACCGCACTACCGTCCATTTGGATTCGGCTACGGAATTTACGTCTGGGTTTCCATCCTATATACCACAAGAGACGACACTCTTCCATTTCATTCAAGCCACAACATGCATCCATAAACGACTCTCATGCGAATAAAATTCAATAATAAAAGAAACGAATATAAACTAATGAAAAAGTGCCCTCAGGTCTAACCTTTTAAGTCGTCTCTCGGACTCGCGTTTCACGAAGATCGGAAGGGGTAAAGCTCCGCAACTCTTCCGGTTCACTGGTTCACTGCTCTCGTTCGTTGTCTTACTGTTTTGGGTCGTCGTCCTCCGTCTTTTGCTGCTGTTTTGACTCCGATTCGCTGTCGCTGCTACTGTTTTGCTGCTGTATTTTAGTTACTATTTTTGGGATGTTTTGGCTACTGTTTTGGGTGTGATTTTGGGTGATGTTATGGTGTGGTTCGGGGGCTGTTTTATGTGTGTGTTTAGGGCTGCTGTATGGGTTGTTTTAGGAGGTGTAGGGGCTGCTGTTTTCGGTTGTGGAGTGGGGGAGATGAAGGGGATTATTTATGTTTTTCTTCTTATTATTGCCGTGAGTTGTGTGTATCTTATCTGTATGAGCTAGCTAGGGTTGAGAAGGTTGGTGAATGGTTCTTTTTATAGACAAAAGGGTTAGGCTTGACAAGGAAAGGGATTTGATTTGGTGTTGGATAAGGGAAGTCAAAGATTGAGGGGGGACAAATCTTGGCTAGATAGGGAAGGTTAAATATTTAGTTTATGTTGATTAGGCATACAATATTTTAAGTTTGGGAATAATATATTGGTTGATTGATTTTAACTTGGTATGATTATATTTGATTGGTTTAGATTAGGTATGATATCTTTTTAATTTGGTATGTGATTTTTAGATTTGTTTTGATTTCACCATGTGTTAAATATGTGTTTTAAGTGGGCTTGGGCGTGTGGGCCAAGGCTTGGGCGAATTGGGCTTGATGTGAGGCTAGCAGCAAAACCAGAATTACCGACACCATTCGAACGCCTCCTCGAACGTGGCATGAACGTCCGCAATCTGCCTGACGTTCGAACGAAGTAACGAACGCAGCACCAACGAAGACAGTGAACTTGTTTATTCTGAATTCCCCCTTCCGATGTCCGTTTTCCGTGACCTCCGTGACTTAAAAGGTAGTGTCTCCAAAATGAGTCTCATCATAGGGACTTATGTGTAAAAATGCAGTGCCTACAGTGCCCCCCCATTTTAAACCAAATTAATGAATCAAATGTTGGATAATAGGATAGTCGTATTATATTGACGGATGATTTTCGTCTCAGAGGTAGTTTCGAGATAACCCTTCCGAGACAACCTTCCCTCAACCTTTAATTTGTTTGGTTATGGGGAGACCAAATGCAAACTTAGTAAAATACCAGAAAAACACACAAGTTGACAATAGAGTTTTAACATGGTTCGGCGGAGCAAGTCCTACCTACGTCCACAGGCACAAAATGAGATGTTTCTTTTATTCACAAAACCAGCTCGGCCGACCTGTTTGCACGGAAGGCCTAGTGGAATCCGAGCTGTTTGGCTTAGAGTGTTTTACAAGTAATGCTCATATTCTTTTTGTTACAAGTTCGCTCTTCCATACCAATGGATCTAACTTTCCTTTATATACTCAGGAATTTGAACACTGTTCCTCCAACTTTATGACATTTCCCGCGTGGTCTCCGACTGATTGACGGGCTCTCTGCCCCAATACTGTCTCAGCCGAAAGTAAACATGACGTCTGATGGCCTGTCACGTCACTCTGTTTTCTCTACTGCCACACGCAACAATAATGGTGTCAGCCTGTAAAGATCTTTGAAAAATGACACGTGCCGAAGAAGAAAAACAACCAAACGATCTTCTGTCGGTCTTCAAGAGGTCGGCCAAATGATCTGCCGAGCTTCCCAAACTGATACCGTCATGACCCGAAATACCCGAACTCATCTAATTGTTCCAGAAGGCATGGCGGGTCCAAACTGAACTTCCGATCTAAAGTGGTCGGTCTCGGCTCCGATGTTGTCGGTCCCTGAAGTCTGCATCATGTTACATCATTTGGTCGGCCAAGTCCAAGAAAATGAATCTGAGCCTTATGTCGGGTTAAAGAACAAAAACTATCCTCTGACCGCCGATCTTCTGGATGAGTAGAAATTTCCTTCTCTGCCCTTACCGAACTGTTCAGAAACCTTAACCGCAGAAATCTCTATCAATATATGTCACATAGTTCTCGGTTCTAATGAGTGTACGAGTTGGTGCCGGGAACTACAAAAATCTGAAGTGATCTGATCAACAAACCGGTGGTCAGACTCGGAAACAAAACAGAGAACTCCCTCGGAGCTTTGGCCAAACCATCATCGGTCATCTCCATGCACTCGGTTAGAAAATACTGACGTTTTTCCAACTGACTTCCCAATTTGAATCAAATCCCTCTTTTACCCTTCTGGTAGCCTCCCCTCGAGAACCGCAAGCCATCATAACCTCTTAAATTCCCATCAAATCAACTTTAGGGTTTTAACCCGAGCGTGCCATTTGTCAAAAACTCATGGTCTTCCCACCAAAAATTCAAATCAATCGACCGTCCCCGAGGTAACCAAAAGTCTCTTAATCTCAGTCGTTCATCCCCATTTGATCAGATGGAGTCCGAAGAAGACACGCGGCACACATTCGAAGACTCTCTTGATCCGACGGCCAAAAAACACATTGTGTTGACTATAAGAAAGCAAAGCAACGTTCCTTTCTTTCTTTTACGAATATCACAACTTTCAAACTGCAAAGGCTCCTTTACTCGTGAGACCGCAAACTTCCAACCGACCAGACCAACCGCCAACTCTTCTTCCCAAGCCAAGTAAGTTTCCTTTCGACCCATTTCTTTTTATTTACTGTTTTCTACCATTGTTGCTTTGCGCTTTCTGACTTTCTTCTTGTTGTTGCTTATTCTTCTTTTACTTCTGGCATGTTTGCCCTCTCATTCTGTATTATGAATCTTATTTCGGGTTTTGGTGCTGAGTGTACTGTATCTGTGTGTTTTTTGGTTGAAGGATGGGTAGTGGGTAGGATGCATGCGTTTCAGGTTTTTTTGAGTGTTGTGTTTGGTTGCATGTGTTTTAGGAGAGACTTGATGTTTATGGTTATTGCTAGGGTATTTAGAAATTGTAGGCATAAGTTCTCGATAGTCAGAATAGCTCTCGAACCCGTTGTGTCTTAAATTGACCACTGACTGACATTCTCATTCATGGCGATAGTCAGGAATGTCTGACGTTGAATCCTCTTCGTCCAAGCCCATAGAACCTCAACCTCCTCGTGCTGCAGAAGTGTCCTCCAGCTCAGGCGCTCCCAGCGTAGAGGATTTGGATACTACCCCTACCCCATCTGAAATAGAAAATGATACCTACCACCACAGAATCCCCCGGAAAGACTCTGAGTCGGGAGAACTGGGTAGTTCGGCTTTGGACATGAACCGGCCCTCCACCATCACTAGAGATGCTTTGTGCGTGCTTCATCAGCAGTATGAAATCCCGTTCGACATAGCTCTTGAGGTCCCTGGCTCGTGTGACCATGCGAGCCAACCTGACGAGGGCTCGGTCGCCCTTCTTCCTTCATTCTTTGAGTGCGGTCTTCGACTACCAATTCAACCATACTTTGCGGGTATGCTAGCCAGGATGGAGATTGCTCCCTGTCAACTGAACTTAAATAGCTAGAGAATTATGGCTGACCTGCATGTGATCTGGCACCGGGCAGGCCTCGGAGAGCCGACTTTCGAGGAGTTAAAAATATTATACCAGCTGAAGGCCAACCCGAAATCCCATCATGGTTGGTATTATCTTTCCTCGTATGCCGACGTCCCCGCGCTCATCAAAGATCTTCCCCAAACCAACAAAAATTTCAAAGACCCATGGTTCTGGGCCACAGACGACTGGGGACGGACCTGGTCAACGTGCTCGGAGATGATACAAGTCCCCGATATCTTCAGAGCGGGAGGTTAGGACTCGGTTTCTTGGCTTTTTTTCTCAACTTTCATGTCATAATGTTAACTCTTTAACCTTTCTCAGCCTGCTAGAGGGATCCTCCCAAAGGTTACCCATGTGGTCCGTTCTAGGATCAAGGTGGCCCGGAGCTACGCCAGCCACTGGAAGAGGGTAGTCAATGACTCGGCCTTCTTGGAGTCAGGCCTCATTCGGAGTACACCTCCACAGGTCCTGAGACGGCTGGGTAGGTTCTTACTGACCTTCTAACTGGTCCCTTGTATGCCTAACTCACAAATGACTTGAATTTTACCTGAATTCCGAACTGGCCATGCTTTTGCCTTGCATTTTGCAGGAATGTCAAAGCAACCCAATGTCCTTGACAAAATCAGAGGTCTGGCGAAGAAGACCGGATCGGGTGAAGTCGGAAGCTCTCGGAGGTGGTTGACCACTTCGATTCCCGCAGAGGCCAAGGAAAGAACCAAGGTGGTCGCTCGACCAGTGGTACAGCCCGTACCTTCTCCAATAAGAGCGGTACAAAGCACAACTGTCCGACCCTCATCGGGGTCCTCCAGGCCTTCAAGCAAACATCATCGTCTGTCTGGAGACGTAACGGCCGAACCAGAGGAGGAGGAAGAAGAGCATCCCCTGAGGAGAAGGTCCATTGATCGGGGGGAAATGCGAGCTGATGAGGCTCCTCTAAGCTCCGGAAAGGGTGTTGTGGCACCGGGGGTGGATGATCTCAGTGAGAAGATCCGAGAGACCACTTCTCATATGGTGCCGGCAATCAATCAGCTAGCTGAAAACGGTGCCCTTTGAGAAAATTCCGTAATATGGTGACATCTCCCCGGAGGAAGTGATTTCCCGTCTCTCCATCCGAATTACCGAGGTAGACTCTTATCTTTGCTCTCGTACTGCATTTTTACTTGCTTTCTAATCTCTTTTCTTCTTTTTGTAGGATAATTATATGTTGGCTCGGAAGAATGACCTATTTATGAGCCTTCTATCTGAGGGGGGCCAGGTGCAGAGGCTCCAAAGCCAAATCACTGAGCGGGAGGCTGAGCTGGCAAAAAAGGATGAGACAATCAAAACTCTAAAGAAACGACGACCGAGGCCCTTGCATTGAATGAGTCCATATGCAAGGCTTCTGCCCTAGTTAGGGAAAATGCGGAGACTGCCAAGAAGGATATGGAGGTTGCCCAAGCGGAAAACAAGCGCTTGAGGTGGGAGGTGTCGAGCGCCGAGTCCAAGCTGAGGAAAATGACCGAAGAGAGAGACTGAGCTCAAGAAGAGCTGAAAAAGAGAGGGGCTGAGCTGGCAAAGAGAGAGGCTGAATTAGAGGGCGAGCTGGAGAGTGCCCAACTCAAAGGGATCGATTATTGCGTCGAGATTGTTAAAAATCTTGATGCCCGAGGTTAACATGGAACCGATCCACGTGGCCATCCGCTTATACAAATGGGAACTTTCTGATGATGAGGCCCGTAAATTACTTGCCCTCCCCTCGGAGGAAATCCAGGACCCAGAGTCTATTTCAACCGTGCCCATGTCTCCGACCCCTGAAGAGATCCTGCCTGAGGTTCCCGTCCCTTCTTCTGAAATGGCCGAGGCCGAAACTGAAGTCCTTCTTGCCTCCCAAACTGAAACTGAAGTGCCTCCTGCCGAGCCTGTACTAGCTATCCCGCCATCCGAACCTGACCAGGAAAAAGTAGTTGCCCCTGCTCGGGCTGATGAATGAGGGTGACCCAAAGGGGGCCCTATGTAAACTCAAACAATATACCTTTTGGTAATAACACTTCCATTTCTCTTTTATTGCTCACTTGAATGCTTTCTGTTCTGCTTTCCATACTTGGCTTATTTTGGCTCCCATTTTTCTAACTTGTTCTTCCAGATCTCAATATGACCTCGGAACGAATCCAGCCCTGAGCTGGTGGAACATTACAATCTCGGCGGAAACGAATCTAGCCCCGAGCTGGTGGAACATTACAGTCTCGGCGGAACGAATCCAGCTCCGAGCTGGTGGAACAATACAGAGTCGGCGGAACGAATCCAGCCCCGAGCTGGTGGAACATTACAGACTCGGCGGAACGAATCCAGCCCCGAGCTGGTGGAATAATACAGACTCGGCGGAAAGAATCCAGCCCCGAGCTGGTGGAACATTACAATCTCGGCAGAACGAATCCAGCCCCGAGCTGGTGGAACATTACAGTCTCGGCAGAATGAATCCAGCCCCGAGCTGGTGGAACATTTGAGACTTACACGATTAAAGATTTTCAACCTTTGAGGCTCTGCGAATCCTGGCGCAGGCGTCCCCCTGCCAGACATCAGCGAAAACATAAATTGGAACAAAGTAAAGTTAACAAATGTGGAGGTGACTTAGCACATATTCCATGCAAATTTAAGAGAAAAACAACAACTCGGGCGCTCCGAGGCAGCGTCCTACCCGAGGCCTCTAAAATACAATTCTGAACCTTACAATTCAGTGTCCCGGCTAACCAGGCTACGGATTCGCCGATCCGGGGCGGTCAGGCAAATCCCCACGGGGGAGGAAGACACCTCGTGTGTGCCCTCCCTGTGTGGTTCTCAAGGGGACTCACCAGCCGACTCGTAGGGAAAGAAATCTCTCTGGGTCCGGTTTACCCGAGACTCCTGCAATCAAGGGCGCCATTCGATCATACCCAAGCTAGATGGTCTGAAAGTTCTCAACGAGACTCATCAGCTGACTCGCAGGGGAAAAAACCTTCATGGGTCCGATTTACCCGAGACTCTTGCAATCAATGGGACCATTCGGCCATACTCAAGCCAAGTGGTCTGATGGTTTCAACGAGACTCACCAGCCGACTCACAAGGAAAGAAACCTCCCTGGGTCCGGTTTACCCGGGAGCATGATGGTAATGGAGGCAATTAAGTCATCATTATCTCATACTCTCCGATAGTCTTCAACGGGATTCATTAGCCGACCAGTATGGGAAAAAACGTCCATGGGTCCGGTTAACCCGAGCTATTCCTCAAAGATGCGAGCTATGAGGTAATAACGCTCCGGCCTCAGGGGGTTTGATAATGACACCTGGGATTGGCGTGCCACGATGGATTCACGTGTTTCCCACATGTGTCTCATCCCTTGATACGTTCTGGATCCTCAAAGGTGAAAAGAATCAGGTCGGAACACTTCTACCCGAGGTTTGATTGTGACACCCGGGATTGGCGTGCCACGGGCTTGGTGCCATTCCCGACCACCGATCACCCATTCACAATGAGCACATCCAAATAATATTGAAAATAACTTTTGCATTTTATTAACAAACAAGTAAGATAGATAAGTTTCTTAAAAAAAAAAAAGAGTTTTATTCATATACAAATGACATGCTGCTCTTCTTACAACTCTGTGCTAGTCATTTTAAGAGAGGCTTTTACAATATTTTCTTCTGGTTCTTGTCTTGGAGTCTGACACATCTTCGAGTCAAGGCTTATTCAGATCCGCCTGAGCATGCCGACTGGGTTCCTAGCGCCAAATGCTCCATAAGCATCCTGCAACAATGTATTTTCCCGGGACCTTGCATATCCCGAGCAAATCTGGAAGCCTAGCTGAGGTCCTATGTTCTGACTCATTGTGAACCTCCCCACGTGTTTTTTCTCCTTTCCTCTCATTCGGGGAGACCACGACACCAATTGAGAGGGGGCCTAAGGGACGTCGTCCTCTGCCATTGACTGAATTATTCCCTGACCGATCCTTCAGCACTACCAACCTATAGAACTGAGGACTCTGGCAGACCGAGCAAGCATGGCGCTTACCCTTGGAGGAACTTGTTCAGCCACCGCCAACGGACGTCACCCATCCACAACGTTACATTCCATTCCACAACTCAATCCTAATGGGTGGCCGTTGGCTAACCCTCTTACATTCCATTCTACAACTCACAAAAAGAAAGTTTATGCTATCAACCTTCCTTCCTCTTGCGAACCATTTCCCCTTCCCGTTCTGACCAACTTCTTCCCATTCATTTCCCTTTCCATCCATTCTACTGATGAATTATCCAACAACCCATGGTTTCCACCTTCTACCATCATCTTACTACGCAAGTTGCTTTTTGTATTTTCCCCACAGACGGCGCCAACTGTTGACGGATGATTTTCATCCCAATGGTAGTTTCGAGATAACCCTCCCGAGACAACCTTCCTCAATCTTGAATTTATTTGGTTATTGGGAGACCAAAGGCAAACTTAGTAAAAGGCCAGAAAAACACACAAGTTGACAAGAGAGTTTTAACGTGGTTCGGCGGAGTAAGTCCTGCCTACGTCCACGGGCACAAAATGGGATATTTCTTTTATTCACAAAACTAGCTCGGCCGACCTGTTTGCACGAAGGGCCTAGTGAACTTAGAGTGTTTTACAACTAATGCTCATATTCTTTTTATTACAAGTTCGCTCTTCCCTACCAATGGATCTAACTTTACTTTATATACTCAGGAATTACAACATTGTTCCTCCAACTTTATGACATTTCCCGCGTGATCTCCGACTGATTGACGGGCTCTCTGCCCCAAGATTGTCTTCACCGAAAGCAAACTTTCCGTCTGACGGCCTGTCACGTCACTCTGTTTTCTCTACTACCACACGCAACAATAATGGTGCCAGCCTGTAAAAATCTTTGAAAAATGACATGTGCCGAAGAAGAAAAACAACCATTCTGATCTTCTATCGGTCTTCAAGAGGTCGGCCAAATGATCTGCCGAGCTTCCCAAACTGATACCATCCTGACCCGAAATACCCGAACTCATCTATTTGTTCCAGAAGTCAGGGCGGGTCCAAACCGAACTTCCGATCTAAAGTGGTCGGTCTCGGCTCCGATGTTGTTGGTCTCTGAAGTCCGCATCATGTTACATCCTCTGGTCGGTCAAGTCCAAGAAAACAGATCTGAGCCCTACGTCGGGTTAAAGAACAAAAACTATCCTCTAACACCCGGTCCTCTGGATGAGAGAACTTTCCTTCTCTGCCCTTACCGAACTGTTCAGAAACCTAAACCGCAGAAATCTCCATCAACATATTATATTTGTTTTGCAAATCTTTTAAGGAAGAACCAAATCTTCAAAATTTAATTGAAACATGGAACCTGAAAATTATGGTGCGAGATTTTGAATGCAAGTTTTGATTGAGCTAAAAATTAGATTATTTGGTCTTAAACCCATTCAACTCTTCTATGGTGTTGATTGTTCTTAATTTATCGTTCCCTAAATATCGTTTTCCTTAATATTAGCACTCTGAATTGAGAGAACAATGAACCTTATTTAATTGAAACTCTCTCTTAACGCTTTGAAAAAAGTTGTAAAAAAAATGACCTTTTTTTTTAAATCTTTTTTGCAAGGAAATGAATAACCATTCTATATATAGGACATGAAGAGTTGCCAATGAATTGATATGATTCAAAATTAATGTTCCATTTTTCACTCAAAAAAATATAATTTTTTTATAACAACAGATAACTATTCATTTTGAATTTAAATATTCAAATGAAAATACCACCTTTTAAGTGAAATATTATCTTCACCATATGATATCTAATCTTTCAAAGAGATGTCGTTCCACACATGATATAATTTTCCTTACAAATTCATATTTCAAATTTAAGAGTTGAACTCAAACTTCTCCAACAAATGTACGAGTTCCGATAGCATCAAATCGGCCGATTGTTCACTAACATAGTCACGAAGTTAAAATGTTTGGATCTAAGAAAAATTTACAGAGAAAGATTTTCTCAGTGAAGAAAATGATGAACATAAATCTTTTATTAATTCGGTAACAAGGAAATAAAAGTGATCAGCTTCTGTAAATATATACAGCAACAAAGAGCCGGGAAAAATTGTTAAACTCAATTCAAAATATAATTAACAACCTCTGCGGTTGAATCTAAACTACTTTGTACAATTCAGCATTGAAGGCTAACAAACTCCAAGAGATATAATCTGTGGTATACAAGCTGCATTGTAATTTGTAAGCCAAACCAATTGATTCACAAATAGATGGATCATCAATCAGTATTGTGAGTAATTATTTAGTGCAACAGAGGTATGAGTGACATGTTAATATCAATAAATTAGTAAATGACATTTATGATTTAATACCCATATTTTTAGTTGTTTTTAATATTTTAGCAGCATGTTAATGAATTATTGGATTGTTGCACGGATGACGTGGTATCTTCGTTGTATTGTAGATTTTCTCCAATATTATAAGCTGACGTAGTTTATATCTCAACAACCGAGATGTAACTTAAAATAGTTGTAACTTTCTCCAATATGTACGCAATCGTCTACAAGTTTTATTTCCAATGAAACTGATCTCATATCAATTGGAGCTCTAAATCTTCTGAAATGTCCAAAAGAGTGAACTTCGCTCTGATATCTCCATTTGATGTTGTCCAAATACTTGTCCAATTGCTCTGAAATCTTCAAGACTTATTACAACTAAATTGAAATTACTTTGTTACGGGAATCGTCAACACACATGGAACTAACATATAAGATATAACATGATGACAACACACATTGCTGAAAGTATGGACGTATTGCTTAAAAAAGCTCAAGCACTTCTGGTGCTTAGTTTACTTAACTGTATCAGGATGACCCTTCGGGGATGTTTTTTGATATGAGAGAATCAGCAGAAAAGATTGTAATTATGTTGACCTCGTGGGTGCATGAAAAAATAGAGAAACGTATAATGAAATTACATCGAATGTATATATCACCAGCTGATCGCTATGAGTTTGAGGTCTGTGGTGGAGACAGAATTGAAATTGTCAACATAAAGGAGAAGACGTGTACGTGCATAAAGTTTGATTTAGAGAAACTTATGTGTGCACACGCATTGGCTATATGCGCGGCTGCTAGAATCAAACGCTCTAGTCTTTGGAGTAAAATGTACACAACGGCCACCCTTCGTGCTGCCTATGCGGAAACTATCCATTCTGTTAGTGACTAATCTGATTGGGTCTTGCCAGAAGAGTTATCAGGTTTGAATGTATTGCCACCAAATGAGCGTGTTTCAGCGGGACGATCGAAAACAAATAGAAGACTGTCATAGAGCGAACAGACAGTGAAAGTAATATGCGGTCGATGTGGTGAACGTGGACACAATAGACATTCATGCATGACTCCTCTTAGCCAAAATCCAAGTCAACAAGAATTTCAACTTATGTAAACAAATTTGATGTATTAATAATTATTGTTTTTTATTTATGTTTTCGAACTTATATATAAAAATCATATGTATTAATAAAAATCGTTAATTATTTTGTTTAGCATCAAAATCAATATCGTATCAAATAAAAAAGTATTTATGTTTTTGCAGTGAGAATAAATGTGGAATTCCCGATTTTATAGACATTTTTTCAAAATTCGAAGATCCAAATCAAAATTTCGGAGATCTTAAATATTGAATAAAAAAATTTAAAAATTTTGGAGATCCGAAGTTTTGACTTCAGATATACGAATTTTATTTGAGCAATTTTGGCCAATTTAAATTGACACAGATATACGAGTGATTTTGACCGATTTTCGACTTACGATTTCCCAAAAATCAAATGATTTCACTTTTTAAGCTATTTTATTTTTATTTTGTATTTTTTCCATATGTTAAAAAATATATAATTCAATCTTGACATGAAAGCAAACGCTCCCAATGGTTCACTTATCTAATGTTATAAATGTAGACATGATTCTGGATCTGGTCCAAGCTTTGGCATTAGTTTCAGACCAGGACAAAGAAAAGAACTTGGCCATAAAGAACATTCATGGAGGCAGCATGAACATGGTTCCAAAATTTGGAGTTGGACTCATTAACAAGGCACCATGTTGATATAATTAACTTTTACTAAATTTGGTGATAGATAATGTTTCTGCTGATTAAAAAACAGTGCGAAATTGAAAGAGACAGCAACACATGTAGTAGTGATGAAGATTGAGGCAGTACTGTACTGTAGAAAGCTCTTTGATTGAGCAAGGAAAAGAGTTTCTTACAAGTAGTTACGCCACACACAGCTTACCATTTTTTGAAGGATTCCTTTCCCTGATCTCATCTTCATCTATCTATCTTACTTATATATATATATATATATATAAATCCCTTTGTTGACGGATGATTTTTGTCCCAGAGGCAGTTTCAGGATAACTCACCCGAGTCAACCTTCCCTCAACCTTGAATTTGTTTGGTTATGGGGAGACCAAAGGTAAATTTAGTAAGAGGTGAGAAAAACGTAAAGGTTGACAAGAAGTTTTAACGTGGTTCGGCGGAGCGAATCCAGCCTACGTCCACGGGCACAAAACAGTGTGAGTTGTTTTTATTGCCTGAACTAACTCGGCCGACCTGTTCTGAATGAGGTCCGAATGAGGCCGAGCAGTTTAAAAGGTTTTACAAGTGATGTTCTCTCTCTTTTAGTTACAAGTTTTTCTATCTGATTTTCCATCCCCTAACAAATGAATCTAACTTTCCTTTATATACTCAGGAAATACAACAATATTCCTCATATTTTATGACGTTCCCGTGCGGTCTTCGACTGATTGACGGGCTCTCTGCCCCAAGAATGTCTTCGCCGAAAGTAAACTTGTCGTCTGACGGCCTGTCTCATCACTCTGTTTTCTCCACTGTCACACGCAACAATAATGATGACAGCCTGTAAAGTACTTTGGAATAATAACATGTTTTGGAGGAAAAAATCCAACAACTTTGATCTTGTGCCGGTCTTCAAGAGGTCAACCAAGTGATCTGTCGAGCTTCTCAAACTGTTTCCGCCCTGACCCGAAATGTCCGAGCTCATCTGCTGGTTCCAGGAGATAAGGCTAAATCAAACCGAGCTTCCGGTCAAATGTGGTCGGCCTCGGCTCTGACGTAGTCGGTCCCTGAGATCTGTACCACGCCGCATCCTCTGGTCGGTCATATTCGAGAAACCAGTCCCGAGCTCAACAACAGGTTTGAAGGAGCGATATACAGCTTTTGACCCCTGGTCCCCAGGATGAGATGAATTTCATTCTCTGCCCTTATCGAGCTACACAAAAGACTTAGCCATAGAAATCCCAATCAACATCTGTCCCTTAGTTCTCGGTTCCAACGAGTGTACGAGTTGGTGCCGGGAACTAAAAAAGTCTGAAGTGAGCCGAACAATTAACTGATTGCCGGACTTGAAAACAAAACCGAGAACTCCCTCGGAGCTCGACCAAACCATCCTCGGTCTGCTCCATGTACCCGGTCAGAAAATGATGATGTCTCTTCAACTGACTTCCCAATATGAATCAAATTCCTCTTTTTCCCTCATGAAAACCGCCCTCGAAAACCGCAAGCCATCATATCTCTATAAATAAAGCAATTACAGAGCTTAATTGAGATATCTAGGTTGGTTTGACCCATCGATCTCAGTTTTTAAACGAAATCATTAAGTTGGCTTACTTAGGAATCAAGCTGTGAATGAACCTTTACACACACACTGTGAGTCTAGCCTAGATGAATTATTCAGGAACTTGGATCTGAGCTGAATTGCGTACTTTGAAGGTTCTCTAATTTCTTTTATAAGCTTTCATTGAGGACAATATTATGCATAACTATCAAGATTATGTTATTTGATTTTTATTTGTTTAATATTTTTGCATGATTATGTTGGGTTTTCTAGGTCTTCCCAAGATCAATTAAGCTATGAAAAGTGCGAATACATCAAAGTAAAGTTGCGGAAATACTCACTTTGATCGGATTTGCGATGCGATAAACAACAAAAATCCTCCTCCATGGATGAAGCTCTCGGCCATGCCCTCTTTTTGTGCTCCATGGAATCGGTCAACCCCTCCATTTGTGCTCAAAGCTCCAAGCTTTGTAAATGGATTCCATGCTCATGAATAAGTTTCCCTATCACCTTTGTGAGACTCCTTTGGTGTGCTAGCATCATTGAAAAATTACAATAATTTTTCTATTTCCCCTTTGTCTAACTCTCGGCCAAGGAGAAGCAAAAGAGATGGAGAGCAAATGATGGTGAAACTCACGCCCAAGTGAGTGAAGAGAGAAGATGAAGTTGGTTGTTTTGATTTCAAAAATCTAATACAACTTACACTTTCCAAAAAATGGTACAAGGCAATTAAAGCCTTTCAAACTATTCACATAACTCAAAAGTGACTTACATCACATCACTCAAAGTTGATGTGACTTACATCACAAGAATGACTAATGATGTGACGCGTGATGTGACTTGTGGGCCCCACTTGATTCGAATTACGAGTGGGCTCGCAAACACTCCCGGGCTCGGGTTCGCTAATTCCGAATTAACGAATTTTCCGTTGCGACGTAATTAAATCAAATTTAATTAAATAATTATACATAGAAAAATTACTATTCACGTCGCTAGCGAATTAATTCTAAATTAACTCGTTTGCCCGAATTAAAATATAATTTAATTCCGCGTCGAAATCTAATTTCGTTTAATATATCGAATATATTATTTTATCGATTCATTCCAAATTAATCGTTCTCTTTCTTTAAATAATATTTTATCCCAGATAAAATATCTCCGTAATTAATCCCAGATTAATTTTCTCTCTCTTATAATTAATCCCAGATTAATTATGTGCGAGTCATACATCATCGGTGAATCTTCGGGAAGCGACCCATGAGATCCCCAGATATGTTGGCAGTAAATCCGGTCGTCGGACTATCCGAACACGTATGTACCTAGTACTACGTTTTTACCGATTTACAAGACATGGTTGGCTTCTAGCAAAGCACCGTGCCTACCCAATTCTCCAGAAATAGAGGAACAGCCTCTGATCAGAAGGCAGGCTGTTCGGAGAGAGAGCAGAACTGCAGAGGCCTCTTACAGGAAAGGAAAAGGTGTCGCGGTGCTCGGTGTGGATGACCTTAGTGAAAAGATCCGGGAGGCCACCTCTCATATTGTGCCGGTATTTAATGAACTGGCCAACGCAATTCTTCCAGAGGAGGTCCTGAAATATGAAGACGTCTCTCCCGAGGACGTGGTTATAGAGTTTTGTTCCCAGATGGCCAAGGTAATAAACTTCTTGTCTCCGCCCTGCATCTTTACTTTGCTGTTGTGCTAACTTTTTCCTTTTCTTTTTGTAGGCAATTTATCTTATGGCCAAGAACAAAGACCTTCTCTTGAGTCTTCTATCTAAAGGAGGCCAGACGCAAAGGCTCCAAAGTCGACTTTCAGAAAAGGAAACTGAGCTGGCCAAAAAGGATGATAAGATAAAGGCCTTGGAGAAAGTCTTGGATGAGGCCCTCAAACTGAACAAATCCCTTAGGACTGCGGCTAACCTGGCCAAGAAGAATGTCGAAACTGCAAAAAATACAGGGAGGCTGCTCAGGCTGAGTAAACGTTTGGGGTGGGAGGTGGGCAACACCGAAGCCAAGCTGAGGAAGACGGCTGAAGAGAGAGATCAGGCTCATGGGGAGCTAAAAAGGAGAAAGACCGATCTGGAGATGAGAGGGGCTGAATTACAAAAGAGAGAGGCTGCACTGGAGGGAGAGCTGGAGAGTTATCAGCTCAAGGGGATCGGAGATTATGCCGAGATTATCCCAATTCTGATGCCCGGGATTAACATGGAGCCGATTCACGTGGCCATCCGCTATTGTAAAGGAGAACTTTCTACGGATGAGGCCCGTGAATTACTTGCCCTCCATTCGGAGGAAGTCCATGATCCGAAGTCCATTTCAACCGTGTCCATGTCTTCGTCTCATGAGGAGGTCCAACCTGAAGCTCCCGCCCCTGAAATACCTGAGGCCAAAGTTGTAGCCCCTCTGGTCTCCCAAGAAGAAGTCATTGCCCTTCATGCCGATGCCGAGCCTGCTCAGCTGCCATCTGAGCCTCTTGAAGAAGAAGCTGCTGCCCTTGCGCGGGCTGCTCAGTGAAGGGTGACCCGAACGGGGCCCCATGTAAACTCAAATAATATACTCTTTTTGTAATAACACTTCTATTTCTCTTTTACTGCTCACGTGAATGCTTTCCGCTCTGCTCTTCATACTTTGCTTATTCTGACTTCGAACTTTTCAACTTGCCCTTCCGAATCTCAATGTGACTTAACACCCGACCAATTCGAGTCCGGCCTCGATATGATAGTCTATCCTCGAGCCGAGATCAAATGTATTCGGTAGGATGTAACCCGACCCTGAGTTTAGAAGAGCATTTGGCTCTGGGGGAATGTTACGTCCCCAGACCAAAGAGATAGACTCGGTGGGATTCACCCCAACCCCGAGCTGAGAAGAACAATTGGCTCTGGGGGAATGTTACGTCTCCAGACCAATGAGATAGACTTGGTGGGATTCACCCCACCCCGAGCTAAGAAGAACACTTGGCTCTGAGGGAATGTTACGTCCCCAGACCAATGAGATAGACTCGGTGAGATTTACCCCAACCCCGAGATGAGAAGAACACTTGGCTCTGGGGGAATGTTACGTCCCCAGACCAATGAGATAAACTCGGTGGGATTCACCCCAACCCCGAGCTGAGAAGAACACTTGGCTCTGATGGAATGTTACGTCCCCAGACCAATGAGATAGACTCGGTGAGATTCACCCCAACCCCAAGCTAGCGGAACAATACAGACTCGGCGGAACGAATCTAGCCCCGAGCTGGTGGAATGATAACAGACTCGACGGAACGAATCTAGCCCCGAGCTGGTGGAGTATTTGAGACTTATACGAGGGAAGATTTTCAACCTCTGAGGCTATGCGGATCCTGACACGGGCGTCCCCTTGCCAGACCAGCGAAAATTAAAAATTGGAACAAAGTAAAGTTAACAAAAGGTGGAGGTGACTTAGCACATACCCCATGCAAAAATTCAAAAAATAATAACTCGGGTGCTCCGAGGCAGCGCCCTGCCCGAGGCCTCCAAAACACAATTCTTAACCTTACAATTCGGTGTCCTGGCTAACCGGGCTACAGATACGATGATCCGAGGTGGTAAGGTAAATCCCCACGGGGGAGGAAGACACCCCGTGTGTGCCCTCCCTGTGTGGTACTCAATAGGACTCACCAGCCAACTCGTAGGGGAAAAACCTCCATGGGTCCGGTTTACCCGAGACTCATGTAATCAATGGGATCATTCGGCCAAACCCAAGCCAGGTGGTCTGATGGTACACAACGGGACTCACCAGCCGATTCACAGGGGAAGAAACCTCCATGGGTCCGGTTTACCCGGGAGCATGATGGTCATTGAGGCAATTAAGCCATCCACATGCCATACTCTCTGAAAGTCTTCGACGGGACTCACCAGCCGACCTGCATGGGAGAAACATCCCTGGGTCCGGTTTACCCGAGCTATTCCTAAAAAAATGCGAGCCATGTGGTAGTAACGCTCCAGCCTCGACACCCGGGATTGGCGTGCCACGAAGGGTTCACGCGTTTCCCGCATGTGCCTCATTCCTTGATGCGTTCTGGATCCTCAAAAGTGGACGGAATCAGGTCGGAACACTTCCACCCAGGGGTTTGATAATGACACCCGGGAGTGGCGTGCCACGGGCTTGGTGCCCTTCCCGACTACCGAGCACCCCTTCGCATCGAACACATCCCAAGAATATTGAAAATAACTTTCGCACTTATTTATCAAACAAGTAAGATAGACAAGTTTCTTAAAGAAAATGAGAGTTTTATTCATATTCAAAGGATCTGATACCCTTCTTACAACTCTTTAGGGGACATTTTAGGAGAGTCTTTTATAATTCTTTCTTCTGGTTTTTGTTTTGCAGTCCGACCATATCTTATAGTCTGAGCTTGATTCTGAAAACTCCTGACGTGTATGCTGTAGTTGTAAACTTCACGCCCAAGCTGGTTCCCGAGTCGGGGCTTCTTCAGATCCTGCTGATATGAACTTGATTACGAACTGGACTCACAAGGTCTGTTGCACCAAACGCTCCACGGGCGTTGATGAATTGGAGCAAATCTGGGAGCCTAGCCGAGGCCTTCAGTCTTTGCTCCTTGTGGTTCTCACCGTGTGCTTTTTTCTCCTTTCCTCTCATTCGGGAAGACCACACCGCCAATTGAGGGGGGCCTGAGGGACGTCATACTCTGTCCTTTGCTGACAAGTTCCATGTCTATTTCTTCAGCCCAAACTTCCTGTAGGACTGATGACTCTAGCAGACCGAGCAAGCATGGCGCTTGCCCTTGGCAGGACTTGTTCAGCCGCTGCTAACGGACGTTACCCATCCTCAACATTACATTCCATTCCACAACTCAACCCGGATGGGTGGCCGTTCGCTAACCCATTTACATTCCATTCCACAACTAAAAAAAAATTCTTTTGTTGCTGTCATACATCTTTCATGTGAACTTTTTCTTCCTCTCGTTCTGATATGCTTCTTCCCATTCCTTTCCCCATCTATCCATTCTGCTGCTAAACTATCCATCAACCCATGGTTTCCACCTTCTACCATCGTTGTACTACGTAAGTTGTTTTTTTGCTTTTTCCCCACATACGGCGCCAACTGTTGACGAATGATTTTCATCCCATGGGCAGTTTCGGGATAACTCACCCGAGACAATCTTTCCTCAACCTTGAATTTATTTAGTTTTGGGGAGACCAAAGGTAAATTTAGTAAAATATGAGAAAAACGTAATGGTTGATAAGAGAGTTTTAACGTGGTTCGGCGGAGCGAATCCAGCCTACGTACACGGGCACAAAACGATGGGGGTTGTTTTTATTGCCTGAACTAACTCGGCCGACCTGTTCTGAATGAGGTCTAAATGAGGCCGAGCAGTTTAAAAGGTTTTACAAGGGATGTTCTCTCTCTTTTAGTTACAAGTTTTTCTATCTGATTTTTCATCCACTAACAAATGAATCTAACATTCATTTATATACTCAGGAAATACAACAATATTCCTCCTATTTTATGTCGTTCCCGCGCGGTCTTCGACTGGTTGACGGGCTCTCTGCCGCAAGACTGTCTTCACCGAATGCAAACTTATCGTCTAACGGCCTGTCACATCACTCTATTTTCTCCACTGCCACACGCAACAATAATGATGACAGCCTGTAAAGTGCTTTGGAATAATAGCACGTTTTGGAAGGAAAAATCCAACAACTCTGATCTTGTGCCGGTCTTCAAGAGGTCGGCCAAGTGATCTGTCGAGCTTCTCAAACTGTTTCCGCCCTGACCCGAAATGTCCGAGTTCATCCGCTGGTTCCAGGAGATAAGGCTAATTCAAACCGAGCTTCTGGTCAAATATGGTCGGCCTCGGCTCTGACGTAGTCGGTCCCTAAGATCTGTACCACGCAGCATCCTCTGGTCGGTCATATTCGAGAAACCGTTCCCGAGCTCAACACCGGGTTTGAATGAGCGATATACATCTTTTGACCCCTGATCCTCCGGATGAGATGAATTTTCTTCTCTGCCATTACCGAACTACACAAAGGAATTAGTGACCGGCGTAAACACACACATATAACGCAAGCGCACGTTTCGTTCAAGTAGTATAAAAATATCGATCCCATGAGGACTTAATTCCTACTGTTGTTATTAATTATTGATATTATTTATTTACAGGTATCTAATTATATGGAGAAGAGAATGATTGTTTGATTGGTTGAATGTGGTTTTCCTTAATTAAAATAAATAAAATAAACAAAAGAAAATACTAAGGAAAATAACAAAAGACTCAAAGATCTAGGGTTGTGAATCATTCTAATATGTTTTAAAAGATGAAGTGATTATTTTATGTTGTGTAATAAATCAGTTCACTAACCTGGAACACGAAATTATGCAAAAACCTATGTCGATGGTCAGACGCAAATACCCAGTTTAACCCAATTGAACCATATGTCTATGTCAACCAAATTATTTGGATTCATTAAGTTTAAGTTCCAATTATGGATACCCCCGCCCGACATATATATGTCTATCCTGTAAGCAAATCTATTAAAGGGTTATTTATCCTCAAGGAAGATCGTGGGCTATTAAGTCTAATGCTGAAACCTAAAATCCCTATGTCTAGTTCATTTTAGATTTACCACATCAATCTTATTGGTGATCAAACAACAAGAAGCATTAAGCTTAAGACTTAATAAGTAAACCTTTAAATTACCAAACTATAAAATAACCCTTATAAACCGGTGATATTAGAATTCATCACAACCCCAGATAACTAACACATAAATAGGGCTAGTAAAAACTTAAATAAAATAAAAGACATAAAGTAAATGCTGAAAAGTAAAAGACGGAAAGTAAATGCTGAAATTAAATGCTGAAAAGTAAATGCTGAAAAGTAAATTGCTGAAAAGTAAATGCTGAAAGAAATTGCTGAAAGTAAATTGCTGAAAAGTAAATGCTGAAAAGTAAATTGCTGAAAGTAAATGCTGATGATGAAAGTAAATTGCTGAAAGTAAATCGCTGAAAAGTAAATAAAGTAAAAGTACAATAAATGAAAATGATGAGGTAAAAGGATCCACTTTTATTACTTATATTTTAGATATCTCCTTTAATATAATATATTAACTTTGCATGATAATTACCAACCAGCCATATAAGCGGTATCCAGATTAAGTCAAATTAATAATTAATTATCAACCGACCAATCAGGCGGTATCCAGTTTAGTCAGGTTAAAACCAATTTAAATAATTACCAACCGACCAATATGACGGTATCCTCGTTAAGTCAGGTTTTAACTAGTTTATATATTATAATTAAGGGAGATTAATCTAAATATTAGTAATAAAAGTTTTACCTTTTACCCCAGCAAAGGGGAGTTACCTCCTCATTACTGAAAAGTAAAAAAACTGAAAATTAAAGAAAGAAAAGTACTGTGCGTAAAAGTAAATTGCGGAAAGTAAAAACTTAAAAGTAAAGAAAAGAAAGTGCGAAAGCGGAAATTAATTACTGAAAGTTATAAATAAACAAACAAGATACAATCTTCTTAGTATTCTTAAGGAATTCCTTAGAAGAAAGTATGAATTTACAAAATGAAATGGCTTGGTATTTATAGGCAAAATTTTGCCTCCATCAAATCATCCACCAAATCAATTATTAATTGCTCCACTAATTGCTCCACTAATTGCTCCACCAAATCCATCATTAATTGCTCCACTAATTTCTTATCATGTTTGGTGGTGATTTGATAATTTTTATTATTTATTTATTAATTTATTTTTTGCTTTGAAAATGACTTTAATAATTACACACAACACACTTCTGGATGGTTCATCAATTTCAGGTATTAAATCTTCAGAATTCGAAATTATTTTGTCTTTCAAAGTTGTAGATCTTTGATTCTT